>JAHBCN010000567.1:0-170219 GCA_019359885.1 Listronotus oregonensis | reverse complement strand
GATATCGTGATAAACAATAAGTCTGATGAACAGATTGATGCAGAAAAGACCCCAGAATATTATCAAGAAAGACTGACTAAATGGCGCCATATTTGGGATGAGCTAATGGCTGGCAAGAAAGTCGATCATTCGCTATGGCCTCTGCCTCCAAACCAATAAAAAATTTTAAAATGCATGACAGTTTTTGGAATATATTAAGTTTAGTTTTCGAGTCTCAGTAGTTAGTTATGAACTGAGACCTAGAAAAGTTTAGTTTCCCATTTCTTAAAACATAGATCTTAGTGTATTCACATCACAAAAAATTAAGGTTCACAGTAATGTCTAATACTAATCGTATTTTAGTGGAAATAAAAATTAAATCCTAATGAAATAAAAATGTGTACTATCCGAGAATTGTTTATTTAACCGTTGTCCGTTATTTATTATGTCGATCTTTATTATTTATTATACCTTTTTAGTCTTATTGTTTTTTTCCTATTGTATGCTTAAGTTGATTTTCTGTTACAGATTTTGTCTGAGTTTTTAATTAGTATTATTTAATTTCCCATGCATTTTATATTTTATCCATTTGTATCGTAATAAATATTACTAAAATTATTTTTTATATAGTTTTGTTTTTTTGATACCTGTTAGAACTACAGTAGGTTAAAGAATCAGATTTTTTTATCAATTACGATTTTTTTTTTTTTACTGCGTAGTTAGGAAATATAATGTGTCCAAGATAAGGAGGGCCAGTATAGGGATATCCAAAACGGTAAGAGATAGGTGAGTAGTTTAAATTTGGCAAAGTTGCGTATTGGGAAGCCTAATAATATACCGTTATAAAATTAAGGTTATATTTTGACCTTCCAGAAATATGACAAAATTACAGAAATTTTCGATTTTCTTTTTTATTTTTTTACGAGTTTATTTCAAAAGTTAGAAAAATTCTAAATATACATTCTTATTGGAAATTTTTGCGCTTTATCTATTGGTGAAGTCAAATATTTCATACGACGTTTCGTTTTCGATAAACCATCATCAACTTTATTTTTAAATACTTAATCTCGATTGTTTAGTGCATTTTTTAAAGCAGTTTTTATCCCAATTACAATGATGTGAAACACTTGATATTTTTCTGTTAAATAAACATATTTCCCATAAGTGACAATAGAGTTAGACAAGGAACATACATGATTTCTTATAGAGGCGTTAAATATTTCTGGAAGTGAAATATAACTTTAATTTTTAATGGTATATTATTAAGCTTCCCAATACGTAATTTTTTCCAAATTTAAACTACCCACCTATCTCTTACCGTTTTGGAATCCCCATACTGGCCCTTCTTATCTTGGACACGTTATATATTTTTTTGAATTCTCTGTAAAGCTGCTCAAAATAATTCATTTTGGCATATATAATGGTGACGTCAGATTAAAATATTTCGAAATGGTTCTTGAAATATATTCATATATTTCAAGCATAAGAGTAGAAATGTTTGCAATACACAAATGTACCAAAAAAATGGACTTCGAAACATGTCCAAAGTATGGAGGGTAGAGGTAAGAACCATCACATATGGGAAAAAAAATTAAAGAAGTGTCCAGCTATAAACAGTAAATATTAGTTTACGAATTCACCAGAATGGCGCTGGCGTATGTAAGGAATATGACATGAATTTAGCAGTGTAGACAGATAAAGTGTGTTGAAGTGAGAGCAGAACTTTTTCTTTCTCTGTTTGGTTCTTTATCCTACTCCATAAGCTTTATGCTCTTTCTTTAAAATTTACACTCTTGCGGCAGTAGCGCCACCCTAATTTAGCACATTTCAATGGACACTTTTTCAACACTGGGATAGTTCTCCTTACCACCCTTCATACATAAAGGTCAGAAGTGGTACTCTGGTCTACTTCAGCATTGAAATCTAGGATGCGAGCAGAGTGAATAGATCTTTAGGTCACATGATCTCGCACCAGATGATCTGCTATAGATACGTCACATATAATGGATGGAAGCAAAAGGAGGAAAAGAATGTCAGTGACGAATTTGGTCTCTGTACCTTTTATATTTAACTATGACCGTAAAATGACCGTAAATTTTTATAATTATAAAATTTAACCTGACATTTATAATTTTCAGCTGTTCAAATCTCAAAAATAGGTCTATTCCAAGGGTAGTAAACTTAACAAGGAGTGCTCGATTTTTACTATTTGTCCGCAGATATAGGTTATGTTTGGACGTCACCCGTTTGCCCATTTTGCCCAGAAGGCAGATTTTTTATTAATTTTGTTAAAGATATTCAACTTTTAAAAATAGCTATTTTGGATATGTACTAATTACTATTAGAAAACTTGTAATGCCATAATATTTTTAAAAAATTAAGACTTTATATTACTTGTAAACAAAACAAACAGGCAAACAGATTACGTCACAAATACCGAATTGACATTTAAATTGGTTTATATCACAGATTATGGGCTTAAATGGGATAGAGCACTCCTTGTTAGGTTTATCACCCTTGGGTCTATTTAGCAAAAGTGTACACTTTTTACATTTTACATTCCTTTGACAATAATCAGTGCAAAATACAATGAGCTGAAATCCGCCACCTTTTGTGTTCCTTTTTAAGATTGGCGTACACTGGTGTAAAGGACATAAAAGTGTGGTGTATTTTGCACGGTTTATTTTCAAAGGAATGTAAAAGTGTACACTTTTGCTAGCAAAGGATTAGACTTTTTATGTTGCGAATCAATATCCGCGTGTGACGTCATAATTACATGCAACCGATCAGAAATTATATTTGAGTAATTAAAATAAACTGGTTTATAGTGCTGAAAACTTCGACAATATATCTACCTGGAGGCAGCTTTACTGCTTGGCAGTGAGAGAGAGAAAGAATAGGTCTATAACCTTTCTATCTAGCACACTTGTTCTGATATATACTCCTCTCGGCCGACCATATAAAACAAGCATGTGGGAAAGAAAGGCTGTGTTCGCAATGCCTCTAGCAGCTGGGTGCTTTTCAACTACAGAGAAAAATGCGCATTAATGCCGCATTAGCGAGCCTTAATTGAAACAGCCAAAACCGATTATGCGAGTTAGTTGAAACACTCAATGTTGAGCATTGTGCGGCATAATGCGGTAATTGAAAAACACCCGGTATATGCTCAAGCAGCCGTGCGAGAGAAAAATCGCGGCAAGGCTATCTCTAGGTAGATATATGCTCGAAAGGCGAATGTAAAAATTTGGCAGCACACGCCATCCATATTAAAAGAAGAACTTTAGTTAAAGATTCGATAATCCAATTTTTATCCAGTACTTTAACTATAAACATAAACAAGGGTAATTCCAGCGAGATGTTTAAAAATATTGTATAATTTATGTTTTTTTGTGATTAATAATCATTAAAGTCATGCCGGTGGATATTAAGGAGCTAACTGAAGGATGGCTAGAATTAGAAAGCGATCCTGGGCTTTTTACCCTCCTTTTAGAAGATTTTGGTGTTAAAGGAGTGCAAGTGGAAGAAATTTATGACCTTAATAAACCCCTGGATAGTCAGGTATATGGTTTTATATTCCTATTTCGTTGGGTTGAAGAACGAAGATCTAGAAGAAAGGTAGTTGAACAAACAGAAACATTTGTCAAGGATGAAGATGTTGTAAACAACATATTTTTTGCCCAGCAAATGGTACCTAACTCTTGTGCTACACATGCACTAATTTCAATTTTACTAAATTGTCCTAACATTCATCTAGGAGAGACACTTCAAAGACTTAAAGCACATACACATGGTATGTCACCGGAGAATAAAGGTTGGGCCATTGGGAATACACCAGAACTCGCATGTGCTCATAATTCCCATGCTATGCCACAAGCCAAAAGAAGATTGGAGAAGAGTAGTAGTGTATCAACAGGAAGATTTACAGGGAGAGGTGAATGTTGTAAAAAGCCAGAACTAGAATTTACTCCAGTTTTCTGTTATTTCAGTTTATTACTTTTAAATTAATAGTTGAGAAATTTATTAAGTACTACTACTTATTTAACACTAAAATTGTTTTATTTAAATTTAGTAGTTACAAAAATTAAAATTTTAGTTAGATGTGCTAATAATCCTGATATTTATTGGAACTAATATTGGATGTTAGTGTTCATATAAATCTGGTTTTTTTAGGTGAAGCTTTTCATTTTGTAAGTTTTGTACCGATTGGTGCTCGACTTTATGAACTAGATGGTCTTAAACCCTTTCCAATAGATCATGGACCATGTAGTGATCAAGATTGGACTGATAAATTTAGGAGTGTAATCCAAGATCGATTGGGTATTACAGCTGATGAGTATAATGAGATAAGATTTAATTTGATGGCAGTGGTTCCTGATAGACGATTAGCAATCCAGCACAAATTAAAAATGTTAAGAACAAACAAGCAAATAGTGTTGGATGCTATTCAGCAGATTGTTAAGATTAAAGATAAAGGAGGTGGTAAAATTGAGAGTTCTTCAGAAATTTCAAAAGTTGTTAAATGTGAAGATGTTAAGTTAGAGACTGAAGAATCCAAGCCAGAAAGTAAACCTCCCATAGAAGAGCCATTGGTTAGTGTTGCCACTAATACAAAGAGTAACATGACACTTTGTCCATTGGATTATTCAACTCCATTGACTATACAAACATCCCCTGCACCAAGTACTTCAGGAACTGATACTCCATCAGATATTGGGTCAAGCTCAGCTTTTAACTCTCCAACACAAACTTGGAACTGGACAAGCACTGCACAAAATAGTCCAAATTCCAGAGATCTAAAGCGTTTTGTGGTACTTAGAATGGCAGAACAAGAAATAAATAATGGTAAATTCCTGTTTTCCTTTTATGATGTAAATAGTACCATGAGCCAAACTAGTCTAAAACGAAATTTAAAAAAAAAACATATATTCTTGGTCAATTCTAGTCAGGTGGTAGATAATTGTAACTATAAAACATTATCTTTTAGCTGAGGAAAAGATAAATAAGCATATTGAAAAGAAATCAAGCAGTGGTGGTGTCCATGCAAGAGTACACACTAGTGATGGAGATCCAGTGATTGCAGAGAAGAAAAATCAAGATATTTTAGAACCTCATACTTTTGCCCCGAAAGATTTACTTTCCCTATTACGTAATTTGGAAAATGAAATTTGTCTCTGTGAAATGAGCCTAAAAGATGAAAATGACAAGCAAAATAAATATAAAGTAAGTAAAGCTGCATTTAGCTTACAGGAAGCTTGGTAGGTATTTAGATGATAAAATAAGTAATAAATATATTTTAAAATATAGCAAATTCTTATGACTTCTTTACCTAGTGCTTAAAATGTAAAAAATCTACTTTTTTACAATAGATAGATGACTGTCGCAGAACCCATAACTATGATGAATTTATTTGCACCTTTCTGTCTATGCTTGCTGAACAAGGAAAATTAGCAGATTTAGTAGAACAAAATTTAATTGTACCAAAAAGACCAAGTACAGGGGCGCCAGCACCAAAAAGTGCAAAAGTTGGAAAAAAAGAGGGAAATGGTAACTCAAAAAAGAAAAAGAAGGGCAGATCAAAAGTAAGAAGACGAAGATAACTTTTGTGGCTTTGTAATTGTATGTTATAAATTTTAAAAATAAAGTATTTATTAACTACTCCATTTTCTTAGTTATTACGCAGTCAATGATTTTATGATTTTAAAAAAATTAAGTACTGGTGTAAATAGTAAATTTAGTTGCCTTTAATACCAGTTAAAACAAAAAGTCTTTAAACGGAAAAAGTGATTAAACACCATTGGCTCAGTAATGTAAAAAACAATATGTGTCCATAAAATAGGGTCTAGATTTTTCCTTATGCTGTTCTGCTAAATTTTTCTTTGGCTTTTTCTAGTCACTTTAACTTAATGAATTATATTTAAATAAAACTGCATGTACAATTATAAACTTTCGTATATTGAAAACAAATTCTTACTTGTAATATAAAGTTAAATAATATATTAAATTCATAGAATTATCAATAACCTTCTGATTTTTTATTTCTAGCACTCAGTAATTTTAAAGAAATTAGATATTTAAAAAGTTTTCAATGGAAGCTAGGCTGAGATGCTAGTGTTAAATGGGTAGAATTTAATTGCCTTCCCTGTGATGAATATGTAAAAAATCAGTTTTTTAGATTTTTAACAATATGAATAATTTTTAAATATGAGCATTTCTATGTTCTTTCTAAAAAAATTTAAAACATAATTACCTTTAACTTACATATCCAGCAAACATTTAAAAAAATGAAAATAAGATAACATTATTAAAGATGCCAAAAGACTTTTTAGTTAGAAATCACTTAAAAACATAATTTTCAGAAAATAGAAAGAATTATTTCAATACCTATTAAAAGTCTTATTCACATATCACATATTTACTTTAAAAGCAAATTTAATTATACTTACTTCTACTAAAATAGAATTTTTTTTACTGAAGCAAAAAAAAATATTAGGTCTTAAAACACATATCATAGGTGGGAGGCTTTTCTGGAATGTTCATTATGTCCAGTGCATCACTTTCAAACCATTTTCTTTCTTCATCAGATAATTCTTCTATTTTAGAATAAACACTTTCATCAATAGATTGCTGAACAGATCCAAAACTTATAGAGGGATTTGTATTTCCAATCTGCCCAAAAATTGATGCGGAGTAATTTGGTGGATTAGACTGGACAGTTGCTTGTGAACTGGCAAGCTGGGTAGAATTTGTGTTACCAGTAAATATATTTTGCTGTTGAGGTTGATTTTGTGATAAAAAAATGTTATTAGTTTGTAAATTTTGTGGCTGATTTGGGGTTGCAAAGATATTTTGTTGAGTCTGCTGGCTTGGCTGTTGTCCAAACATTGATTGTTGATTCATATTTTGTGGGGGTGAAGAAAACAAATTTTGATTCTGGTTTGATGGTGCTGCAGATTGAAAAATATTTGTATTCGGTTGAATACCACCAAAACCTGTTGGTTGAGCTTGGGTGGAGATTGGTGTAGTTTGAGATGCAAAAATATTGTTTGTTGTTTGTCCCTGATTTGCAAAGATATTGGTTGTTGGCTGACTTGCAAATATAGAATTTTGAGGTTTGTTAAAATTATTTCCCCCAAATGGATTTTGATTTTGTATTGAAGATTGTGCTGAATTTCCAAATATATTTGCCTGCCCTTGGGTTTGCTGACCACTACTAAAATTAGTCTGTTGACCACCAAAAATACTTGTAGAATTTGATACATTAGTGGTTTTAAAAATATTATCATTGTTTTGTCCAAAGGGTGAAGTGTTTTGACTTGGAAAACTATAGTTATTAGGTTGATTTAAGCCAGCTGTACTTGATGTCATAATGTTTTGTCCGTAAGTGCCACTATTACTTGATGGTGGTGTGTTGTAAATATTCTGTAAAATGGCCACTACCTCTTGAGCAGGATTTTGAAGAGCTTTGATTTTCATCATACTATTTTGAAGAAGGAGTTGAAGTTGGGATTTCTGTTTACAAAAAAGTTAATATTAAAAAAAAAACTTAATTATAGATTTTGAACCTACTTCACAAATAAAAATTACCAGTAAATATTATTAGACTTAAATCTTATTTTCTTTTATACTTGGGTTATAAAAATAACAAGTTATCAAGTCTAATATTACTAACTTTTAAATATTGTGCACAAGGTCCCAGTAGCCAATTTAGATAAAAGATTTGAAAAAAAAAAGTTTATCTTAATACCAAAAGGTCATAATGTAATTTACAAACACTACATATAAATAAATAAAATCATTTTATTTGATTTTAATATGATTTGGTAATTTTTAAAAACATTTACTCTAGAGGTTAAATTTTTTTCAATATTCCATATATAAAGGCTAGTAAAAAAAGCAGTTTGCAATAAAAACAGAAGTGTTAAATGTAACTTACATACTGATCCATAGTGCCATTTTTTTGGGCTTCATAAAATCCCAAACGCATCTCTTCAGGACTTTGATCTTCAAACCCTGGAAAGGCAGGTTTTTCTTTAAAAGGAGCATAAGACGAGATAAGCCACTGGCCTCCCTTTTCAGCTCCTATCATGTCATTGACAACTGATTTAACCAAAGTATTAACATCTACATTTCCACTTGAACCTGTAGGTTTTGTATTTTGAGGCTGGGTTGAACCAAAATTGGCTTGACGTAAAATAGATGATGATTGTCGATTATTTTCACTAAAACTTGTGTAATTACCTAAAATACAGACATTAATTTGCAAAGCATTATTTTTTAAACTATCAGTTTTAAAACTAAAACTTCATCCCAAAAGACAAAAAAAGCTTACTCGGTGCTTGGTGTTCATAATGGCAATAAGTACCAAATTTACAAGTTCCTTGCAAAAAATATTTACACAAAACCATTCTGTTGCTGGTAAATTAGTATTTATAGAATGGTTTTATAGAGCACAAAATGGAAAAGATAGGCTTAGAGTAAACTTAAATGTGTGAGATTAAACGACATTTGCTTGCTTGGTGTTTAAGGTGTTTAATAAAAAATAAATGGATGTCAGCAGAGTTTATCAATCTTTGGGATGTCAGAATTTTATATCAAAAAAACATTTGTAAATTGGTAGTTGACAATCCTCGATATTCGGACAAATATTTCAACGCAAAGCTGTCCGATTACTGTATACTTCGATCCTATAGCTGCCTAGAGGCAGCCTTGCCACGTGGCCCTGCGAACAAACGTGAGAGAGAAAGAAATATAAGTTTAACCTTTCTATCTCGCTCCGCGTGCAGATATTAGACTCATTACGATTTCTTTCCAACCGTTGTTTCCACGGCCAAGCGGTAATGCTGCCTTTAGAAGATATATGCTCGAAGATTATATACCTAGGGCTTCTTCTTTTTAACTTTGCACCATAAAGATATAAATTATTTTCCTCTTCTTTTACGAATTTTCTTTTTAGCTGCTGAGGATATTGTGCACGTGCACGCGCTTCTAGCCCAAGCTCGTTGATGATCGTAAAATAACAGCAATAAATGAATAGTGCATTTGTATTTTGTACTTAACCATATTATTTCCCGTGTTTTTTGTTTACCTGGTTTATTGCTATTAAAAAAAATACAATTTTAATGTGTTTTTTGTTTTAAACATGGGACGAAAATTAAAATATAAGGACGTTGTAAAAACAGGCCCCAAAAGCTTTGATAAAAAAAATAAAAAAGGAAACAAAAATATCCAAAAGCACAATGGTCGAAAGTCATACTCTAGTTATAAAACAAATAATAACTTTAAAAGAAAAGCTACCTTTTCTAATAGCACAGAACAAAAAGCAAAGAAAATGAGAGAAGATGAACTCAATCTCATCACAAAAGAAGAAATAACTCATGAGTCCTCTGAAAGCGAAGAAGAGTCAGATGAAGATCCAATGAAGCAATTAAGGGAAACCTTTGGTGGAAAAATAAATACAGATTCAATAATTAGCGAGAGCAGCAGTAGTGAAAGTGAAGATGATGAAAGTACTATGAAAAACAAGACTGTTACCCAGAAAAATGAAATTAACAGTGATGAAGAAGACGCAAGTAGTGGTGAGCTAATACTAGTGCTGAGATCGCTCGAGTGAAAAAGTACTTGAGTATCCAATTATTAAAAAACCGTTATCACTCGATTGCTGTGATGATTACTGTGATAATCATGGTAATTAAAAAGTTCATTAAGTGATATTGTTTCTTACTCTACTAGCAAGCAATATGGGATGCATTGCAGTGTTGGTACTTATCTATATCCATTACACATTGCTTGGGTGATAATTAACCTAACTAATCTATATTAAAAAATAGGGGTTCATTTATTGTTCATAAAAATTTTAATTTAATAATTAGTGCCTGCTACCTTTTACTGCTCTAGTTCATTCTCAGGATTTCGCAAGGACAGTAATATTTCCAGATGATACAACATATTATGTAAGCTACCATTCATCAGAACTGCAAAATAGTAAGGTTTGACTGTATTGACTCAGATGTTCAACATAGGTTCATTGCATGTATATGGATGTTTCTCAATACCTTAAAAACACATTCCATGCACTTTTCACTTAGAAACTCAAAACCAAAACATCCTTATATAATTGCTGGTAAGGATGAAGTGAAGTTTCTTGGCATATACCTTGATACTGGCTTAACATGGAAAAAATCAGGCAATCCATTTTTCTAAAAAATTGTCTAAATATCTCTTGTAAGTCAGAAATCTTGTTCAGATTGCCTCACTCAGACAAACCATCACCATACTCTGGATATTCTCACTCAAACTGATCATATGCTATCCTATCATAGGCTTATTCCTCTCACCTGAATGGGATCTTTGGACTGCCGAGAAAATGCATTTGACTGATCATGCAAAAGCTCACAGTATGGAGGTGATTGCCAATAATCTTTTAGGAACCTAATAATTCTCAAGTTTCTTTGCTTAGCAGTGTAGGTTAAAGGATAGCAGTTGTTTAAATTATTAAATTAAAGTTTTTACTAAAAATAAGTACTTAGCTAGACAAGTAGTGTACAAACATAATAACTTTATACTCCTTAAACAGAGGAGCACACCATGGTTCAGGAAGGTAACTTTTCCCTAAACCTTAAAATACATTTTTAAAGAACCAGCAAATTATGTATTCCTTACGAAGAGCAGTGATCCCATGTGCTACTCTGCTCTGGACTCATGCATTTTTATGTAAAGGAGTACTAAACATTTATTCACCTGTTTTCCCAAATTTACCACAAAACACGATCTTGCCAAATCATTTGTTAGCTGTTCTGTGTGTAAGTCCCAGCGAAGTTTACTTTTTATGTTTAAAACAAGAAATTTTGTATTTTTATTGTGTTTTATGGAATTTTGATTAGGTTTTATTAGTGAACTCTGCGGGTTTTTGTCTTGTTACTACTTTTAAATTGAATAACAACTGGCTTATATGCATTTATTAAGAGCCTATTCTCTTGATACTTTTGATACTCTATTTCCATTTTCATCTGCCCTCCTAATAATCGAGTGCTCAAGTACTTTTTCAGTTAAGCCATCCCCCACACTAATATACAGGGTGTTTCTTAATAACATGCTAATATTTAAGGGGGTGATTCTTGGACCCATTTTAAGGAAAAAACTTCATATGAACATATGTCCTAAACGTCTTATCTTTTGAGATACAGGGTGTTAAAATTTATGGACATTTCCAACACCTGATATAGCTAATTGATTGCTTTGTGCGTTCAGGGTAATTTTCTGTTACTATTCCGAAATGTATGTAGATAACCTTAGTTTCATAATTTCAACCTTTAAAAGTTATCTTATTAAATAAATTATTGTTCAAAGTTACATAAATCGTTTTTTCTCGTAATTGGTCCAATGGGGTGTAAATAAGTGATTTTTTTTTTAATGCGAAAACGATGAGTCGTATGAAAAAAAGTCAAGTAACCAAATTTGTTTTAAATTGACTGGGAAAAATAATTTTTATTCTCAAGAGAAAGCAGTGGCGTACTACTTTCCTTCAAAAATATCTAGTCAGAGTCCAGCATGGGCGCCACTGTTGGAAATAAAAAAATGTTTCTTAGGTCAAAAAATGCTCTATAATGCATAAATGCCATACATCAATTTTCATAAAAATATTTAAAGTGGTATGAAAATGACAATAAAAAAAATTATGTTTTTTTCTTAAAATTTTAACATCCTGTATCTCAAAAGATAGGACATACTTTCATATGAAGTTTTTTCTTAAAATGGGTCCAAGAATCACCCCCTTAAATATTAGCATGTTATTAAGAAACACCCTGTATATGAACATTGGCTTATCATTTACAGATACTGAAGATGAAACTGAAGAAGAGGATTATTCCGATAATGAAGTACAATCCTTACATAAATCAAATAATAAAGATGAACTAGACATAGAAACCCAACAGGACGATGAAAATTTGGAAAATTCTAAAGATCCATTTGTCAGGCATGTATGTCATGAGTTACATCCAAACCTTCTAGAGTCTTTAGAGTCAGTTCCTGAAAAAAATGAAGTGTATAAAAAAACATGGACAAAACTGGGAAACCTTATATTTCAAATACCAAAATGTGACATTGAGGAAAGTGGTATAAAAACTAAATTAGACAATACTATTTATGCCACTCCTGGTCAAGTTCCAAAAAAACTGGAGAGCCAGAACACCTCAGATGATCTATTTATAAAATCACAAATTTCCCAAAATGTTGTCCATGCAAATAAAAGCCTTATTAGGAAGGATACTCTGTTTACCCCTCTACAACAAGAATTATTTTCCATCGTAAATAACTATCAGGATCTTTATTTTCCAGAAAGAACTTTTAATAATGCAGATGAAATTCGCTTTGTTTATTGTTTACATGCCATTAATCATGTATTAAAAACGAGAACTAAAGTTTTGCATCATAATGCTAAATTATCCAAGAGAGATGATGTTCCTGAAGAATTTAGAGATCAAGGTTTGGTTAGACCCAAGGTAAGTCATTTTTAATTAGGTATTCTTCTCGTACTATTGAAATCTTGATTAAAATTGTATAATACAGGTTTCGGAAGAATTGTGACAAGTATAAAATGACTAAAAATATACAATTTAATATGCTTTCAAACATATATCATTCAATACAGAATATGTTTTGTTTTATCTGAGCTTCAATATCTTTGAGTGTGTGCCTAAAGAAATTTATTTAATGTTACTTTTACCCAACTCAGACTATGAGTGTATTATTTGGTTAACTCAGTGTAGGGTTGCCCCATAGGTTTTTAAAATATATGAATATATGTATTTTAAATAAGTTGCTTTATACCCAGTATGTGACTTTAATCACACTAAGCTACTTAGAAGCTGTATCAGATTTTCTTTAAGAAACTAAAGTTTTAAAACATGTACAGTTTATCTTTCTGAATTGTAAAATGTCAGCTGTAGGGTAGTAGTATCACCATGAATGGAAACAGGTAGTAAGTTTTTAATGTTTAATAACGAGAGGACTAGATCTAATTCTGATTCTGCATGTCGCCAAACTTTACATCTCCCATCAGGTGCAAATGAGCCCTACAATATTTTGTGAGGATTATCCTCCATTTGGGACTGGTATCAGTCTGGTCTTTTGTTACCAAAACCATTATGAAGCACTAGTCTTGTGACATAAGAAGTTAAATGATTTGATCAATCAGGAAATATGGCCAGCAACCTGTGCATCAGGCCATCAATTTTTTAAAACGGGAAATTTGACAGTTATAAAATGCAGTAGAACAACAGTAACATAAGAACATTGGCAACTTAAAAAAATTTTGTGTTTTCTTCCCTTCAAAGCAGAAAACCTCCGTTACTTAAACAAATAATTTTACCATTGACCCTTGATAACTTAAAGTAGTACCCTTGGTGACCTGCATAACTTAAAGTATTTATCAGTGACTCATCGTAAGTAGGTATACAAAAAAGGTTTTCTTTGAAACTTTATTGCTTTAAACTTCAGTCTTTCAAAAAAATGCCTCGTTAATACACACATAAAATTAAAAGGTAATAAAGAAAACGTAAAATGAAATGAAAATTGAATACGCTAACATATCCTCTAACTAAACCTTGTTAAGTCAACATTTAAATTTTTTAAACCTCACTAACTTGAACTCTTGATAAGAAAAAAAATGGTAACTTAAAATATTTTTGACCTTTTCCTTGAGCTTTAGCTTATCGAGGTTCCACTGTATTTTTAAAGTTTTTATTATATTGTTTTACAACTTTCAACTGAAATTTTATGCATAGAAAATAATTGTCAGATATAGCAGCTGAAAGCTGGGGGTTTTTATGACGTGATTAATAATTGGTTAGTTCTTAAAACTATTTGTCATATTTTTATACAGTTTGATTTTATATCTTTGTAGGTGTTAATAGTGGCACCTTTTAAAGATTCTGCCTACAAAATTATAAACACAATGATTGACATCATGTTTAAAGAAGATAAAGGAAATGTTATTAAGAAAAACAGATTTGTAGAAGATTACACAGGAAACGAACTCTACCTGCCAAAAAAAAATCCTAAACCCGAAGATTATGAAAAAACTTTCTGTGGAAATACTAGTGACGATTTTAAAATAGGAATTAGTGTTACTAAAAAGACATTAAAGGTAGGAAATGTGATATATGTATTTTTAATCATAATTTTTGTTTTAAAATAAATTTAAATTATAAAGGGTGTTTTTAAAGGTATGTAATGGTTTAGTCTATCTGAATTAATTCATATATTTTTAAAAATAGTTGATAAGTTAAAATTACTATATTTTTTCAGCTCTACTCCGATTTTTATTCATCTGATATCATAGTAGCGTCGCCACTTGGCTTAAGAACCATAATTGGCGCCGAAGGTGAACCTGACAGAGATTTTGATTTTCTCACTTCAATTGAATTATTGGTCTTTGACCAAACGGAAATATTTTTAATGCAGAACTGGGATCACATTATACATCTTTTTAATCATATGCACCTTAAACCAAAAGACCTTCATGGAACAGATGTGTCTAGAGTAAGACAATGGTGTTTGAACCTATGGGCTAAATATTACCGCCAAACACTGATATTTTCCTCACTAATTTTACCAGAAATCAACTCGATCTTCAATAAAAAGTGTTCGAACTATGCTGGAAAAGTAAAGGTTGTCAACCCAGTTGAAATGGGTTCCATTAGTCAAGTTTTTGTTCAAATACCCCACGTTTTTCACAAATTCGATGCTAGTAGTCCGTCTGACGCTATAGAAGCAAGGTTTAAATTTTTTGTGGGGACGGTTTTACCACAACAAAAAGACAGCTTGATGAAGCAGACTCTTATATATGTTCCCAGCTATTTTGACTATGTTAGAGTGAGGAATTATTTCAAGAAAGAAGATATCGGGTTTGTCCAGATTTGTGAATATTCTAAGGTGATTGTTTATATAATATTATGTCATTTTAATTGGACTCTACTGTTCTACATTGCTGTAAAGAGTTTTTGAAAAATTAATTATTTAAAATTTAAAAAATTTAGTCCTAATATTTAAACAACAAAAAAATATTTTAGCCAAAGCCTTTTAAATTATTATAAAAAGAAACTAAATTGGTTCTAATCCATTAAAAATAATAACTGAGGTTAACCAAAATAATCTAGTTAAATTTTTGACTCAGTTTTTATATTAATTTTGGTATAAAATCTTAGTATTTGCATGTAAAAATTGTGCTTTAGCACTGATTCTATTAATTTAAAAAAAAAACTAGTTTGAAAACTTTGCATTTTATATTTCTTGTGTATTAGTTATGTACTGAAACCCAGATAAGCTTTAGTTTATACAGGGTTTCCCATAATAGACTACCCATTTTAATTGCTCAGTAAAATTGTTAAAACTTAATAAAACTAACATTTTATTACACTTAATTACAATTCACTCTTTGTGATTTACTATAACATATGACTTATCCAAACTTTTAAAAATTACGTCTTTTAAGTAAGTGCCATTAACTTCAATGCACTTTTCAAGATTTGACAAGTAGTGATTCATGACATGATAAAGGAAAACCTAATCTATTCACTGGACATCTTCAGGAATTCGGACTTTAAGATCTTGGATGTTTTTTGGACGAGTTGCAAAACCTTTGACTTTAAAATAGCCCCACAGAAAAAAGTCTGGTGCAGTTAAGTCCGGGGACCTTAAAAGCCAATTTAAATCCCCAAATAGTGAAATGAGTCGGTCATTAAACACTTCCCGCAGAACTCTTTTAAAGTTTTTAGCGGTATGTACTGTCGCTTCATCTTCTTCTATTAAGTTACTCTTTATGTTGTCACACAAAAAAACTCGTTGTTGAACTGAATAATCCATGAGAATTAAAACTAAACATTAAATTATGTGTTTAAACCTAATGATGCTTTATTAGAAAAATTACCTTTTACGAAAATCAATTTTTCCTATTTTTGCGACAGGTGCCTACTCAATTAAAAATATGTTGATTCAAATCCCAAAGGCCATAGAAGATAATAATATTTAAAAAAACGTAGACTTATCTCATATAGAATATTCATATATTTCAATATCAAAATAGGTAGTCTATTATGGGGACCCCTGTACTATAACTCCAAAATAAATTTCAGTAAAGTTACCCAAAACGATCACGTCACTGAAATTTATTTTGATAATAGACTTAAGTTTAAGGTAAAAACCTTGTACTCCTTTGTATTTATTTCTATTTAAATTTAAAGGAGGGAAAAATAGCAAGAGCCAGAGATATGTTCTATCATGGAGATGCTCATTTTCTCTTATATACTGAACGATACCATTTCTACCATAGAATAAGAGTCAAAGGAATTCGGCATTTGGTATTTTATCAGCCACCTAATTTTCCACATTTCTTTTCTGAGATGTGTAATTTGATGCAGGTAAATATAAATATAAAATAACTTTTATTATTTCAGTATTTGTAAGGTCATCCTGTACATTTTTCGGATATCAAATTCTGCACAAAATTCTTTTGAAAACGATATACTTGATGTTAAAATTTATAGAAAAAATACATTTTACAAATTATTTGGACAATATACCACCTTTTTGTGAATTTTTAAATTATAATATATACCTAATTATGTGTTGATCTACGAATGTGTTCAATTTATTGACTTTAAAGAAGCAATTGTGTTCGCTGTCGGAAAAAAAGTCTAGTTATTTCCTTCTTATGAACAATTAGGTTCTGTTAAAAACAATTTTACCTTATTGGCGTTTGTTTCTGAATGAATGACACAAACACATTACTTTCTTTTAGGAAGCCAATTTAAATAAAAAAGTGGGTAGTATGACAAATATGACTGTTACTGTGATATATTCCAAATATGACCTGCTCCAGCTTGCGGCCATAGTCGGAACAGAAAGAGCAGCTAAAATGGCCCAGTCAGACAGGAATGTGCATATGATGGTTACAGGGAGTAAATAAACTAAAGTAACATAAATAGGTTATTAAAAGATGGTTACAGAAAGTAACTAAACTTAGGTGCCGTAAATAGGTTATTAATAGAATCGCCATTCATTTACTATATATACAGAGGGGTTATAAATTGTATTAAAGTCACCAAAAAAGTTGTAATGCAGAATGTTTGCAAAATGAAGTAAATTTTTATACTAACACTCTCAGAAAATTTATATCTTACTGTTGGTGCTCAAAAGAGAATATTTATGGTCTGGTCCAATTGAAACTGCAAAATAAAAATGGTTGTAATTTCTTAATTCTGTCATTTTAAAAATGTTAATTTTTATGTATTTTTTTGCATTGACTTTTTTAATTATTTTTGTTAGAAACATTAATAATAAAAATAACCGTATCCTGTGGATAATATAGCCCACACTGTATTTTAATTCCTGTTGACTTGAAAAAATAACCTTTTTATACGATTGTTAAAAATTAAAAATTATACCTGTTTTAATTAAAACGGAATTTTTATTTATATATGTATTTAGTAAATCTACGGTTTTTAAACATAAAGCGTTATCCAATGAAAACTGAAAGGGATCATATTTATGGCTTTTCTCATATTTATTAAAAAAAAAAAATGTAAAATAGCCAACTTGTGTATTTTTTCCTGTAAAATCTAAAAGAATACCTAATAACGTAATTTAAATTTTTAATAATAATCTTACCGTTTTCTTAATGGGACACATTTTATTGGTTCATTTTTAAAAACATCTTATTTTTCTGATATCTTCAATAAAAATGATTTTGTATTTATGCAGAATTAATGTAATTATATATTCCACTTTTACTTATATGTAATAACAGTGATATTTACTGGATATTGATCTTTTGTGTTTAGGCATTTCAAGTATTTATTTAACCTTTTTCGGTTTTTTAATTTAAATCGCAAATTTCTTATATAAATTAAATTATTCCTGTTGTTACTAAAAATGAAAACGAAATCATTTTAATTCAAATGTAAGGTCCGTTTGTTATTCAGAGATAGTGTACACTATTTTACACTTTTTTTACGTCAGCGCTCTTATTGAAAAGATATTTTAGGATTAAGTGGAAAAAAATGTAATTGAGATGCTTTTTAAAACAAACCAAAAATAGTGTGTCCTTTTAGGAAAATGCTAATTTTAATCATGACTCTATTGTTTCAATTCAAAAAAATCCTAAGTGTTTTTCAGCATTCTATGGAAAAAAATACACAAGATGGCTATTTATTTACTTTTAATAAGAGGAACTATAGTGAAAATATAAAATTCTTGATGGATAACTCTGTACAGTTATAATTTGTTTAAAACCTCTTTAAAATTATTGGTGAAGAATAAACATTGATGACAATGGGTGCAATAACGAACAACACTTGTCAAGCAGTCCAAGTAAAACATTTGCATTTTGTTTTTCTTTTACTAAAAATCAAAAATACCTGGCACGATATTGTTTTCTATTCTTTACCGAAATGCAACCAATGAAGCTATTTCAGGCTACCACCATCGAAGTGAGACTGAGACTGCTTTAATCACAAAATGCATCAGAATAGTCTGATGTAACTCTGTTTTAATTTTTAAAACAGTGGTCCCAACCTTTAAGTGCATATCCCTTGACGTTTCATTTCCCTTGATTGTAGCCATGAAGTGTTTTTATTTTTTATTACAGTGATTATTGATAATATATTTCTAATAATTCTAATATATTTTATAAACTTAAAGAATAGAATAAGTATATTTATGCTTGATTTATTCAAGAATAAATACAATTATATTAAAAATAATTTTAAATTGCAGAAATAAATAATAAGTCAAGGTATGTTAGTACTTACAGCCTACAGCCAGTTCCAAAATTAAAAAAAACCCACAAACAACTAACATAACTATTTTCTTTTATACTAACAGGAATTTAGGGTGATTCTTGCCCTCTTTTCCTGACACATAACTTTTTGATACGAGGTTTGACTGATGCGAGGTATAATCTTAAATTTGAAACTTTATTCAGTTTCTTTTGATACTTATTTTTGATAAAAATATATGAAAAGAATCTATTTTTACGAGCTCAGTACTTGTGAATGGCAACAGAATCGCTTTGTTAGACAGTAGCTCAAATTCGCTGCTAATGTCTCCCAAAAAATTAATGAGATATTTTGCTTTAAACTAAGATTTCTAAGTGGTATTAGTTGAAAGTTCAAGTAACTTTTCTTTTTCCAAGATTGACCAGTAATTACTTTTAATTGGTAATACATACATATATCGATGGCTTAGTATGAAAATCTCTTATGGCACAAAATATAAATTTTACAGAAGATACAAAAAACTGATTTGCTGCACTATTTTGCCTGACTATCACCAACGAAATGTTTTAAATTAAGAAAACACACTGTGAACACTTGAAAAATGCAGCCAATCTTCCTTGGATATACAAGTGTGGAAAACCCAAAACTGAACATAGGGTTAAAGTGTAATGTATCAAATAGAAACGGACAACCCCTTTAACTGTGTGAGAGAAGTGAGATAAAGCTTCGCAATGTGTCGATGCTTCTATCAAGCCCTGTTTCGAACAGCGTAGACCGGCGATTCTAGGCATACCGCCGTCCGCTCCCGCCTGCATATTTATTACCCCTTATCATAAGTCAACCTTTGTCGAGCGTACGCAGTTTGAGCTATTTTAGAGCGTATGTCCTAGTTTCTTCACACTAAATTCACGAAATCTTGGGAGCAGCTGATATATATGGTTCCTGTCCTGTTGTGGTCTGTAGAGAGCAGCACTGTGCAGATGAGATTTTTGTAACAGCTGTTATATATAATATACGTAATTTTCTATCTAAACCAACAAAATGTCATTTTTGAAAAAAATGGTAATACAAGGTTTTCGTACTAAGTCATCAATATATTATTTTTTCCGCCATAACATTATTTTTGCTTTTGTAATTTGCATATATTAGAGTCACCAATACCCATATAATGACCAGAAATCAAAGGATCGCCAATTTCTTTATCTTATACTATATATGCGATGAAGGCAAGGGTTGAAAATAAGTAGGACTTAAAATGTGCAGTAAGATATTCTTTTATTATGGTAAATTATTTTTAACAAGAAGAAGTTGGTCTTATGAATACAAAATGGGAATATGGACATTATTTACTTTAGTTAAGACTAGTAGTAAATAAATATATTACCTATCTATTCCTTAGGACTAGTAATACATATTTATTTGAAAGCCAGAGGCCAATCTAACTAAGATATTTTGCCAGAACTGAAAATTTTTAAATTGTTGATTCAGTATTAGTTCACTTAAAAATTAATGGCCTGAAAGACTACCTTCCGCTACTCATCAAAATAATTAGTGGAAAAATCTCTTAATTTTTGTTTTTATACCTAATGAGTTTGTGTTGCAGAGGTAAAAATATATATATATTTTTTATGTTTATATATATATATATATATATATATATATATATACATATATATATATATATATATATATATATATATATATATATATATATATATATATATATATATATATATATATATATATATATATATGTATATATATATATATATATATATATATATATATATATATATATATATATATATATATATATATATATATATATATATATATATATATATATATATATATATATATACATATATATATATATATATATATATATATATATATATATATATATATATATATATATATATATATATATATATATATATATATATATATATATATATATATATGTATATATATATATATATATATATATATATATATATATATATATATATATATATATATATATATATATATATATATATATATATATATATATATATATATATATATATATATATATATATATATGTATATATATATATATATATGTATATATATATATATATATATATATATATATATATATATACATATATATATATATATATATATATATGTATATATATACATATATATATATATATATATATATATATATATATATATATATATATATATATATATATATATATATATATATATATATATATATATATGTGATCTCAAAATTTAAGACATAAAACTTGGAATTCCAAAACTTGCCAGTCACACAATTTTCGTATTAATTTTCTTTTTAAATAATTTTTGGCGGCTGCTTCTAAGAAAAAATACAAGTGCAGAAAATATATTTTAAAGTTTTCCCGTCTTTCTTTTTTCAGAGTGGTTATGCCTCTTTGACATCCGAGGTATTTTATTAGTATAATAAATTAAAATATCTTCGTTATTATTATAAGGATTAAAAGTGCATCTTTTTTTAAGAGCAATTTTTGCAGTTGCTAGGCGGAGCGCAGCGCAGCCCAGCGAATGCCAAATTGCGAGTAAAAATAAGCACTTTTAGTCCGTATGATATATACTATTTTTTCTCCAACCAAGTCAAAATGAATACATTTAGTTATTTAAAAGAGCTCAAATGCAATTGCTTTTAATCCTAGGATTAAAAATAGCACTTTTAATCCTAGGATTAAAAGTGTTGCTAAGCAACAAGCACATTTTTGTACGGTATGAGAATTGATAGCTTTTGCACCTGAAAATAGTACAAAAATGTCAACATTTTTTGACGGTTGGAGAAAAAAGTTTTATCAGCTTTGGTGAAAAATCTTATTTGAAAGGAGCTCTGGATGTTAATCTAAATTACCACTAATTTAATCAGTATCATTGTAAGGATATTCGTTCAATAGTTTTTTGAAAAAGTTACTGTTTTTTTGCAATTCTTCGAAACTGTTAAAATCTTCGTCATTCCATGTTGTCGACTCTAGTGTTGACGTAGTCGGTCGTGGAGTTGTATTAACTGGAAATGTGGGTCGAATATTTTGACTCTCCAGGAGTCGAATTTGTCGTTGCATTTCTAAAAAAATAATATTGCGTTATAAAATATTTTAAAATTATAAAACCTGTATAGTACAAAAAACATTAAAAAATAGCCACAAGTCGCCTGAAAAACTAAGTGAGCTACAAGAACACTTAAATATAAAAATGGTTTGGATTAAAACATGTTTTTATTTAAGGGACATATTTTTTTACAAGTTTTTATTTAATTTGCAATGTTTGTATGTTTGTTCAGGACAAATCTTGCAACTAAATTTTAAATTAAATTATGCGTTTAGTTTGGATGACAATGCATGGTTAGCTAAGTGACTTCATTCTACATCCAATATGTCGGACCGCCCAAGATGGCTGCCTAGTTATTTTTTATGCACTCCCATGATATGGATAGCAAATACAAGGGTTTGCTAAGAAGAATACGAATAAATTAAATGTAAAAAATATTTAAAAAAATAAACGTACTAAAAAGAAGAAAATAATCTTTAAATTAAATCAAACACATCAATTTATTACATTACACAATTTATATCATATAAAAGCTTGTCGCTAGATTTACCTCTGTAGATAAACAAGAACACAGTATATGACTCGATATTGACATTTTAAGTAATTCTAAGAATAATATATGTTTTTTTTATAAAATAGGTAAATCTTGCAACAAGCTTTTTTACATATTATATAAATTGGGTAGTGTAATAAATTAATGGGTTTGATTTAATTTAAAGTTTATTTTCATTTTTTAGTACATGTAAATAAAAGCTTGTTTTTAAAAATGTTTTTTTTTTCCATTAGTTTATTTATTTGTTATTTTTTAATTAACAAAATTTTAAAATACCTATAGCAAAATTCAGTTAGTGGCGACTTTCGTAGTGTTTGACGAAGGTCAATTTTAAAGAGAGTCAGAAGCCGATTTTTCTGCTTTTGCCACAACCTTCAATTAAGGCAGAAGCCAAAGATTTGATCAACTCAGGAATCTTAATTCAGAAGTGACTAAAAGTATAGAATTTAAAAATTACTGTGTTCACTTAGTAAGACGTTTATCGAAAATTATTTTTTTGCATTACCTATTGTTAAATACAATTTATAAGAAGAGAAATGTTCAAAAAGTGTGTCGACTGTTCCGCTGTCTCTCAGTCCTCTCGCACTAATAAATCAAAATAATTTTTTCCTTTCTCCATTTTAGCGCTTTTTGGCTTTTTTACACCACAATCGAATATATGACCGATGATGCCATTTGAACCGAAGCCGAAGCTTCGGTTGAACAAATTTTGTTTGTTGAATTATAAACTTAATTCTGCGTGTCGCTTTTTTTGTCCAGCTGGTTTATATCACCAGTATACCAAACCACCTATCCACATTCACAAGATCGATTGCAGAGCTTGCCGGTGGCATATCAGTTTGAACAGATTTTGTGGGGAGGATCTATTCAACGGTTGCCTATTTTCTTTGGTTAGTGATAAATCTAAGTAAATTTTTAAACGCACATCTAACTGGTTTCAGACAATTGAAACTTAATCGTTTAAAAAGAATGTACATTCATTGGTTAAACACAAGTTTTTTTTTAATTCTGCTCCTATTTGCTATTTCCATTATTCTAGTAAATTTTAGGAAATCGTTTAAAAAATGTATTTTCGAAAGATGCCTTTGAAAATACAAATTTAGGTTGAAAAATAAAAAAGCGGTGTCATTGTATTCAGAATTTCAGAAATAAAGGAAAAGTATGTGGTGTCACTTAATAATTAAATTAAAAGTAATTTTTTTTTTTCTGTTAAACCGAAAGAACTTTGGAACATATAAAAACCTTAAAATATAAAAAATTCTTTTGCACACATATAGCAAATTTCTCATTTTCATTTTTAAAAGTAAAATAGGCGAGCCACTTTTCAAAATTAATTTTTAGTCAAGAAAGCAAATTTATGTAATTTAGTCTGCACACTATAAGAGAAAATAAATTGTCATCCGAAGCTACACGCGACATTGAACTTTTTTAACACACTAGCTTATTCTGGTTTAGAACCTTGTTAGTAAATAACAACTCAGAAACATAATAAACTAAAAGCTTCAACTATCTTGACATTAATGACTCCCAGAGGCAAAAAACACGCTATTTAACTTAATGTTAAAAATTAAAATTAGTAAATACTTTTTGTTATTTTTATGATGAAAATACTGACCTACTTAATTTAATTAGGACAATTGTTAATAAAAGGCTAAGCCTTGATGATCTGAATATTTAGTACTTAGGATTATTTTTAATAATCCAAACATGAGTTTTGCAGGTGTTATGTACTTTATGGTCAGGAATTGCATGTATTTAAACTTCATAATACTATTGGGTGCATTTTTCAGGTCTTGGTGAGTTTAATGTGTATATTATTATTTTAAAATGTTCGCCTGTTCTTGGCCTGGAGCGTGACAGTGACTCTTTTTTCCCATTTTTTGAGTTCTTTTATTAGGTGATCTCTAGTTGTGCCTATAATTTGAGTTTACTGTTTTACCTATTTAGAGGCAATCAACCAAACTAATAAACTTTTGCAACTCAAAAAACTAATGCTGAACACTTTCTCGGTCGCATTTTGGACCCTGACTCATTTTGGAGCCAAAATGCTGGATTCATAGCAGGGCCGGATTTAACTTTTTTCCGCCCATAGGCTAATACATTTTTGCCGCCCTAATATGTCAATATTTTTTGATTATCAGAAGGAAAAATTTAGCATTAAAAGAATGTTAACTTTATTAGTAATTCTATAAAAATTAATAAATAAAAAATCTAGAAATTAAATAACAAAAAAAAAATATTATAAAAACAAAATATAAATTAAAATGGTAAAACAAATAAATAACTTTTTAAACTATGTATTATTTAATTATAGGCAAAACCCTATACCTACTAAAATTTTTCTTCAAACCTTTTTTTTCTGCAAAATCATTAATTATATCATTAAAATTTACGATTACATGTTTTTTTAATTAATCGTAAATTTGCCGCCCTAGGCTTTAGCCTACTTCTACTAACCTTTTTTCCTTTCAAATAGCTTTATTTATTAATATAATATGTACAACACTTCTTAACCTACTAACATCTACTATATATACTATATTTACATCATAAATATGTACAAGCGATATATTGAAAAGTGCACCCGCGATTGCCTTCTCAGGCTTTGCGAGTTGAAAGCAACCAGGGAGGGTTGGGGCTGATGGTAACCCGGAGGTAGGTGGGACGTATTGGTTCCTGGTAAGTTAGCGTTTTCCGATTAGTAATCTTTCAAACACTGCTAGACATTTGTTCTACTTAAAAGTTTGGTTTGATAGGTGTTATTTAAGTTACTATTTACATATTATATTTTATATAATTCGCTTGAAAAAGTTTCCAAAAAAAGCCGTGGTTCGTACTACTCACTAGCCTCATGTTTTGATTTAGGATCAGAGGAAAAACTGCACAGGCCGCGGACCGGCGGCCTGCACTTTCCGGTAAAACAAAGGCGTTCTCACACACATTCTGGAAATCCCTAAGGCTTGGCCTGCACGGTTTTTCCTCAGAGGATTTCTGGCTGTTATAAGGAAGGAAACGTCGAACATTGTTTTTTTTTTTTTTGGTATGTCTGAAAATAACCTTAAAAAAATATAAAACAAAATTTAAAATTTCTTTTACCTTTTCCAATATTACCAAAGGTAAGTAACTGAAATATACCGGGTGTCCACGAAGTTGCTAGAAAGCCTGTCATTTTCTTCAGAAGGCTCATACGTTTTTCAAATTTTAGTTGGATGTATGGCTGGATAAAGTATACATATTTTCTGATCTTTAAACACTTATGTGCAGCATTTCAACATAACATTTAACTATTTATCGGCGAGATCTTTAAGCAATATAGTTTAAAAGTTAACAACGGTTTAGAATGTTTAACAAAACGTCATTGTCAGTGTTATTCAATGATTTTAGTAGGCAACCTGTCAAAATCTGACATTTTGTTAAACATTCTAAACCGTTGTTCACTTTTAACAATTGCTAAGTCCATTGCTAAATTTAACAACGCGATCATCACTCGGCCGTTTATCTTAAAAACTATTAGGTTCAGAGATAGGATGCCATTAACTAAAAAAGATTGAGAAATAAGTGTTAAAATTAAATTTATGTCTTAAGGTGGTGTTTTCCATTTAAATTATTAAAGTAAGTAATTTTTTGTGGAATTTCCGGTAAAACCGGAAGTTGTATTTTTACGGCATTAGAAAATAGGGTCCATTAAATAGGTTTAAAAAATCGCATTATTCTTTTTCCACCTTCATATGTTTTTAAGAAAACGATAAAAATGGGGTAATTATGACAGTTTCAACCGACATTTTCTCGAAAACTAGTTAAGATAGGTATAGCGAGTGGCACATAGTTTTTTCTAGAATTACCTGTAGAATCAATTTTTTAAAAAATATACAGGGTGTTTCATTTAAAATAGAGAAGTTGGTACCATCTGCATCCTATCCAGCCAAACATCCAGCTATAATTTTAAAATCGTTTAACACTTTTGAAGAAAACGACAGGTCTGCTAGTAATTTTGTGGGCACCCGGTATATGAGTAGTTTTACCTTTACCAGTGCCCATAACTTTAACTAGTCGGTCAAGACTACTCTTTTTAAGATACAGGGTGTCCGAAAAATATGTGTAAAAAATGTTGTGACTCCTTACGTCAAAATAGGTCAGTTTCAGCCAACTTGGTTATATCTGAAATTTCTTCATCTAAGAGGTACTGAAAGTCAAAAGTTTCAAGAAATATTGTTTTTTTTTTCAATTTCTTGAAAACCTAATCTTAATGTGGTTTGGTATATAATCAGAAACTATAAATGGTGAAAGTTTAAAAAATTACATCATCAGTATTTTTGTTATTTTTTGTATTATTAAAGTTATGAAAATCTAGATATTTTTATCAGTATTGGGATTTCCTTAGAATTTTTTTAACTCTAGAACATTTATTGTTGGAGGAGCTGTTTTGTCAGAAAAAAATTCAATTCCGTGCGAACTTTAACGATAAGTAAATGTTGGAAATAAAGGTCTTTGCTGGGTAAAAATGAGAAATTGGCCTTTGTTCCATTTGGCTGATTTTTGCCCCAAAGTAACCTTGAACTACCTTTTTTTTATTTTCATTTTTTTTGAGATCTACTGTTGCGAATGGCATGGGGTTGGAATGGCATTAATTTATTTTTAGTTAATTATTTTTTTATATAAAGTCATAATGTTTCAAATTCTCATGAGAGTGTAGAAAAGATATTAAATAAACGTCCTAAAATTAAAGCGGATGGAAATGGGAAAAATAAACGAGAAAAATACATGAGGTAACTGAACAAATTTAAAACGAATTAAACACAATAATTTAAAAGGCCTCTTTATATTCACCTTAGTATCTTATTAAGTTAATGGTTATAGCTAAGATATAAATTCAATTAAATTTTACAAATAAGCAGTTTAATAAGAGTGAGTCAAAAGTAATTTGGTTGAAGTTACTTTAAAAATTATTAAATCGGAATAATAAAAATATGTATCATAAAGTGTCCCCTTAAAATTTTCCGAAAAATAAGAATTCGAATAGGACGCCATGACTTTATAAGAATAACTTTTGACTTAAAGTAACTTTTCTTTTTACCATTTTGTTATATTTTTAAAAATAACGGCACTTCACCTTAAAGCAATTTTCAATTTTTTGAACTTACCCTGTATATCCTTTAACTGCTGCTAATATAGTCTGTGTCCATGCACCAATTTTTATTAAGAATAAATTTTTTTACATACATTTATTAGTGTCTAGCTATATACCACAAATTTTTAAAATCAATTAGCACGTACTAAGAAATTTAGAAAAAATATTTCTTAAAATTGTAGGCTTTCTTTTAGCTAAAACAGCAACTTTTGATACAAAATCCACTGGCGTAGCTCGGATTTCCAAAATTTTTTATCTAAAAAGTAAGACATGGGACCCACACCGAACATATACCAGAGGCTATTGGCCTTATCCCAAACTCCAAATTGGCAAAAATATATTAGCCTATGGGCGGCAAAAAGTTACTGGTACAACCCTTGGAACCACCTCTTCTTAACTCTCATGTACCTCCGGAGGCCAAAAAAAAAAAAATCAAAATAAGTCGATCCAACCCTCACACCGGCACCGGTCTAAAATTTAAGACGATCGTCCTGAAGTCATAAAAAAGCTGGAAAAAAATTATTGGACTGGTGCAACCCTTGGAAACACCTCTTCTCAAATCTCATGTACCTCCGCAGGCAAAAAAATCAAAATAAGTCGATCCAACCTCACACGGTCTAAAATTTTAAGACGTCCTGAGTCATAAAAAGCTGGAAAAAAATTATTGACTGGTGCAACCCTTGGAACCACTCTTCATCGTCAGCAAATCAAGTCATCCAACCTCACACCGTCTAAAATTTTAAGACGATCTCCTGGAGTCATAAAAAAGCTGGAAAAATTATTGGACTGGTGCAACCTTGGAACCACCTCTTCTCAACTCTCATGTACTCCGCAGGCCGAAAAAAATCAAAATAAGTCGATCCAACCCTCACACCGGTCTAAAATTTTAAGACGATCGTCCTGAGTCATAAAAAGCTGGAAAAAATTATTGGACTGGTGCAACCCTTGAACCACCTCTTCTCAAATCTCATGTACCTCCGCAGGCAAAAAAATCAAAATAAGTCGATCCAACCTCACACCGGTCTAAATTTAAGACATCGTCCTGGAGTCATAAAAAGCTGGAAAAAAATTATTGTACTGGTGCAACCCTTGGAACCACCTCTTCTCATCTCTCATGTACCTTCACAAGCCGAAAAAAATCAAAATAAGTCGATCCAACCCTCACACCGGTCTAAAATTTTAAGACGATCTTTCTGGAGTCATAAAAAAGCTGGAAAAATATTATTGGACTGGTGCAACCCTTGGAACCACCTCTTCTCAACTCTCATGTACCTCCGCAGGCCGAAAAAAACAAAATAAGTCGATCCAACCTCACACCGGTCTAAAATTTTAAGACGATCGTCCTGGAGTCATAAAAAAGCTGGAAAAAATTATTGGACTGGTGCAACCCTTGGAACCACCTCTTCTCAACTCTCATGTACCTCCGCAGGCCAAAAAAAATCAAAATAAGTCGATCCAACCCTCACACCGGTCTAAAATTTTAAGACGATCGTCCTGAGTCATAAAAAAGCTGGAAAAAATTATTGGACTGGTGCAACCTTGGAACCACCCTTCAATCTCATGTACCTCCGCAGGCCGAAAAAAATCAAAATAAGTCGATCCAACCCTCACACGGTCTAAAATTTTAAGACGATCTCTGAGTCATAAAAAGTGAAAAATTATTGGACTGGTCAACCCTTGGAACCACCTCTTCTCAATCTCTGTACCTCCGCAGCCAGAAAAAAATCAAAATAAGTCGATCCAACCCTTACACCGGTCTAAAATTTTAAGACGATCGTCCTGAAGTCATAAAAAAGCTGGAAAAAATTATTGGACTGGTGCAACCCTTGGAACCACCTCTTCTCAAATCTCATGTACCTCCAGGCAAAAAATCAAATAAGTCGATCCAACGTCTAATTAGAATCCAGTCAGCTTTTGCTGGCACTTCAATCCTCTCAAATCAATAAGTCGATCCAACCTCACCCGGTCTAAAATTTTAAGACGATCTCTGGAGTCATAAAAAGCTGAAAAAATTATTGGACTGGTGCAACCTTGGAACCACCTCTTCTCAACTCTCATGTACCTCCGCAGCCGAAAAAATCAAAATAAGTCGATCCAACCCTCACACCGGTCTAAATTTAAGACGATCTCCTGAGTCATAAAAAGCTGGAAAAAATTATTGGACTGGTGCAACCTTTGGAACCACCTCTTCTCAAATCTCATGTACTTCCGCAGGCCGAAAAAAGATCAAAATAAGTCGATCCAACCCTCACACCGGTCTAAAATTTTAAGACGATCTTCCTGGAGTCATTAAAAAGCTGGAAAAATATTATTGGACTAGTGCAACCCTTGGAACCACCTCTTCTCAACTCTCATGTACCTCCGCAAGCCGAAAAAAATCAATATAAGTCGATCCAACCGTCACACCGGTCTAAATTATAAGACAATCGTCCTGGAGTCATAAAAAGCTAGAAAAAACTATTGGACTGGTGCAAGCCTTGGAACCACCTCTTCTTAACTTTCATGTACCTCCGCAGGCCGAAAAATAATCAAAATAAGTCGATCCAACCCTCACACCAGTCTAAAATTTTAAAATGATCGTCCTGGAATCATAAAAAAAGCTGGAAAAAATTATTGGACTGGTGCAACCCTTGGAACCACCTCTTCTTAACTCTCATGTACCTCCGCAGGCCGAAAAAAATTTAACATAAATCGATCCAACTCTCATACCGGTCTGAAATTTTTGGACGATCATCTCAAAGTCATAAAAGAGCTGGAAAAAATAATTGGACTGGTACAACCCTTGGAACCACCTCTTCTCAACTCTCATTTACCTCTGCAGGCCGAAAAAAATCAAAATAAGTCGATCCAACCCTCACACCGGTCTAAAATTTTAAAACGATCGTCCTGAAGTCATAAAAAAGCTGGAAAAAATTATTGGACTGGTACAACCCTTGGAACCATCTCTTCTCAACTCTCATGTACCTCCGCAGGCCGAAAAAAAATCAAAATAAGTCGATCCAACCCTCACAACGGTCTAAAATTTTAAGGACGATCGTCATTGAGTCCTAAAAAAGCTGAAAAATAATTGGACTGGTACAATCCTTGGAACCACCTCTTCTCAATCCAACCCTCATACCGGTCTAAAATTTTAAAACGCTCGTGCCGGAGTCATAAAAGAGCTGGAAAAAAATTATTGGACTGGTGCAACCCTTGGAACCACCTCTTCTTAACTCTTGTGTACCTCCGCAGGCCGAAAAAAATTTAACATAAATGGATCCAACTCTCATACCGGTCTGAAATTTTTGGACGATCACCTTAAAGTCATAAAAAAGCCGGAAAAAATAATTGGACGAGTACACAGGGGTGGATTTACGCAAAGGCTGAGTAGGCTGAAGCCTAGGGCAGAAAAATTTACGAATTTTTTTTTAAATGTTATCATTAATTTTAATGATTTTCCAGAAAAAAAGGTTTGAAGAAAAATGTCAGTATAGGGATTTGCTTAAGATTAAATAATACATAGTTCAAAAATGCTTATTTGTTATACCATTTTCATTTATATTTTGTTTTTATATTATGAGATTTGTTTTAAAAAATTGTTATTTAATTTTCTTTATGATTTACTTTTGTTAAATTTATTAATTAAATTTTTATAAGAATTACTAGTGAAGTTTACATTCTTTTAATGCTAAATGCTAAATGATATCCAAAAAATATTGACATATTAGGGCGGCAAAAATATATTAGCCTATGGGCGGAAAAAGTTAAATCCGGCCCTGGTTTAGATTAAAAAGTTTAAAAATCCTAGCTATGCTAGTAACAAAATCGACCTGTTTTGATAGGACGTTTCGTAGGTGCTCCCTACAGTCAACTGGGTGCAACTTTAAATAGAATATCTTTAAAAATTTAGATGTATTCACAAATTAAAAAAAATGCAACTAATATACTCTTTCAAAAATATCATTTTAAATTTTTTTGTTGAATCTCTATACTGTTGTCTATAGTATTTTTAGTTGCTCTATTCTATCTATATTGCTTACTAGTTGTGGAACATCACTATAGTAGAGGACGTAAACAACTATTGTTTTTAAGATAGCAGTATTAGAATAACTAAAAATAGTTAATTTTAGATAATACTTAGCAAACATCTTTATACCTGCAAGTATATTGTCGCATTTAGATCCGTACTGTTCCCGCCGGCCAGCTAATCTTTCAGCGACCTTCTGTTCTCCATTCCACAAAAACACATAATACAAAGATAACATAATTGCCGCTAATGATACAAAAAACACATAAGCAACAACAGTCAAAACACGAACGATTTTTTTCTTATGTTTCGGTTCGTACAATCGATCTTTAGCTTCTTCACCAGCAAATTTAACCGACGGTGGTTCTAATATTGATGTTGTTTTCCATTGTTGCGAATCACATTTCGTTAATTTTATACCGTTTGATTTACACGACATAATAAATAACCTTAATTTGAAAACGTTTAATAGAGATTTTCTGTTAAAACTAAAACTGTTATTTATACTTTTATAATTGAGAGTTTTATAAATCTCGCGCTTCTGAAATCGATCATTTCGGAAAAATATGTGTTAGTTGGTTAGTTATTCTGTTACAATTTGCGAAATTGGAGCAAGAATGTTGTGATTTTATTTTGGCTGGTTCACTGGCCGACGCCGGAAAATCGATAATTTAAGGGGTCAAATCGGCGTGTTTTGGGGATGAAATGCGCCTGCCTGCGCGAAAATTTTAATTTCAAAATGTTTCAGTTTAAATTTTTATTTAAGAAATATTTGGTATTTTAAATAAATTATTTAAGTCGATAAGTTAGAAAACCAAATTTAGAACTTTAAGTGTAAAATAGAAACAAAAACAGTGTATCTTGTTATAATAAAATGCCTGGGGAAGTTCAAGGGATTCTGCAAAAATATTTACCTTATAGACATTTTTAAAATGTTTTAGGGTGGTTTTATAATGTGACATTTTATATTTCTTTAATATGATAATATTGAAAAGTTGTTTTTTACAATTATGCAAAATAAAACATGTACTTAACCACAATTCTGTAGGTATAATTTGTTTAAAACATGAAGGTGAAAAGAGCCAACTTCTCGCTTTCTTTACTTTATTTTTTCATTAATGAAATCAGGAATGTTATTATTAGCATAAAAAATTGGCTTGGATGAGTTCATAAAAATAATTAATAACTAATTGTGTTAACTAAGCTTATTATCTATATATATAGCATAAAATATTTTCCCTGAGTCTTTAAGCAACTCCAATCTTTAGGAAAGTAGTTATATCAGCAACTACGGGGCTATGTCTTTCCGATTTTTATTTATATAAATGATCTATCACAGTTTGACACCTTTGTCCATTATTCCCACTTTGGGGATGACACAACACTTTGCTGCACTTGAAAGGACTCCGCTGAGGCTTTGGATCGTTCGGGTAGAGCTCTCTCGAGGGTCGACTCTTGATATGCATGTTGTAACAGGCTGTTTCTTAATGCAAATACGCATCAATGTTTAGTTGATGCGTGAACTGTTAACTGAGGGAAATGTCAAGTTCCTTGGTTTATGCCTCGATTCGGGACTTCGATAGAATGTCCATACTCATTATTGCTGCAGACGGTTGGAATCAAGTGCGTCTTTGCTGCGTGGCCTTTCTGATTGCATATCTTCCTCTTGATTGTGAAAAGGAAAAAAATTATAACGATGTTGCATTAAATATCCCTTGCACCACCTTTTTAAAGCGAAATCGTTCAACAATTATGGGTCGCTTATTATTCTTAAATATTACATTCTTTTAATTACTATAACAAAACCAAAATACTACCTACATTCCCAATAAGAACGGCTTATTGTGTTTCCCTTTCTTTCTTAGAAGTCTGTTTCCCTTTTATCAGGTCTAATCGATTTCTATCAAAATGTTCATGCCAAAAAGAGATTTTTCCAAATAGTATATGTCTTTTGTATGTCAGTGCATTGCAGTCGTATATTATGTGTGAGGCTGTTTCCTTTTCCTCCCTCCAATGCCTGCATGTTGAGGGACCTTATGTATGCCCATTTTCTGGAAGTGTGTCCTCAAATGACAGGGGCCTGTTAGAAGTCAAACTACTTGCCTTCTGGCCAGTTGCACCAACAATTTTAAGGAACCCTTAGCGTTAAGTATTCCTTAAAACTCTAATGAAGAAAATCAAATTTCTTGTTTGGCCATCTTAAGAATTTCCTTTTGCTAAGGGTTCCTTTAAATTGTTGGTGTAACCGGCCATTAACTGAGTCCCCAGAAAGAGGATCTCAACTGTTAGTTCTTAGAAAAGGCGCCGAAAAGTCCGAGGACTGGCTCTGGGCCTTTAAAATTTTTAAATAAACCGGCTCTTGCAGTTCATCTGCTTTTTCATTGCCTTTTATTGCGTGTGTCCAGGAACCCAGAGGAGTTCTGTCCTGTTGTTCCTGGTGGCAAGTTCTTTTAGGTCGTTCGTCGTGATTTTGGATATAAAACGACGGTAATTCAAAGCTTTTAGGGCAGCCGGACTGTCTGAGGGAGTGTTATCACCCAAGTGATGTAACTTATATATTAATTTTTTAAAGTGGATATAATTTCTTCCAAAGAATAACGTCTTTTTTTACCTCTTTTAATTCTAAAAGCTTCTTAAAAGAGTTTCAAAATAATATTAAAGAATTGCTTTTGCCCTATTTCAGTCTTAAAATGGAGCAGCTAATATTATTCTCTACTGCTTTTAATAATTAAAAAAAACTTTTAATACCAAGCTAAACCCTACACGTGATTCTTCAGCACGCGTGTTCTCTAATTAAAATACTTGCATAACTTTTCGATTAAAGTATCTTTAATATATATTCAAGGGCATTTTTGCGTTTTTCAATTGTATAAAAACACTTTTATGTTTTCGTTGGATAAGTCATATCGATCACATAACAGAATCTAATAAAATTAATCGGAAATATGATACAGTCCCTTGCTGCCCAAGATTCGGGGAAGCTAGCCGTTTTATGTAGTTGTAGTCCGGCCAAGTTAGCTCAAAAAATAGGGGTAAAGTTACAATAATTCGCGTAGAGCTGAACATTGATATAAATGTTGGGAAACACCATTATAAATGAAATGTGAAGAGTCCTCAACGGTCCCACATCTGCAAAAAAAATATATTTAATGTCAAAGTTTGCAAATATGGGTTTTTGCATTTTTTAGTTTATCATAAAAATAGATTGGACAAAAATTGTAAATCATACAATTATTTATAATAAACACCTACACTTTTTTTCTAAGAATCACTATTTCTAATGGTTCAAATGGTTGAAAAAGTTGTGTTCTCTATGAGATGCACGAGTACGCTGCCTATACAACATGACTAGGCGCGTAGTAAAAATTGGTCTGCGTAATTTATACGTACAAATTATACAATTTTAATATAAATTTAAAATAAACTCAGTCCGCCATTATGTATTAATGTCCGTATGGCCTTGCGGAACATCTGTCTGCTATTGAATTGTCCGCTTGGCAACGCTGGTTTACCTGCTCCTTTTTCAAAGGCCTAAAGCTTTAAATTTTAAACTCTAAAGAAGGGCATACAATTCAGGGAGTCCCCAACTAACTGTGTTTTCGTAGATGGCACCGCTAAGATGATCCTTTAATAATTTATTGGTATGACTTACTGCTCGACCTTCAACCGAAAAAATTATTTATTTTTTAAAACTTGTAAAGCTTAACAGCGATCGATAATATATTCAACCAAAAGTTCATCTGCTTTTTAAAAATGGCAAAATCTCATACTATTTTTACACGCAATAACTATGTACTTAGATAAGTTCCGATACTTATTTTTTGCGAAAAATAGTCGTGGCAGTTAACGAGTTGGTAATCAACTGGACCCAGAAGACTGGGATTGGACGTTTATTGACAATACATTAGAACCAATCAGACTTTATTCCCACCTGCACCGAAAAAACTCATCAATACATGTTTTTGCAATTGTAAAAGGATGCAGTGCCAAATGCAACTATAAAAAAGTGGGATTGTTTTGTTCATTTGCATGTACCAGTTGTCAAGGCTAGTAGTGTTCCAATGTTGAATCGCCAACAGAAGAGGATTTTTGCGATATCAAGGAGGAGACGTCTGATGCATCGTTGTTGGAACAATTTACTTGCAGCAGGAAGAAAAAGACATTTTACTTGAAGTTTCTTTAGATAATAAATTATCAGTCAGACGAAAAGTTTTTCCCAAAACTCAAAATTCACACCGCTTTCATCATTTCCAATAGTACCATTTTTTTTTAATACAATATTATTTAATTGGATAGGAGCACAATAGATCGTGGAATATGCCTACCCGGGAAACCACTCAAGTAGCATTTAAGGAAAGTTTTCTGTAAATATGCAACAATGTAATTCATGGAACTATACTGAAGTATTTGGGGTCACCATTTTGTCAAGAAGATTATCTTATCGAAGTTTGCACATAACAGTGTTGCCAATGCAATGAACAATTATTACTCTTGGCTATAATTGCTACTTGGAACGTTAAAAATATTATGTAAACTGAACTTTTTTAACTTTTCGAATTGCTATTTCTTAGAAATGGTGATTCTTAGAAAAAAAAGGGAAAGTACAATTTTCGTAGATTACTATATATTATTATATGATCTACCATTTTTGTTTAATCTGTTTTTATGATAAAACTTACCGTTTGGCTAAAAAATGTAAAGAACTTATATTTGCAAACTTTAACCTTGAATATTTTTTTTTGTAGATGTGGGATTAATGAGGACTTTTTACATTTCATTCATAATGGTGTTGCCAATATTCATACCAATTTTCAGCTCTATGCGAATTATTGTAGGTTTGAATGTCTATTTTGTCCGGACTATTGGTGTGGTATATTGATTTAAAAACTTTATCGGATTATTCTACGGGGAATTACGTAATGCAAAACTATTTTAAAAATTAGGTTAATAGAGTACATCAAAACATACTCAATAGAGGGTGTCCAAAAATTAGATTCAGCAAAATATTTCTAAGACGTTATGTCATACGAAGGGGGCTAAAGCAAAAACGGTTTTTGCTCAATGTCTTTAAAACTGTTTAATAGTCCAATTTTTTTGATATACCGGGTGACAACAAAATCACTTCCAAGCCTTTTATTTCCTTAAATGAAACCATATCACTTTTAAATTTTAGGATAATATATTGCGTCATCAGATGCAGATTTTGACATAACATATGCTTATTAATTCCGGTTTTAACGGAAGTGGCGTGAATTTTGATATTTTAAACGGAACTCCCCGAATATTTTTAAGGATTCTAATTCTACAAACCATTCCTGATATAAAACATGTATTATATCTTATATATAATTGTTGGCTTTCAAGAAAACGGCGATTAAAAATATCCAAACGACCACACATAGTGTCACATAATGCAGTTACACGGACAACAAAAGGGTCCATATCTAAAAAAGTATTAGGTTTTGATAAAAGTCGATAAAAGGAAATATGACATTAAATTCTTTAGAGCAGGAGCAAGAACCGTAAAATATTTAATAAAAAAGTACAGAACCTCTTTATCTTGTTCTTTGGCATGAGGATTGTTAATTATACAAGGGGGTTCAAATATGACCAGGAATTTCATTCTCAGAACCAAATGAATGGCGAGAGCCGCCTTAAAATTCTTGCAATAGGCAATAGGGTATCTAGAAGACGTCTATAATGTCATAGTCACTTTCCGTATTTCATACTGTACTGCCGAAATTTATGTTTTGAAATAATAACGTGTTTTTAATCTGCTTCGTATATCTACAAAATAATTATATGTCTGTTTTCGAAACGGATTTTAAGATTTTTGTTTACTGGTGGAAACATTGTCAGTACTGACATAAAATTTAAATTTGACGAAAAGATTGCGATGATATATCCAGGAAACGCAACTGTCATGTTTTTAATTATCTCAAGGTGAAAAGTAAAGTAAAGACAGTTGAAAATTAGTGTTATTTTACAATCATTTTTGGTAAAATTGACAAAATGGAGGAAAATGGTGGAAATAGTAATCACGGCATCTAAGTGATAAAAGAAGGTATCATATATAAATAAATATTATGTTAAAGCGAAAACTCTTCCATGAAATAGATAAATATTTTAAGAAATAAATCAAAAAATAGAAAAAACAAAGTTACATAGTAAACCGAGCTCATAAACCCGTAAATCAACAGATATTTTCAAGCAAATTTGTAAGTTATATTTAGAAAATCATTAAACATAACAAGGTTTATGTTGTTAAAGAAGAAAAATACATATTTTTTGCGTTGCTTGCACTTGTATAAAACCAGACGAGTGACAGATTTAAGTGGGGGATCTGGAAAAGTAATGATTTATTTGTTTGTCTTACTAATAAAATGTGAAGGTTTTTTTAGAATAATATAAAAACAGAAACAGGAAATAAACGACGTTTTCTTAAAAGTGTTAGGCATTGTTATGGTTTCAATAACACTAAAATCTTGGACTTCCATTGTCTTTACCTATTTGTTAATTGTTACACAACGTTTCGGTGAGTGATATGTATCTCCAACCGTTTTCAAGTGATAACTAAAAACTATTCTTAAAAGCTACAACTTATATACTATCGGCTGTTCACCGAAGCTCGACGGATTTTTTGCGATTCAGCAACGGCTACCAGATATTTGAAATGTCAATACTAGGCTTGCTAAATACATTTTGGTTGTTTACAAATAATACAGCATCTTTAAATCTTCTTTTCGTCCTGTGGGTTTCTTTATAAATAATTTTTGCTTCCAACCAATGTATGCGGTATTGTTTTGACCATGCTTGTTCGGCAATCCAACTTCGACGTTTTACCTCGTTCCGTATGTTTTTGGTGTTCTTTGACTCTAATTTTGAGTGATATTTTTGTTTTCCCGATGTTAACCTCATCTCATTCACAGGAAATTCGGTAGATACAGTCATTATTTGAAACATTGTTGTCTGTTCTCATCTTAGTAAGAATACCCTTTAGAGTGGTTTGGGATTTAAACACCGTTTAAATATAATACCTATTTACGATTGTGTACATCTTTTCTGAAGTTCCTTTAAAATACGGATATAGGAAATAAACGGTTATAAACTTTTTTAGATATATTTTTATTTTATACGTTTTCTACCATAATTTTGACATATATTTTACAAATGGAAAAAATAAATATCACACGTAGTTAATTTTTATTATAATTTATGATATTAAAGCGATACCTAGCCAATCCTTGTTTTTTAGGTAAAAACTTTATTTTTAAAAATTAGATTTTGTATAAAGTCATTCAGTCAGCGCTAAAAGGGGCCATATTTGTAGTTTTCCTCATATTTGAAAAAAACATATAAAATTAGACCTCTGTCCTCCTCTGTAGTCTTTTCTGTCAGGAAAAAAACATTTTCTTAGCGGAACACCTTATTGGTTCGTGTTTAAAACCGTCTTATTTTTTCCATACGTTTCAATAAAAATAATTCATTTTTAGTAACAACAGATTTAATTTATTCCTTATGAGAAATTTGCGATTTAAATTAGCTTTACAGAATATTGACTTTTTGTGCTTTGGCATTTCAGTTATTTATTGTTACATAATTACTAAAAATGATGACGAAATCCTTTTTATTGAAATGTTTCCAAAAAAAAAAAAGAACCAGTAAATAAGGTGTGTTAAGAAAATGTTAATTTTATGTTGGATCTCTTTTGTTCTAATTCAAATCATTTTCTGAAGTATTCTTTAAATTCAACGGGAGAAAATACTCAAGATGGCCATTAAACTTTTTTAAATACGATTAAAACTCTGTAGCTATAATTTTACGTTAACTCATTGTCAAATTTTTAACTAAACGCATTTGTTTTTAGGATAAAAACGGCTAAAAAACGGTCATCAGTTTATAGCTTTAAATAATAACTAAATTTAAGCACTATGTATTTTACTTTTTATCTGGATGAAATTCAAATAGGGAAAACTGTGATAAACATAACTTACTGTTCAATCTGTAATTTGTTTATTATCTCCTGTTTAATATCTGGTAGTTTTAATGTCGTGTTTAATTTCTGTTTAATAAATATTTGTACATCAACCTCCCAATCTGGATCTTTGGTGGAATTGGAATTATGTACCATACTAAAATGAAAAAATATGCATTACTGTTTTATTTGGCTTTTTTAGTGTTAAGCGGAGCAGGGTCGTATCTAGGTATGGCCCGCCCTTGTCGGGGCTTAAAATTTGCCCCCCCCCCCACCGTAGAATTTGGAAAGTATGGAATAGCCCTCAACAAAAACGGGGATTCCGGGGGTTATTTCCCGGAAATTTTACAAAATTAAAGTGCAAAGTTGTAGGTTTAAAAGTTTTTTTGAACCGAGAATTTCGTTTCTTTAGTGCCAATTTTGTGGTGGAATTTGTGTCAAATTCTATATTTTATTACTCGCGTCTAGAGACAGTGTTGACACATAAAAGCTTTTTTATGCAGAGACTTGGCGCGTAATTTGAAAAGTAGGCTTTTTCTAAATAATGCATTTAATGTAAAAAAAGTACCGACTTAATTTTTAAAATGAGAATGCGGTGATTAAAATTAATAAAAATATGTTCGTTTCATATATATTGTAGCCATAGGTTTTTGTTACTTGACTTATCATGCTTATAACAAGGTTGCTTGCAAATACCGCAAATAAAAGTTGGCTGCAAACTATCACTTATTTTAGTCCGACTTAAAATACAATAAAATAGCAATATAAACCTAACAACTTGTTAAAAACAAATCATGGGTCTTTTCTAATACGTCTTCGCATTTTTACGTCTAAAATATAATTGGGAAAAATAAAAAGCTACTTTAACTAACCAGAACTAACCATGACCGACCAAAAATGAAAGCTTTTGAATTTGTCATAATTATCCCTACATAGAAGTTATTAACAAAATTTTTATAATTTTTGATATGGTAGAAGTTATAATTTTTTTAAAAGTGTAATTATATATTCCCCGGTTTTTTCTAATACGTTGTTAAAATTTTGTTTATAACTTTTACAAATAATTTAGACAAATTCAAAAGCCCTAAGTTCTAGTCGGTCATGGTTAATTCTGTTTAGTTAAAGCGGCTTTTTATTTTCCCCAATTATATTTCTGACGTGAAAATGCGGGGACGTAATAGAAAAGACCCCGAATTATTACTTTACACAATAAAATGTAATTTTTAGGTTATGACAAATTCGTTAGATTATATTAGACATGCGTCAACACTGTCAAGAAGCGCGCCAGCCATAATATCCGAGTTTCTCTAAACCCAAGTTATTTTATTTATATGAAAATATTAGCCTACTATTTAAAAGAGACATGCATGATTTACATAAAACACCTGTTTGTATCTAACTAAAAGAAGTGGAATTTAAATTAACTATACATCCTTATTCGCAGATGATTAAACTTAGGATAAATTTTCTCAACAATAAAGTCGTATTTACAAAAATACTGTGCATAGCAGGCCTACTAAAACATAACATTGCACTTTAAAAATTACTAAAAACCTTACATTATATATTATACTTTATTAAATTAAAAAATATGCAATAAAAAAAGAACTAGTGCTGCTCCCAATTTATACCAATTTATTCGCAGCTTAAATATTTAAAAAAAAATCAAAGAGTTACATTTTCACTGTAGGTATCAGGATAAATTGATATTTTATTAATAATTTCAGTCTTTTTATATTAAAAATGATTAAATTAGGTATATAAATTAACAATTTGTTGTACAATTGTTCTGTTGTAATTTATTTAATTTTATATGACTACGGTACTGACAACTGATGATAAAAAAAAATTCATAGCCGATTGTTTATTATTTTAATTTTAATAAATATTTTTTAAAGCAGTGATTTAGTTTCGAAATAAATAAATGTTAATGTCACTTTTAAAAGAACGACTGAGCTGGGTAACAGAAAAGCAGTTAAAAAGCCGACAAGCAGCCAAAGAAAATAAAAAAAAAACAGTCACTGAAGAAAAATAAAAATGACAAATTAATTTGTATGTAAAATTTGTAATAAACTTTACTTTATAAACTTGTGGTTTTATTAAGGTACCAACTTTAACTTTATTGTTTTTTCCGAAAAAAATTAAAAAAGTAATTCAACTTTATTAAAAAGTGATCTTTATACTTTATTATTCTGAGTTCCAAAACACAGTAAAAAATGACTACATCATTAGAATAATAATAGACGCTTAGCAACTTTAGATCCATAGTTCATTTTTTGATTAGCCAGGTGTACAGGCATATATCTCTAATATACAAATACCTAATAATATCACTGACGTTCTGCATTTGGGCCTCTGGATTCCCAACTTGTGCCCCAATGTGAGGATGTGCATTCCACATGAAAATGTAATAAATTGAGAGTAAAATGGCTGCCATAGAGACACTGAGGACATAAGCCAGAACTGTTAAAACCCTTATGGCTTTAGGTTTTGTCTTTGGTTTGAATATGTCACCATTAGGACAGTCAGGAATGTCACTAATATCTTCTTGCGATGACATATTTGAAGCCATTTGGGATCACATTTTCTGAAAAGATGGTTATTGTAAAAATTAATTATATAATTTATTTCAAATCCAAAATAATATCTCATTATGTTTTGGTACACACCCTGCAAATAAAGAACAAAAATAATTCATTTATTTCTTAGGTTTGAATAAAAGGTCAGTAAAAGCAAAAAAAAATATTTAACCCAGAATTTTTGTCTCCTTAATAGTTTTTTAGTTTTTTTCTAATGGTAATTAGCCTCTATTTAGTAAATATGCATGTTTTTACATTTTTCACACACATTGATATTCCAAAAAAACAACATTTTCATTGTGAGGTTCCCTAGAGCTTGAATTGATACAGGAAATTTTTTAGGGGGAGATTATACCACATTTACAACTGAAAGTATTTGGTTTTATTCGGTAGAAAAATTTCACACCTACATTTTTAAGCCAATCATTGAGTCGTTTTTTGTTTAGTTTCCATACAAATCCAAATTATTTCCGAAAATTTTCATCCCCAGGGTACCTTGAGCAATATTAATAAGTGGAAATACAGTGGTGGCGCTAGACCACATGTGGACGTCGGCGACATCAAGTTCGCGAGACCTCTTTTACTTCCCAGAAAAAAAACCGAAGCCGAAGAAAAAAGCCAAATCATAAAATAATTTATGAGTAAACGACTTTTATTGTTGATAATCAAATGATAACAGAAAATACACACAGAATTTAAAATAGTCGGACTTTTCGACTTTTAGCCTCACTGAATTTTTTCAGGATTGTGTCGGAGCTAATACTAGCCGCTATTTCAGCTTCGATTGACAGAACTGATAACGCGGATAGTCTGTCTTGGCTCATCGTGCTTCTCAAATAGGTCTTTATTAATTTCAACTTTGAGAAGCTTTTCTCAGCTTAGGCTGTACTGACCGGAACTGTAAGCATGATCTTGACTGTAATGTAAACATTTGGATATATTTCTGTTAAATTGTCTTCTAAAATATAATGAATGAGTTGTTTCGCGTCGTTGATAGAGCCTATAAGTTTTTAAAAGCTGAAGTTCTTTATATAGTTTGAAACGCTGTATGTCACTGTTTTCGCCTTCCCGAAGTATTGTACCTAAATCATTGCAATGTTTGAGAAGATCCTTTTTTGGTATAGATTTTAAATGATTGATTTCATAAATAAAACTAAATTGCGTAAAATATTCATTGAGCGCTCGACTATTATGGCATTTATCATGGTGTTAAAAAAGTTGACTCTGAATTGCATTTCAGGAGATTCAACTGGTTCATCGGTATGTTCACAACTGAACATTTGTTTTTTCCTGGTTATTCTTTTTTCCTTAAATTGAGACTAAATTTCGTAAGTATACTTTTCTTCACAAATAGTCTAGCTTCTGTTACGTTTTTTTCAAATCCAGTGTTACGGAATTCTTAAATCCAGCTACAAAATAAACGTAAAGTATCAATAACGACTTTTAAGTTGACTTGAACCGATTGCCATAGTTTACTTATGTTGGTCACACGTAGCAATACCTCATACCACACATGTATTGCAACAATAAACTCAAAAGTTAACATTTCGTTCAGGACTGCTTTACTATCGCTTAGAGTTTTGGAATCATTAGTTTTATTTTTCAGATCATTCACGCATTCGATGACATCAAATTGTAAAGATATTGCTTTTACTGCTCCAATTCAACTCTCCAAACGCGTTTTAGACAGAGGTTTTATTGTCAATTTTAATTTATTTTTGAACAATCTCCTAACGCTTGCTTGACTTTGAAAACAGCACATAGATTTTATTGATAAAGCCGAAAAATATTTTGGGTGTTGAATTAGCTGCATCTATTAAGTATTTATGATCCGATGGCAAGTTGTTAGATTCAGTGATCACATCACAAAGTATTTGATTGGTCAGAACATTGTGGCGCACAATGTTCTGCAATCAAAATACTTTCGATATCGTCGAAATCGATGATAGATTTACGAAACATACATTTCATAGTTCAGGCAAGATTCTGATACGGCAATAATATCACTTCCATTGCACGTTTCTAATAAGTCAATATCATCTGCTTAGTTTTTCCGAATGTTCCAAATTGGGAAATTAAAATAAGTTTAGATAACTTGTAAAATTTTTCACTGATGCTCGCAGTGGCCGACTCGCCGAGATAGCGCCGCATGTGAAATATTTAGTGTCAAAATAATACACAGAGGCTTTTAGCTGCAGGCCCTCCTTTCGAAACAAATGAAAAACTTTATGACATAATTAAATTTTTTATCCAAAATATTTTAATACATTTTTAAATTAAACAGTTGGGCTTCCTACTTTTTGTAGTTAGTTTACCCCAGTGGACTTGAGATTTTGTTTTAAAAATAAAAATATGATTTTTTGTTTAAAATTAACAAAAATATTGACATACAAATAAACATTTATGGCCAACTAATCTTTACTTTTTTATGTCTCTAGATAATCGGATTGTAAGTGAAAATATTTCTGTTAAACTTTCTTCACGATCTTAAATTAATAACCGGAAATTTTTTCTTGTAAACGAATTTAAAAAAAAGTCCGGTATAATTACATCTCTTAATTGAATTTACCAAAACGTTGTTAAATAATAAACTGGGCTTATTATAATGTCTAAAAAGACCTTAAGTATGAAAAATGGCAATTTAAAAAATTTTGAATTTATTTCAAGCCATTATCAAAAAAATGGCTTAGTAAAATAGTCCACAATCTAACGATACATGATTCTCTTTTTACTTTATATTTTTTTCAGATTACCTACCTTATTTTTGAATGCAAATTTAATTTGAATTAATAAAGTTACTAGAAGGAGCCTTAATGTATAAAATATTGAAATAAGGAAAATAATTCCGATTTACCGTGATTATTTTTGAATGCAAATTTAATTTGAATTAATAAAGTTACTAGAAGGAGCCTTAATGTATAAAATATTGAAATAAGGAAAATAATTCCGATTTACCGTGATCATGGTGGGGTGCTGATGGCCAAACTTTAATCTAGCAAAACTACGAAAAAAAAAATAGGAGCAAAAAAAAATTAAAATAGACCCAATATTATTTTTCGCTCTTGCTAAAAAAATATTAAAACCTGGGCCTGAAAAAGATTTAAGAAATGGACTGCTTTTACATTTTTTGTATTTTTAGTTGATGAAATGTTTTAATGAAACTAGTATTTTTGTCTTCTTCTCCACTTCTTGGAAAGACATTAGTAGATTTTTTTAAATTTGAAAATACTTAAAAAGTGAACAATATGTTTAAAGTATTTAAAACTTTAGAACGAACTTTTATTGCTGTATTTTTGTCTAAGTTCTTCTTCTTCTTCCCTGGGAACCGTCTTGATTAACAACCGGAGGCAGCGCAGCCTCATGGGCTTTTTGTGCCTAATCTCCCATTATCTTTAATATTAATCTTCCCATTAGTGTTGTTCCTTCTACAAGTCTGTGTAACTCCGAGACTGGATGGTTAATATATTCCGGTGGGCTCATTTCCGGTTGTCCAAATAATGCCTGTCTTTTGTGATTCAATGCTTCACATTCGCACAGGATATGGTAGGCTGTTTCTTCCCTCTCGTCGCACATTCTGCAACTTGGGTCCCCATTGTATGAACCTAGCTTTTGTAGGTGTCCTCGTAAGTTATCCAGCCCTGTTAGCAACCCTACTGTTATGCGAAGTCTTTTTCTACTTTGTCTGAGTAGTTCTTCCTTCGTTTTTTTGGATGGACCTCTTATGAAGCTTTTTCCATGTCTAATTCTACTGAGGTCGTCTAAGTTACTGCATACTGGTGGTTTTTAGTTTTGATTATCCTGTTAATGCAATACTTAAATTTTTTTAGTGTAAACATCCTGTTTTATTTTTAATTGGTTTCCTATAAAACTTTTTGTGTCTTTGCTAGATCTTTATTATTAATTCAAAAGAACCCATAATTAGCAATGTTTTATATATAAAAAATATGTTTTTAACTTAATAAAAACGTAAAAATTTTAGAGTCAAAACCGCTGTTTGATATCAATCTTTTTTTGTGTTGCTAAGTAATATACTAACCCTAAGTTTAAAAATTATTTTTTAAGAATATAAAATAACTTACCAAACAAAACTAATTTATTTTCTTGATTATTGTCTAAACTAAATAATACACAATTTTAACAAACATTTTAAAGCCTTTTTTATGCAAGATGAAGTAAAGAAAAAAATAAAATTGTACCTAAACAAAGTTTTATGATTTTTGACAAAGACGGCGACGTACGTCGCTTTATCTCTGCGAGGCGTCGCGACGTCGTTGGCCGTGAACGTTGCACAAACAAACAGTTATGAGAAGCGTTGTTACGCTTTTTATGTTCACTTGTTACTCATGCGCTTTTTGCAGTATTACATGCTGAAATTAAATTTTCTGCCACTATATGTTTTATTTGCTATATGGCGGAATTTTATTATACACCTACAGGATGTGTCACGCTTCTTACTTTTTTGTACAGGATGGTCGCCTTGCAAGGATTGATACCAAGCAGAGAAAAGATTGTGCGGTTAGACACACAGCATGGTTCACCGTAAACGAACCAGATGGCAAGTCAAATTTTTAGTAAAAGCCTCTCATATTTTTTTCTCAAAAGGATCATGAAAGTCTTGTAAAAAACCATATACCGTACCAGAACGTTGAGATGAAAGGGTGTTTTGTTTTTTAAAAGATTATTATGTAAATCTGTAAATGTATTAGACAGTTGTAGCCCAGTGGTGGTTAAGTAATAGTTTAAGAGCTGGTGGCCTCTTTGACTAACCTGCAAAGTACAAAGATACAATTTTTTATATGCTTAATTTAATAATAATTAAATAATAAAATTGGTATCAGACAATCTTGATTGGGCATGAATTTTTCGAAGTTTTTCAAAAAAAAATATGGGTCTTTTAATTATTATTTTTCACTAACAAAAGACTACTGATGCTAAAATTTTGAAATTATTCTAGCTTAATGCTATTGTTTGTACTATATCTTGGAAAAAATTCAACTTGCGAAAGAAAAAACTTTCGGAGATTAATTATTGAATTAAAGAAAAATCAGAAAAACTTTACATAATTTATTACATCTCCTAATTTTGTTTAAAACCTTTCCCACGATTTTTTTCTACAACTAGACTAGAAGTAGGTAAAAAACATGTAAATTTTTTTTTATAGTTAAAAATCGCGATTTTTCATTTATTCAAATTCAAGTAGAGGCAGCTGCGATAGTGTTATTGCCACTCCATAATAAAATCTTCAAGGCTTGTTGAAAAATTTTTAAATGAGGTAGTTGATGTTAAGCTTGTGATTTTTTTTGTAAATCTAAAAAACGAAATAAATAAGTTAAAAATTATACTTAGATCGGAAAATTAAAAAATACTCTGCCCTATTTCAAGAAGTCTGGGAGGCAAGATACATTAACGGGACGCCATCAAATCATTTACTTTTTTCTCATATGCAGTCTATTGCGTTTATTTTTTTAAACATGTTTATTACATATTCATGTGTTGGAGATAAAAAAAATGTGGAAAAGGTTTTGAAAGGAAATTAAATGGTCTAATAAATTGTGCAATTTTTTTCTGAATTTGTTTATAAATTAAAAAAAAAACGAACAAATTCAACACTCCTAATGTAGAATTCAAAAAGTCTCCCAACTAGAATTTTTACGGTTAGTACAAACCTTCGAGCACATACCTCTAGAGGCAGCCTTGCCGCTCGGCAGTCTGAACAAGCGTGCGAGAATGAAGGATAAAATGGATTTCTCTCTTGCTCCGCGTGCTGATATTAGTTGGCCAAAGGTCGGCGGGTCGCCGATCAATATTAGTACGAGAAGTGAAAGGTTATTCTTTTTTCTTTCTTGCACCCTGCCGAGCGGCAAGGCGAACAAGGCATAAGGATAGAATTATTTTAAAATTTTAGCATTCATAGTTTTTCGTAATAAAAAATTATGTATATTTAGTTCTCTTTATTATTCAGAAATAGGGTACGTTATTTTACATTTTTTTTTACGTAAGCGCTTTTACCGATCCGATCTGTGCGATGCCGACCAGGAATGTCCTATTTTTCGAAAAAAATTATGCCTAATAAAACAGTTTTGCAACCAATTGATATTATTAAATAAAAGATTAACCAAATCTTAGCAAAGAGAATAAAAAAAGAGAAAGGGTATACACTTATTTCTCTATTGCACTCTTGTTGGCACGTTAGTGGCAAGGCTGCGTCTTGTAGGTATATGGCACGTTTATGCTCGAAAGGTTAATAAATATGCTGCTATCTAAGCATTACCGTCTAATCGGCACGTGAAGCGAAAGAGAGAAATATTATACACCTATTCTTGCTTGCATTGTCAAGCGGTTAGGCTGCCTCTACAAGGTATTGGCTTAAAGCTGCTATCCCTCGCAGCCCAGGCTGGAACACGCCACAAATAAACGTAACAACCCTAGGGGCAAATAAGACGGTAGGCTGTTCATTGAAGAAGACGCTATAAATAATAAAGAAAAGAAGATTTTCTACCTAACCACAATTTACGTTTTTGTAAACTCATTCCAAGCCAATTTTTGTGATTTGCAAAAAAAGATTCTGAAGATATAAAACATGAGCTTAGCTGAAATATGTGGTTTAGAAGATTTCGGTTCTTTTAGAGCTGACAAAGGTTTGGATGAAGATATTTCCCAATTTTGTCGAAACTTTTCCAATAACATACAACTTGGCGTACCTCCATTTGAAAATGTAAGTATTGGTTTTATTATCATTTGAATACCAAACTTTCTTGTTAGACCTTAAAAAAATATTTTTGGTCATTCATTTTAGCCTGCCGTGAATCTTTCTCATTTTTCAAAAGATGAAGCTGGAAGGGATATTAAAATCAAGTTTGATCATGGTACAACTACACTTGGTTTTATGTACCAAGGTGGTGTAGTTTTAGCTGTAGACTCTCGTGCTACTGGAGGTCAATTTATTGGGTCACAAACTATGAAAAAAATTGTAGAAATTAATGACTTCTTATTAGGTAAGTTCTTGCTATTTCCTCAGAGAAATTAAAAGGTATATTGTTACTTTTAATCTAACTTGACCCAATCCTAAATTAAAAATAAAGTTATTGTTCAAATTTTTTAGGAACCTTGGCTGGTGGTGCTGCTGATTGTGTTTATTGGGATCGAGTTTTAGCAAAGCAATGCAGAATGTATGAATTAAGAAATAGAGAACGCATATCTGTTGCTGCAGCCTCCAAGCTAATGTCAAACATGGTTTACAATTACAAAGGAATGGGCCTTAGCATGGGTATGATGCTAGCTGGATGGGATAAGAGAGTAAGTGTAGAAAGTAATTTGGTAATACTCTTGAAAGTTGCGATAATGCCAACTTTGACCAATTTTGATATATGGGGGCTGATCATAAATTTAAAAGAATTTTTCATGGAAATGTTTCGTTTTCGGGATATCCCTTATCAAACTTAAAAATCAGACTAACCCCATTCCTCCAATTTAATGGAAAGAAAGGTGTAAAACTAATATAAAAATAAGTTTTTAAAAGGTTTTTATAAAATAATGTGTGCTAGTTTAGTGTTAAAATCAAAAATTGTGTGCAAAAGGAGGGGGAATATAGTGAAATTAGGGTTTGATTTTTAAGTTTGATGGTTACCACAGAAGTAACCAGGTTTAAAAACTAGTAAATTTTTTGTTTTAGGGTCCACAGTTATATTATATTGACTCAGAAGGTACCCGAACTCCTGGAAAAATTTTCAGTGTTGGTTCTGGTTCAATTTATGCTTTTGGTGTCCTAGATTCAGATTATAAATGGGACTTGACAGATGAGCAAGCTTATGATGTGGCTCGTAGAGCAATTTATCATGCTACCCACAGAGATGCTTACTCAGGTAAGTAAAGTAACAGGTTACATGATATCAAAAGAATAAAACTTGGTATTTGCCAAAATTTAGTTTAAGTTATTCTGTCTTTGCAACTTATTGGTATAAAATGAATTCACTTATAAGGTTATAGGACAAGACACAACCATGTATCAAAAAAATTTAAGCATAAATAAAATCATAAGGCAATAAAGTATGATTCATATTAACATTTATTAGGTGAGTTATAAATATTTCTTTCATTGTAAAAAATAGCTTTTAAGTAATACAGATTTTCTTTTTATGATTCTAATTTGTAAAGCTCATATTGTTGGTCACTACCAAATCTCATAATTCAGGAATAAAGGTAGATAGCATGATATTTTAGTTCAAAAACTGAGTAAGTTAATCTCTTTTAAATTAAAAATATGAGCTGGGATGCAGGTACACCCCCTCAAAAAATGACACTATATTTAAAAATTAATGAAAATATTAAAAATAGACATTAGGTAAAAAGGAATGTTGTTGGTATAGATTTAAAAAATTAACGGATATTGTTTATAGCTTTGAAAATATAACAATAATAAATGGTAGCAATTTTCATGTATTTCATGGTCTATGCAATCAAACACCTTAAGTCAGGTCTATAAACAGTCCCATAATGCATTTAACATCTAAATGTTTCTAAATTTATAAAACTCCTGCAAAACAAAGTTGCAATTTTTACAGTTGTGGTTAGTGGTTGAGTTTTAAAGTATATATTTTGTTAGTATATTTTTTATTATATAAAATAAAATTGAATAATATTAAATTTTAGGTGGTATTGTCAGAGTGTACCATATGAAGCAGACAGGATGGGTACACATTGATAATAATGACTGTATGGATTTGCATTACAAATACCAGGCCGAGAAAGAAGATTTGGAAAATCAAGTTTAATTTTTTTTTATGGTAAATTGTTTTAAACCTATTAAACATAATGTCCTATGTATTTTTAATTTACTTTATTTCATAATAAAATATTTCAAAAATAAAAAGCCTTATTTTTTGATGTATAAATATTTAATAAGGTAATTTGATATATCAAATAACCTTTTTCTAACCAGAACTAACCTCATTAAAAAATTTGTAAAAGGCATTTAGCTGGAACTCTTCTTGCCATTACCCCATTATTAAGATGCTTATTCTGTGTATGTAAAGCCTAATAAAGGGTTTTGAGGAAGGTATAAACCCAATCTGTTTGCACAGTATAATTTTACCTGCTAACATGGTCTGGAAGGCATAAAGCATAAAACACATTTTTTAAGAGCTAAACTTACAAAGAATTGGTTAACAAATCATTTAAATTTGAAGATAGTAAAAGCCCAATCTGTATTTAAAATTTCATCTTCTCCGATAAAACCATTAAACCGTTAAAAACCAAAGAACACCTTATTTTTTAGGATGGCTATTTCACTGGCAAAATGTCGTAGCAACAACCTGTTTTCTACTGGTAAAACTCTTATGTACACTTATCTGGACAAAACCATCATGTGGTTTCTCAGCAACAAAATTTTGTTAAGTTAAAGAAAAAAACTATTTTCAGTTTGGCAAGTCTGACAATAAACACTGTGTTTCTAGAAACGTGAAACAATCGTATCAAATATCATTTGAGAAAAATTTTTCTAGGCAAAATATTTCTCGTTTTATTCAAGTTTGTTTTATGGCAATTTGGTTATTTTCTACAAAAATGTCATTCACAAAATTATCAAGCAACCAACTTTTATACAATCGAAATATTTTGTTAAGTTAAAGAAAAAAACCATTTTCAGTTTGGCAAGTCTAACAATAAACACTGTGTTTTTAGATAAAATTTGGCTCGTTTTCTCGTGAAACAATCGTATCAAATATCATTTGAGAAAAATTTTTCTAAGCAAAATATTTCTCGTTTTATTCAAGTTTGTTTTATAGCAATTTGGTTATTTTCTACAAAAATGTCATTCACAAAATTATCAAGCAACAAACTTTTATACAATCGAAATATTTTGCCGAAAAAAAAAATTCTCATATGATATATACGATTATCTGTATATAGAGGGTCAAATTAATATTAAGTTTTAAGGTTGGTTCAAGCCCATTTGCTTAGAAAATATCACTTATCCGGAGTCGGTGCTAAGGTTGTAAAAAGTGCGAATGTGCATGAAAAATTTCGCCAACAATGACTGCCGCTGGAATTGGAAATCGTGTTTTTTGATCTAGAGATAAAACGTGAAGATCTGAAAAAATCTCAAGATGCAATTTTTCGGCATTATCACTAGAAATTAAATTAATTTGTTGATACTTTTGTGATTTTTTTACATTTTCTTTATAAAAAAACCTTGATATAATTAGAGTAAAATTGTTAATGATGGACCTCACCAAACCATACACTTCGTTGCCATACACCATTCGCGGTTTTTGTACTTTGCATTTTTTTATAGTGGAAATCAATTCTAAATGTAAACAAAAATAAACTGTTATTATTTTTATTTCCCGATTAACAACATAGATTTAAAGCAGAATAATTAACTAATCATCCTACCTGTCTTGTGTCTTATGTTCAAACCCAAAATCTTAAAAATGTCTTGGATAAGTTGGCAAATAAAAATTTCCTAAAACTGTTTTTAAAATAAAAGATAAATTCTTCAAAGTTTTTCAACCAGAACAGGGCGTTTTCTACAATTATCGGCACTATGTTCATTACTTCTATCTCTTATACTATAGCAAATACAGTGTTGGTGAAACTGGGAAAATGATGCGTGATTGAGTTTAATAAAATGATACCAAAAACCTCGCTAGATTTTTAATCTTTAACGATTTTGGAAAAATGTTATACTTTCCTTGTTGCTGGCCAAACCTTACCGGGTATTTATTTTTTCGGAGATATCAAAAAAAAGGAGAAGATTCTTAAAATTATTTTAAGAAGATAGGTTTAATGTAAAGTATTTTATAACATCTCGTTCCTCCTAAATACACGCCATTACGGCCCTTTTGTGGGGGTTTCGAGTACAAATATGCCGTTTTCAGAATTTTTACTTTGCCTGTGTTCTAAAGCCTATTTAATACCTAATGACATGTTTCTACTTCCTGGGGAAGTGCCCCATAATTTTGATGAGTCAATGTCGGTAGTAAAATGAGCAATTTTTAAAATCGGATATCTCAGAAATCATTTTACATAACTTTCTTAATTTTTTCATAGGTATAATTAGAATGCTTAAGTTAATTTACATACCAAATTTGATACCTTCATGTGGAACGATAACAAAGTTATGATAGGGCACCAGGCCGGAACTTGGCATAGCGCACTATCGTGCGCCTAGGTAGACAGAAGGACCTTGGGTAGTGGCATTTTAGGACACCAATAAAAATGTTATAAATAAATAATATTTTTATTTAAAAATCTCACTTTTATACAAGCAAATTAAAGCATGTTTTTTTGAACGATCACACTTTATATTTTGTTTTAGGAAAATATACATGTATTGATTGAATAATATATTTCTTAGGTTTTGTGAGTTTTAAAAACTTTATTTTTTTGACTTCGATAGGCTTTAATTTCATTCAATTTATCACCTTGTGTAGGAGCAAGAGACTTGGCAGGCTTAGTATAGGAATGCTGAGAGTGCTTGAGCTTTTCTAAATTTTCCAAGACTTTTTTTGAATTTTTCTTAGTTACTTTTTTGGGAGTTAGTTCTATACTGGCACAGTTTATACACTTTTCTGATATTGTTTGCTTTTTGGCTTTTACATCTGATATTGAATCTTTATTGTCGGATTTGCATAAACCATGTACTGATGAGAGTAGCTTGGAAATGTTCTTGAACGAATCTCCTGAGGACGGTAAAATTTGTGAATCAGTTCCTAAAAATCTGTCTATACTCGATAACTTTTTCTTTCTTTGTGCCTAAAGAAAAAGTTTAAATGTTAAAATAGTTAATTAAAAGATACATTTTTTATTAAAGTAGACTTTGGCCGAGTGATTATCGCGTTGTTAAATTTAGCCATGGACTTAGCAATTGTTAAAAGTTAACAACGGTTTAGAATGTTTAACAAAATGTCAGATTTTGACAGGTTGCCTACTAAAATCATTGAATAACACTGACAATGACATTTTGTTAAACATTCTAAACCGTTGTTAACTTTTAGCAATTGCTAAGTCCATTGCTAAATTTAACAACGCGATCATCACTCGGCCGTCTGTGTAATAAAAATAAGCTTCCTAAGACTAATCACATATTAATATGACAAAAATTAATGTTGTTATCACTGAGTGATAAAAAAGAGTGAACACCCTATTTTAATGTTATTTATTTTTACGTGTAGAGCAAAAAATAGCTTATAAATGATTAGATGTTAACCATTTTTTGTCGCCTTGTATATTTTCACGCATCTTCATGAAGCTATAATAACCTTAAAAGACGATTGGCCCGTAATTGTTTTTTATAAATTTATTTTATTAAAAGAAAATGTAATTTTGGGCTGGGAATTGCGATGTCTTTTTTCGTGGAAAGCTTTTTAGAAGGCACAGTGTTAATTTTTCCGAAAATACCAAAAACAAACCTAGGTATATTTGAATTTTACTAGATTCTAACCTGCATAAGATCATTCAACTGTGAGTTGGTAAAGGTGGATTGAAGGTTTTTTCTAGCTTCTCTAATAAGTTTTTCTCTTTCTAAAGGCCACAGTTTACTGTATATGCCATATTTATGGCGAGGTATTTTATCCCCTTCCCCATAATGTTGTAACCTAAAATGTTAAGATATATAAGAAAACACTAAAGAAACCATATTAACTTTAAGTTAAACCACCAGTGAAACTTGCTTACATTAAACTGCTATGTACAAATACATTCTGACAAAATCACTAAAATATTATAAATAAGTTTAAAAAAAAAACAAAATGAATGGTAGATTAAACAGAACAAATTATAAGCATCTCTTAGAAAAATTGACAATATATAAAAATGTTTTACCGATATAGCTAGGAATTGCTTTATTACCTTATTTTTTAAAAAATTGCCGCTCCCTGATATTTTTTTAGAGTTTTTTTATGTCCTGTAATGTGTACTATAATGCTACATTCAAATATGAGCTCGGTTTATAGAGAACCTGCGTAAACTCTAGTGGCGCCTCTCTCGTTAGTTTCGTAAGTTCGTACGTGAGGACGATCTGTTTGTAATCATACATTTCAATACTGACTCACGAATCATGTAATTTTTTATTAATTATTTCTTTGTAATCTTTCAAATTTAATACATAAATATATTACAATTACCTATTAAAACAATAAATATTAATAAGCAAGTTATAATTAAGCGATTATAAGTAAAAACAAGGGTAAAAACAAACCAAGATCTGGTAACACCGGTTGTTGTTTTGTAATACTTAAAGTAAAATTAAGTTAAATATAAAATTTTATTCGTTTTGTGTTTTTAGCGAAAATATAGGGAATAAAATTTCCTATCGAAGTGACATATTTTGAGGTTGAAAACTTTTTTTTTTGCAAAATAAATGCAAAAACGAATAAATATATTTTTTAAATATTAATTTTAATATTATTTTTTAGGTTTTTGTCCACAACTTTTTTTCGACGCAATTTTTAAAATGATCCTGCTGGATGTTGTTTCATTAAAATTTGATATAATTTTTGGAATTTTACAAAATTTTATCAATTTGTTAGGTTATTTATTGACTATGTCAAAAAAAAAAAGGAGTAAAAGGAACTATAACGTTAAAAGAGCTTTATTATTTCAAATGTTTAATTGACCCTAAAATATTAAAAAACTGCGGAGGGCTACCATTTAAAGAAGTGCATTTTTAAGATAAGGGTGATTTTACCCACTTTTCAGTTTTTTAATTTTAACTCAAATTCTAGGCACTTTTCGTAAATAGACGTTAATATAAAAGTTGTTTAAAATTAACTTTCCTATCGAAATGTAACATTCTAAAAGCAAAAATATATTCAAAAAACGAAAAAACCGCGTGAATATAGGTATAGGTATTGCTTTACGAAAAAAAACCGTTATTATGTAATTTAAAATGATTTTGGTAAAAGTCTTTAGGATTTGTAATAATAGAGGTATTAATTTTAAAAGTTGGCTACTTTCATCTTTTTTTTTATTTTTTATGGTTAAAAACTTACATTAAGTGTACCATCAAAATATTGTTTAATACTAGTCTGACGTATAGCTTGAGCTTTTATTAAACTAGTCCCTTTAAAATTCCATTCTTCAACATTTTTACATGGTTACTTAGGAATAAATTCTCATCTTTTTATTAGATGATAGCCGTAATTCTGGGACATTTATTTTTTAAAACCCACTCTTTATAATTACAATGTTTGGCATTTTTTTTTTAAAAAAATTAATTTATAATTACTATAGCGATCAGTATAAAATTCAAATTCTCTCACATACTAAATGCAAAATTTGCCACCATGAGCGCTAGTGCATAATTACAAGGTCACGCAGGTTCTTTATGCCTATTACCCATATGTTTTTAGCAAAGGGAAGAAGAATATAATATATTTTTGTAGAAAGCATTTTGTGCTATTTTGGATTTGCGCATTCGCCAAGTATTGTCGTTTTGAAAACGTTTTTTATTCTGAAGATCCTATAGATTCTGATCAGGACATTAGAACGATGTTATGAAATATTTGTATTGTCATAGGCTCTTGACCCCTATGCGAATTTTTAAGTTAATCAGACTTGTTGAAATTGGTGAAAATTAAGTTAAAAGATTCCGTTTTAAGATATATACTATATAACCTAATAAAAGCATGGTAAAAATAAATAAACGTTTACCTGTACTGGCTTCCTATTCTCCATAACCAGCTTTGAATTTTTTCCAGCCATATTTGTTGCTGACCAATAACAGATCCAGGGCGACAAATACGTAGCCAGGCTATGGCTTCTCTAGCAGTCATCCGATAGTGCTTCATTAAGTATGCACCAATTAAAGAGCCGGTTCTACCTAAACCGGCCTTAAATATTAGAAAGTTAGGAAAGTTATTGTTTAAAACGGGTATCTATTTTAAAATGTTTATTTTAAATTATGTCTAAGGATAACTTTAAAAAATCAATATTTTGTTTTTTTTTTCGAGACATTCAAAAGTATTTGAAATATTTTTGACTTTTAAACCCCATTATATTAGGATTTAAATTTTAAAACTTTGTCTACATTTAACCCACTTTGTATCTCTCATAACTTGTACTGTAGAATTTGTAAAATCCTGTATAAATAATTTATCACTCCCAAGTGAATTACAAATCATTTTAGTGTGATTTGTTTTACTGATAATCCCATGCAAGCCCTTATAAAAACAGCACGGGATTAGTGCGAGTTCTGCTGTTATAAATTAGATAACAAATAATTTATATTAATTCATACTTTGATACTTTTAGCGAAATGCAAAAAAAAACTGAAATCATCTAGCCATAATACTAATAACCTTTTTATTATATTTAATTCTGACTCTTTTCTTTGGCAACTGCCGAGCATCAACCCCAAAAACAAAAACGCAAGCAACAAAGAACTCTTTCTATGTTTTTAAATAAATCTATGTTAAAGTACACGGGATAACAATCAGCTGTATTTCGATTTTCAGTTAATCAAAAACAAGTTCTATGACAAGTAAAGTCACATCTGGATATATACCGAATAAAGTATATATATATATATATATATATATATATATATATATATATATATATATATATATATATATATATATATATATATATATATATATATATATATATATATATATCAAATGAAATCAAATTTATTATGTAACAACAAAATCATTAAATCATTGCTTACATTCGTCAATAAAAATAAGAGTTTGTCAAATAGGTATACAAATATTAAAATAATAAATAGGTAATTACAATTTTTTTAAAAAGAAAAACCATTTAAGACAAACATATGAAATATGCATTAATTAAAACATACAATATAAAATATATCCAAAATACCTTTCAAAAAAATGTGAAGTATATCAATAAAATTACAGTTAAGGACAGAAAGAACAAAGAGATCAGAGACATCACACTGGGAAACATATTAAAATCATATTTAAAATATTGCTCTGTGCTGTAGAAGGCATTTTTATTAAAAGTTTTTACTATTTTCTTTTAAATTTCTGGAGATTCAAGTTTTTACTCTCTGTGGCAACAAGTTATACAACTTTATCGCCATGTGCTCAGGTCTGCTCTGACATTTTGTTAGCCGACAGTGGGTACGTACATAATGTGTCTTATTCCTTGTATCATGATTATGTATATCCTCATAGGTTGGCAAACCGTTCTTCTGCTTTATGTATAGCTCTTCGTTAAAATCCAAATACCCTAAGGGCATTGGACGAGTGCCCCCATGCGATCACTCCATAAGTCATGACACTATGAAAAAGCGCGTGATAGGCTGTTCTCATAGTCTCACCCGAAACACATCCACACAAGTTGCGCATCACAAATACACTACTTCTTAGCCTCTTGCACACACTCTCCACATGAACATCCCATTTCAATTTAGTGTCCAAGCAGATTCCCAGGAACTTAACAGATGACGTTGGTGGGTCATGATCAATGTGTCTCGAATTGTAAACATTAATTTCAGTTTTTATCCTGGTTAAGTATGAGTCTGTTGGACAAGAACCATTCTTCTACTGTGGCCCTTGATTCATTTAGCCTGTCATTCGCCATTTGCTCAGATTCCCCAACCGTGTAGACTTGTAGACAGTTGTGTCATCCGCAAAAGCACACACATTGCCCTACCACATGCTGGTTAAGAGGTAAATCATTTATAAAAATTAAGAATAGGAATAGGGTGGGATTGATCCATGTGGGACACCTATTTCTAATTTTGCCGGATCTGATAGCACACCATTCACCCTATGCTGCCTGGTAGCGCTCTCGCAAATAAGATTGAATTAATCTAATACTGTTTTCACCAAAATTATAATATTTTAGTTTCATTAGCAAAAGATCATGCGAGACGCAGTCAAACGCTTTGCTCAGGTCGCAAAACAAAGCAGAGAAATATTGTTGGTTTTCAAATCCATCCATTACTCTAACCAGAAATTCTAAAATAGCATTAATTGTATTTTTCCCTTGCCTAAAACCATACTGACAATTTTGAGAAGATATTGTTTGTCTCAAAAAAGTGAATCATTTGGATAGCTAAAGCTTTCTCAAATATTTTTGATATAATTGGCAGTAAGGAGATGGATATATACAGGGTGTTACTTAATGGTATGTCATAATTTGAAGGAGGCATTCCTGGATCGATTTTAAGTCGAAAAGTTCATATAAACGTGGGCCCTAAAGCTTAGTTATTAAGATACAGGGTGTTAAAGTTTAATTTTGCTTTCGTTTTTTCTTAATTATTCTTTAACCAAATGACCTAGCGGTACACAAAATTTGGGATCTGGGGTTTTCGAAGGGCGAGAAATTTAAATTCGTCCACGCTTTTGATGTTGCTAGTAGAGGGCGCCAGCTACGGCCCTGCCTCACTTGTTTTAGATGTCGTAACTTTTTAAACTTAGAATATTGACCTGTTTATTAAAGATAAGTTACTATAAATCCATCTGCATCAAAAGTATACTTTATTTAAGTCTCTAGGAGCAGCGGTTCTCAGAGATAAACACACTTTAAAGGATCCACACAATTTTTTTATGTAAACTGAATTTTATTGATTGCTTTCAAACTTTTGCATAGTGATAATTCTTAACACGATGATCAAAGGTCTTTCAGGAGCACAAAAGCCGAAAACGCTGCTCCAACCCCCTAAAATCACCCTCAAAGATTCAATTCCCCAGACTTTTGAGGGTGATTTTGGGGTTGAGCGTTTTCAGGGTTTTATTGCCCTAAACGATCACCGTGTTAAGAACTACTGCAAAGTTTGAAAACAATTGGCCATTCATTTTCCATAAAATTGTGGGATCACACAAGAAATGTGTTTATCGAACAGCTTACTCCTGGGCAGCTTTAAATAAAGTACTGCATTTTAGATGCAGATGTATAGTAACTTAATAAACAGGTCAATATTCTAGTAAAAAGTTACGGCATGTGAGGAAACCGTAGCTGGCGCCTCTGTAACAGCATCAGCGTGGACGGAGCTGAGCCTGCTCGCCTCAGCCCTCTGACTAACGCCATGTAGATTCATTTGATTAAAAATGGCAGAAAGCGAGAACGGCACCGTAATCTTAATGGCAAGCATTTAGGGCTGATTTATGAACTTTCGACTTAAACCGATAAAAATTACGCCGCTCGAATTATGAGCATGCCATTAAGCTGGCACCCTAATATATATATATATATATATATATATATATATATATATATATATATATATATATATATATATATATATATATATATATATATATATATATATATATATATATATATATATATATATATATATATATATATATATATATTGTTCAGGACACCCGTATCCAAACACGGATCCTGGTTTTACACCTTTTTTATTGGATATCTGGTTTACAAACGTTTCATGGTAACACTAGCAATAACGTAATAATGACAACTGTTTAACCTTTAACTGTCTGTCAACTTCTTATCTCGTCTGAATACAAAACTAAAGTTAGTCCGGCCAATGTTAACTCCATCAATCTTTCAAAAGTAGCAGGGGCATTGCATAGACCAAAATGGCATAACATTAAACCTTCCACAGTCCGGTTCCGGTCGAAGGCAGATTTTCCTTGTCTTCAGGATGAAGTTCTACTTGCCAATAGCCGCTTTTCAGGTCTAAGGTCGAAAACCATTTTGAACCCGTCAGCGTATCTAGAGTATCGTCTATTCTCGGTAATGGAAAACTGCCCTTCTTCGTGACGTCATTAAGTCTTCTGAAGTCAACACAAAATCTGGTTGAACCATCTTTCTTTCCCACCAGGACTATGGAGATGACCATGGACTCTGGGATGGTTCTATAATGCCTTGGTTTGCATATCTCCAAATTAGCTTCTCAACTTTCAATCTCTTTTAGCCAAAGGAATTCTTCGTGGTGGTTGCCTTTATCGGCTGCATCACCAGTATTTATTCGATGTTTGAACTATGCTGGTTTTTCCCAAATCCCCTTTTCAGAGAGGAGAAAGCGTCTTGTTCTTCTTAAAGGTCTTCCAGTTTAGTAACCTGCACTGGATTTAGCAGGAAGCTTTTGATGAAACCACCAGGTCTTGCAGAGCATCAGGTAGTTTACTGGAGGCAACTTCTCTGGGTTTAGCAAAGGTATTAGTAATTATCACATTGGGTTGACAGGTACCAATTTTGTCACCCTCTTTAACTTGTTGAGAGTAATCCTTTAGGTTTATCATTCTGACAAATACTGTATTTCTTTTGTTTTGCGCCAGAATTCTTGCGGGTAGAATTCCTTTACCGTATAGTGGACTACTTTCAATTGGTTCGACTATTAGAATTTCACCTTCTTCTACGTCTTCACATCTTGCTTGGATAATAGCTTCTGAATTTGGAGGTAATATGACATCTTCTTTAAGTACAACTTCTCGAATTGATGCTTCATTGTTTCGTGGGAGTCTCATTACAATCTCTTCATTATTAGTTCGCAGTATTCGTTGCGGAAGATCAAGTACAAACTTCTGATGTTCCATAATGTCAAGGCCAAGGATAACTGCATTTGGCCTTGAACTAGGTGTACAGTCTGTTGTATGTCTTCTATTTCTTCTTCAACACCATCCTTGGTAAGTTTTAATTCAAGCAGCATTTGTTTTCTCATCTCATCTTGACTTTGTTGAAATTCTCCTTTTAGGTGTTCTCGAATTTTCACCATCTTTTCTTTCAGCTCTTGTTTCATTTCATCCTGGCTTTTTTATTGTCTTTTGAATTTTCTCGATCTGTTGTTTGTTTCTGCTTGACTTCTCTTCATTTCCTCTTGATTGGTCTTCATTTCTCTTTTTAGATCTTCTCTCTCATGGCTTCTTGGCTGCTCTTCATTTCTTTCTTCAGATCTTCTTGGCGGTCTTCATTTCTTCTTGGCTTCTCTTCATTTCGTTTTTTGAGTCTTCTTGTTTTCCATCATTTGTTTTATTAGGCTACTTAATTCTTCCATAACTGCTGTTTGTTGTCTTGTCCCAACTGGCATTCAAATTCTTTACTTAGCCACTTCGGCTTCCTTGGAGATTTCGTTCCGCTTCTGACACCAAATGTTCCGGGACACCCGTATAAAAACACGGATCCTGGTTTTACCTTTTATTGGATATCTGGTTTACAAACGTTTCTATGGTAACACTTTAACGTAACGTAATAATGACAACTGTTTAACCTTTAACTGTCTGTCAACTTCTTATTTCGTCTGAATACAAAAAACTAAACTGACTCGTGCGGATTTCCTTCGCGCTTTATATAGTAATGTGAAAAAAAGAATGGAAAAGTCTGGAAAAGTCTAGAATTAGCTGGAAGAATTCTTTTTTACTACAGGATGCCAGAAAAGTGTGAAAGGATATCTCCAGCGCCCTCAGGATAATCCGCAATGGCCGTTGAAAAGGGAAAACTAAGGTAACCTATTTTTAATAAATTAGTAACCTAAATAAAGTAATTCTAACCTTTTACATTTCTAATAACTAAACACTAACTAAAGTCTGTAACAATATATATATATATATATATATATATATATATATATATATATATATATATATATATATATATATATATATACATATATATATATATATATATATATATATATATATATATATATATATATATATATATATATATATATATATATATATATATAGTATGTCCCACAGAAAAGGTATTGAAGAAAAAAGCTTTTATTTTTGATTTTATCGAAAAAAGCTACTATTGATAAAAAATTTTTGCTACTTCTAAAAGTAAAGATTGGGATGGAAACATTTAACATATTTTATGCGCGGTGTTCAGAAAATTGAAAAAACTTAAAATGGTACAAGAATGAAGTGCATTTATTTGTGAAGATATGGGGGAAATAAGTTACTAGGAAAAGTTGTTCAAAAGTAAGGTAGTCTCTAATACCAATTTTCAAAAAAATCGGCCTACTTTTATTTATTTATTGATTAAATTAATTTTAAGCTACCAATTTAAATTTTAATATTAATTTTTATAAAATTTTTGGCTGTTAAATCAAGCTGAGGTTTCTGCGGCTAATAAATTATAAAAGCGAATGTCAATACAGCTTGTCACTATCAACGCCTACTAGTACAATAAAAGTTGTTAATTTGGAATTAGATAATATTAAATAATTTTTATGCAGAATTAATAAAAGTAAGGCCGATTTTTTTAAAAATGGTATTAGGAACTATCTGCTTTTGAACAACTTTTTCTAGTAACTTACTTCCATATCTTCTCAAATAAATGCCCTCCTCTTGAACCATTAACAATCTTCAGCCAACCAATAAAAGCACCTACTTATGGACATGTCTATTGAATATTGCTTAAAATACATTAATTAAGAAAAGTTTTCATTAAAAAAATTTTATTCCCGGTTTTTTAAGCCAAAGAAGCTGTAGGTGCGTATACGCACCTTTGTGACTCCAGTAAAAAGATATAGTTGGTTACAAAGTTTATAAACAACATGCTATGAAGAAAATAATGAATTAATATATTGTTAAAAAATTGGAATACGAAGAAAACAACCATTACTTCTTATGAAAATTTTCAGAAACAATCTGGATGCAGATGAACCATACATTTTCTACACAGGTAAATAGTGTTACTTTTACAGAACCTACATTTTTCTTACTGTTCAAAAATCTCTAACAATAATATGCCCAATATTATCAAATCGTATGCCGTTTGGTAAGGCAGTTCTAGAGGGGCGACCATAGGAAGAGTGAGAAGATGATGGAATATCAAGGATTATAGATAATTTCTTTGTGTCACTAAATTTCAGTAGAGGTACGCACTAGTTGCGATCTAAATTCTATCTGAGAAACAGCGACAGTGTTAACAATTCTATATATCTTCCAGCACATTAGCTTCATGCTGTCAACCATATTTGTAAATAACGGCCACCACCATTTTTGCCCCGGAATTCGAATACAGTAATTTCAATTCCGTTGTCATGAAGATCACCCCCATGTATTTGTTATATTCGTGTATAACATTAGGCTGAGGTAGAAAAATATCTTTTCGCTCTTTTCAGGTATATCGTTTGGCTTGAGTTAGCGGTAAAACTTGACATGTATTTGACATTACAGTTACAACAGAATTGTCGTTCCAACGCACAACTAAAACTTGCAAATTGAGTCAAAAGCACAACTATAAAGAACCTCGTTCTTTTTTGGCAAAAGTTTTGCTATTTTCAATAGGACATTTCGCTGTACGATTCTCTCTAACTGTTCCTGTTGCGTAAAATCCTTTATCCTTTAGTGCAGCAAAAAAAGAGAATAAGACATTGAAGAAATTATCGAAAAATATTCTATGATGACCCGGATTTTCTACCACTGAGAGAAGATCCATAACAATCCTTGTTCCTAATGCCATAGTATGATCTGCGTTTTCTTCTTTTCCACCATAAGGAATGAACTTGAATAAATAGTAGTGTCAGAACATAAACGCAAGCTTGAATCAATCTAATTGGCTTCCCATGAACAAACATTTTGCAAGAGTGTCGGCAAAATATGGGACCATTTCTTCATCAATAGAAAGATTTTCAGCAAATATACCGAACTGGGTACACTTTTTTGTTTTTATAATTTCAAAAATCGGTGTTAGCTTTGCAAACTTGTCACTTTTGTTTAGTTTTGAGTTATCAGCTAGATGAATATATCGTTTTATTGATCTGAATCTATTTCGACTCATAGTTTCCCTGACAACACGGACTTCTTTATCTTCATCTTTCGACCAGTACATATCAGCTTGCGGCAAAGTATGATACCCAGACAAAATGAGAATGCCAATAAATCTTTTAAATCGCATTCATTAATTTCAAAATCATGATGGTTTTTCTGAGCTGCGTAAGTACAGGTGAAACTCAAAATACTATCACCTACTTCTTTATCAAAAAATAAAGAAAAATATTTCATAAGGTGATTTATTACCATGCTCGGCTTTGATATTCTCCAAATATCGCTCGGAACTAAGCTGGGAGCGGTGTTGTACGAGTATTTCAGTAATTTTCAATTTGGAACAACAGTTTTAAGTGCCCTTCCTTCTTGACAATCGGTCCTAGCACGTTTAGCTAATTGACTCAAAGGTACATCTTCGGAATCATCACTGTCAATACTTTCTTGTGTTATGTTAGGAGCCCTCAGTATCCTCTTCCCCCTGCTTTCGTTTCTATAATTGGTTCTACTTCACTTAAGTCCCCGCAATGTCCGTTTCAGGTTCTCCTCACCGAGAATATTTTCGTCAATATCTTCTTCGCCGTAACTTCATCTGTCTCGGGCGGCACGTAAATAACATCAACAGAATCAGCTATTTGACAATCTGAATCTTCTTCTAATAAAGCAACAAGCTCTTTTTTGTGGTCAATGGTCTTTTCATTTGGTACGTTGACAACCCACTAAAACTGTTTAAATTATAAAAAAATAATATCGTCAAACTATAGAAAAATAAATAAAACATACCTCATTTTTAGAAAGTAATATGAATAGGAAAAAGAACCAGCTAAAATCTTTCAAGCAAGGCACTTAGACTAACTAATTTGCCAAAACTCTTTATCACAGCGAAACGAACTGTAACACGGATAAAAATAAGCTAACGGAAGCGTGGCGTGGTATTTGAGACCTGTCTCAACTCGTAAAAAAATGTCTTACCTGTTACTGGCCAAAGGTGCGTATACACGCATCCGCTACAAATACAGACGGATTTCGAAAACATTTTCAAAATTGAACTGATCTAAGTATGAGTACTAATCATACATATATTTTATTTGCATTTAGCATAAAAATATTATATGTGGTGCATATTCAGTAACAGGAAAAAAATGGGAATATTAGCAAAGTAAAAATCTGCAAATTACGGCTTATTCATAACTCTTTTTTTTATATAAAAAAACAATAATTTCAACAATAAAAAATATTTTTAGATATTCTGTAGTATTGGAGATATAATAATAACTACGAGAGGAAAATATTACTTTTGCTTATAAAAAAAAATCATATAGAAAGGTTTTTCAATTGACGCACCTTTGGCCATTAATGGGTTAAAGTTTTTCAATTTTCTGAATACCGCGTATAAAATTTGTTAAATGTTTTTATCCCAATCTTACTCTAAGAAGTGGCAAAATTTTTTTAAAGGGGTAACGTTTTTTGATAAAATGAAAAATGAAGAAGTTTTTGCTATTCAACGCCTTTCCGTGGACGTACTGGTTGTCCACGGAAAGTGAGCGAATAAAAGGAAAAACTTCTTTATTTTAATTTTATCGAAAAAAGTTGGTTGTAATAAAATGTTTGCTGCTTCTTGGAGTGAATAGAGGATAAGAAACATTTAATATATTTTATACTAGATCATCGAAATTAAGTAAAATATTACAAGTAAAGTGCATTTAATTGCAAAGATATGGAAATAAGTTACTAGAAAAAGTTGTTCAATTAAAAAGGTAGTTTAATCCAATTTCAAAAAATCGACTACTTTTTTTTATTTGTTTAAAATTTTTTATAATTTAAACTAATTCAAATTTTTGTACTATTGGGCCCTTATAGTGACAAGCTTTATTGAATTTTGTTTTTTAAATTCATTACCCAGTACGTCAGCTTTAAATGCTTACTTAAGGAAAAAAAATTTGATAAAAATTATATTAAAAATTTAAATGAAAATAAAATAAATTTAATAAAAAATAAAATGGCCGATTTTTTCAAAATTTTTAAAGAACTTCCTAATAACAACTTTTCAACTTTTCCATATTTTCCCAAATAAATGCCTTTACCTTTCATTAAAGTTTTTCAATTTTCTGAACACCGCGTATAAAATATGTTAATTTTCATCCCAATCTTATTTTTAGAAGAAACCAAAATTTTTTTTATCAAGAGTACTTTTTCGATAAAATCAAAAATAAAAGTTTTTCTCTTCAACGCACTTTTTAATATTTATATATAATCATATATACCAAATAAAGTGTTGCCGTTAAGTCTTTGAACTAAGACAATCTGGATAAAAATAAAAGTAAAAAATGAATAACCGAAAGAAGAAAATGAATAACCCAAAAGAGATTTCTAATTATTGGCACTTTCAAGCTTTACTTTAAATTCATTAAAATACTGGTGTATATCCGTAAAAAAACGTGACTTTTAAAAATCACCCAACATCCATCAATTTATTACAATTTGTTCAATTTTTCCCTTATTTTCCTCACCGTTTACAATAAATTTTATTGGTATGACCTCAAATGTAGACAAAAAAATTGTTTCGATTAGGTATCTTTTCCTAATTTATACCGTGCCTAAATTATTAGGTCGTGTGACACATGACACACGTGCCATTGGTTCCCCCCATCGTCGATCTGTAGTATTAAAATATATTTCAGTGACGTATGTTAGGCTGGGCCATTGGATGGCCAAGAAGTGGTAATTAACGAAGGGCGGGTTTTAATGATGTAAATATTTTTGTGTTATTACATTACAATACTGTTTTTTTTTACTGAGGACACAGATCGTGACGTCAATGAAATTTATTTTGAATTTTTAGTATATTTATTATTTATCCGTCGGGAAATATACGGGCATATTTTTGAATTACATATTTACCTTACAGTGGACTGCTACGGCTGCTGGAGCGGTTTCAGCAATGTATAAAAATTTTAAAAGTATATCTTTTGGAGGCGTTGTTCCATCAGGAAATATTAAATCGTAATGTTGAATTCCAACCTGCATAAACCTATAATTAAATTTTTTTTATTTTCAATAAAACAGCATAATACAAAAAAAAGATTATCAGCCCATTTTACATTTCTTTTACAGGGTGTAAAGGTTTGGAATAAATTTAAGTGGATTCTTAGGTAAAAAATAAAATATATTTTTTTTCATATAAAGTTTTGCTCTACGGGTATTGGGTTCTAAGTAACAGGATATTAAAAAATTGTTTTAGTGTAATAACTTTTAAAGATTAAAAGATAATGAAACAAAATTTTAGCCAGAGATTAATTTAATAGTGCTCTAAAAACAGCAAAAAAATTGACTTCGTCACAAAAATGTGGTACGCCACTAGTAATTTTTTGGAACATTTCCTCAAATTAAATTTTTCGTTTTAAAGAAAATGTGTCTCTCGGGTTTTCTTTGTATCTCCTGTCATTTCCCCGTAATTAAGCCTTTTGTAAATACCAATCCCATTGCGTACACAGAAAAATGTAAAAACATGAAAAAAAAATGTAAATAACACAAGCATTATCAAGTATGTTTTAACTAATTTTTAAAAATTTTTCGCATAAACCTTTTAAAAAGGTTCTTAGACCGTAATCTTTTGGATGATTATTTATGGGTGCACTTAAAAACGGCAAATTCGGGAGATTCCTGGTATTTTAGCACGAGTAAAATTATTAATCCATGAGGAAATGCATTGGAATATGTATTGCAGCTGAAAGCAACATTTTTAGCATTATTTGTAATACTTATTTTTTTGTTTGATTAATTATTATTAATTAGTTGTATTTTATTTCAAACGTTTATGGATCCTTTTTAAATTCAAACGCAACCAATATTTAAAAATGACTCAAAACATACCTAAAAATGCTTGTGTTTTTTACATTTTTTTCATATTTATACATTTTCCTGTGTATTTTAATGGATTGGTTGGTATTTACAAAAAGCTGAAATTCAACAAAAACAAAAAACTTAATTTGTGGAGACGTTTAAAAAAATTTTTGCTTGTAGCGTACCACATTTTAAAAAATCTACACTAATATCCATACCAACGCCATTGAGTAAGTGACAAAGACAATTTTTTTAATGTTAGCAGGTCACCATTAAATTAATCTCTGGCTGAAATTTCGTTTCATTATCTTTTAAGGTTTAAAAGGTATTACATTAAAACAATTTTAAAAAAATAAATACTCGTAGAGCAAAGCTTTATATGAAAAAAAATTCTACGGTATCCGCACTGTTAAATTTATTCGCAACCCTTTATGTTGCACCATGTATAAATAAGGGAATGTACATACTTCTTTTTCCGCCATCGTGCATCGGTAAGAATTATTGGTTATAGTTATAACTCAAAACAAAACAACAAATATGCATTATTTTACACAAATAATAAAGTAATTAATTTTATAAGCCTTTTCCTCACCCGAGCACACATAAGCCGAGAAATAACGAACGCTCAATGAACCAAATAAGTGATTCCGCAAATTTATGTTGGTTTTACTAAAACGGAACCGAGCTGCACAATATTGAGGGGTTATGTGGGCTCAGATAGAGACAAATCGTTGGGTTTTAAATTTCATCCACAAATTAAAATCGATTTAGTAGAATTATGCCTCATATGAGCTAAAATATTTACCAACTGGGACCCAATATAACACGTTAAAAGAACTGCATTATATTAACAATGCATACTTACGCATACGAGTCATATAAAATATTATTAAGTCTTATCACAGTCTTAACATCATTCTTCAAAAAGTATTTAATGTAAAATTCTGGTGGATGAGCCGTTCTGTTGTCAGCAGGACCAATGAAAGCAAGAAATTTTCTTGGAACTAGCCAATTTATATCTCCAAACTCTAGTTTATTATATAGGTCGTATTCTGAAGCATTAAAATCTTCAAAATTGAAGAAGTTTAGTGCCAATGCTTTAGCCACAGCTTGATAGCAGTCAATCATTTTTAAAGTGAATTGGCATGAGAACTGCGAGGCGTCAAGAAAAGGTCTAAAAGAAAACGGTAATATATATTTTTTTGTTTATTAAAAAAATGAAAATATTTTACCTAAATGGTCCTACTGCCTGCATTAATTTAAAAACATCTCGTGGGTGCATTTTTAAATAAATAACACAATAAGATCCAAGGAGAAAGGCAGAATTTGCTTTTTTCTCAGGACTGTTACAAGTAAAATGGACTATCCCCTTTACTCCTCTAGCATATTGAAGATACTTGTTCAGCTTCATGCAGTACTTATACAAACATGATATATTTAATGGCCCAAAATCGCAATAATAATTCTGATAGACAAGTTCCTCGTCTATTGTAAAGTAAAAGAGATCTCCATTACTCCTTAGTCTTCTACTTGGGTTAGAACCTTTGATTATGGCAAAATACAATGTATTTTGTATGATTTCTATAAAATTTTCTATTTCCGTTTCGGGATTTGACAAAAGTCGATCCATATTTTAAGGAAAAATGTAGCAGTACTGTACAGGATCCTTACAAAATATTATGTATATTGCAAACTGCAAGCTGTAATTTATCAACACGGCCAAAACAATTCTAAATATTTGATGCAGGAGTTTGTTCATCTTTTGAATTTTGATACTTTAAATGACATTTTGACTGTAAATATAAAAATTTTGACAAATAAATGAATAAGCGACTGGTCAAGTAAAGGTGTTCAACAAATAATAAAAAACATATTCCAAAACATTAAATGGAAGAAGAAAAAAATATGAAAAATTAACTGACAATGTTCCTAATATTTAGGAATTATACTAAAAGTTTGTCTTACATTGCATGTAGCTTTATTACAATGTGATTCAGAACTTACCTTAAAAAATTAATGTAACAGGGTCATCCAATAAGGAATGAATAGGGTCATATTTGTGGCTTTCCTCCTATTAAAAAAAATAAAATAGTCCAGTGTACTTTTTCCCGGAAGAGAACCCTGATAAAAATGATTTAAATCGGAAAAAAAGGACACAAAATGAACATATTTCTTAAGGTTTTGAAAGTGTCTTATTTTTTTCGATATATTTTAATAAAAATAATTTTTAGGAATGGAATTAACTTAGTTCATATGAGAAATTTGCGATTTCAATTAGAAATTAAAAAGTTACAATAAATACCTACAAAAAATCAGTTCTATGATCCTAAGTCTTTCTTGTAGGGAATATCTAAATTTTATCAACAGTAAGCGCTACAGTTTGACAGAATATTAACTTTTAGTATTATGGCGTTTCAGACATTTATTGTTACTTTTTCTAGTTCCTAATTTAAAATGGCAAATTTCTCTATGAGAATTAAAGTAGCTCGGTTGTGTTGAATATTTTATAATTATGTATGTTACTATGTTCTTGTTTACCAGCCTGGCACCTTTACCTGTTGTCATTGTCATTCTAATAATTTTAAAATATAAAGTTATTTTAAAAACTATTTTATTATTTAATAATTAAACATGGCGCAGTCGGTATAGAACTTAATTTAAAGTAAGTTATTCAAGAAGATGGAATTTAATAAGCCCTGCGGATTAAGCCTTAGCGGCAATATTTCTGGAAATTTTCATAGTTTTAAAGAAGAGGTTTCAATTTATTTTTTGGCTACAGAAACCAGCAAGAAATCCAAGGAAGTTCAAGTGGCCCGACTTAAAAATCTTTTGGGCACTGAAGCTCTAAAATGATACAACTCTATCTCAAATTTGCTCAAACAAGATGAGTCAGTAGAAAGTATATTTGATGTTCTGAAAAAATATTGTACGCCAAAGAAAAACGAAACTATGTCATTATTTAAGTTTTTGAGCCGAAAACAATATGATACAGAACCTTTTGATAATTTTTTTGCTGAATTAAAGTATCTTGTTAAAGAATGTAATTTTGAAGATCAAGAAAAAAAGATGTTAAAGGCTCAAATAACTTTAGGAATTTCATCTAAATCTATACAAGAAAACTTAAATCTGATGCGATCCCAGTTGCAAGTTCTGCTCGAAGAATACCCATTAAAATAAGAGAAAAGTTTAAACGAACTCTTACTTATCTTTCAGAAAAAATCATTACTGAGGTAAATGAACCAGTTGATGGGTATCTAACGTAGTAATAGTAGAAAAACCGAATAGTTCATTAAGAATCTGTATTGAACCACTTCACCTAAATAAAAATATTATTAGAGAGAGGCATATGATTCCGACAGTTGAGGAATTAAGTCCAAATTTAGCAAACAAAAAATTCTTTAGTATTCTTGACCTAAAAGATGGCTTTTACCAAATGCAATTAGATGAAGAATCCAGTAAAATGTGCTCTTTTAGTACAATATTTGGTACATATAGGTTTTTTGAGGCTCATTTAGTCTTTCAAATTTGCCTGAGTTATTTCACAAAAAGTAGTATATAAATATTTTGGAGATATCAAAGGTGTTTGTATTTGTTTTTATGACATTTGTCTATAGCAAGCTAAAACAAAAAGAACATGATGAGGTCATTAAAAAGTTCTAGATAGGGCTCGAAAATACAAAATAAAATTTAATTTATCAAAATTTCAGTATTGTTTAAAAGAGATAAAATATTTAGGCGTAATATTTAGTGAACAAGAATGTCTCCTGATCCGGACAAAATTAAAGCATTAAAAAATTTTATATATCCTGGTAAATTGCAAAATTACAAAAATTTTAGGCATGGTTAATTATCTGGAGATGTTTTATTCCTAATCTAGCAGAACTTACTTCACCTTTGAGGGAACTACTAAAAAAAATGTTGTTTGGAAATGGACTAGCATTCATAAAGAAGCTGTTAATAAAATTAAAAATGCTCTTTGTAAGAGTACAATAATTAAAACATTTAACCCTTTTAAGCCAATTACAATTCAGTGCGATGCTTCTAAATATGCTCTAGGTTGTTGTTTACTCCAAGATAATAACCCTGTCTATTTTGCTTCCAGATCTCTCAATAATACTGAGGTTCAATACGCCCAAATCGAAAAAGAATTACTTGCTGTGTATTTTGCTTCTCAAAAATTTCACAATTATGTTTTTGGGCATCATGACGTTACAATTTTTAGTGATCATTTACCTTTAATTTCAATCATGTCAAAGCCTATTTATAAAATTCAAAATAATCGAATTCGTCGATTAAAATTAAAATTGTTAAAGTATCAGTTTATTCTTAAATATTTAGCTGGAAAACATATGTTTGTCGCAGATTTCTTGTCGCGTTTTACCAAACGGACTGAAAATACTTTTTGACGAAAGTATGAAAGATGTAGTTCATTGCATTACAGATTGTGAACTACAACTTTCTGACAAAAGATTTCTAGAATTTCAAACAGAAACTTTAAATGATCCAGTTCTTTTTCAAGTAATAAATTTTTATAAAAGTGGGTGGCCTAATAAGCTAAATAGTACAGGGGAGTTAAATCACTTTTATAAAAACAAAAACGAAATAGAATTGGAAAACGGGTTATTATATTTTCAAAATAGACTTATCATTCCTGCAAAATGCGCAAATTTATGTAACCTTTTTGCACGAATCGCATTCCAGTTTTTCAAAAACAAAAGAAATAGTTAAAAAATATTTTTATTGACCAGCTATCATGTCTGATGTACAAAATTTTATATCCGCATGTAAAAAATGTGCCAAATTTCAAAATTCAAGATGTCGGGAACCATTATTAAGTCATGGAATTTTTAATATTCCATTTTATAAGGTGGCAACTGACATAGCTCAGTGGGCCGGTAATAATTACTTAGTTATAATAGATTATTACTCAAGGTGGATAGAAGTTTCAAAAATAAGAAATAAAACTAGCAAAGAAATTATTAAAAAAATGATTGAAATTTTTAGTAGACTAGGTATTCCGGCCATTTTAGTTGCTGATAATAATCCTTTCAATAGTTTTGAGTTTAAGAGTTTTTTAAAAGAATGGAATATTAATCTTCAAACTTCGAGTCCCTATCACCATCAGTCTAATGGACTTGCTGAAAAGGCTGTTGGAATAGTGAAGAATATGTTTAAAAAATGTCACGAATCAAATCAAGACTTTGAATTGTACCTACTGAACTATAGAAACACACCTGTGGCAGGTTTAAATTTATCTCCATCTCAGCTTCTAGTGAGCAGAACTCTTAGGTCTAAACTTCCAATTCCAACAGAAAAATTAAAATCTGAATTAGTTCCTACTTCGATTTTGCAAGATATAAAAAATTCTCAAATAAAACAAGCTGAGTACTATAACAAAAAATCTAGCAAAGATATTAATTTTTCTGAGGGAGAAGTGTGGGCACAAAATATTTTAACTAAAATTTGGGAACCAGCAGTTAAAAAAAAATTAAGTGCTCCTAGATCATATTTAATTAAAAATGAGAATGGTAAGATTTTGCGTAGGAATTCAGTTTTTCTAAGAAAACGAGTTAGTTAAAAAGGGGGATGTTGAGTATTTTATAATTATGTATTTTACTATGTTCTTGTTTACCAGCCTGGCAACTTTACCTGTTGTCATTTTCATTCTAATAATTTTAAAATATAGTTATTTTAAAAACTATTTTATTATTTAATAATTAAACAGGTTGTTACTAAAAATGAATACATAAAAGACGAATCGTTAAACAAGGTGTGTGTTTGTGTTAAACATTATATCGCATTTCTTTTATTTTAGTTTAAATCATTTGTTTACATATTTTTACAATTAAACGGGAAAAATACACAATATTGGCTATATCACATATTTTTTTAAATATGATGACAAATAGACTAAATTTCCAAAATGTTATCAAATCTTATAATATGGGTTAACTAGAGTACGTAATAATTACAGGGAACTGAATGAAAAAAACAATTTAAAATTATATAAGCTTTAATAAAAGACACATAAAGTTATTTAAAAAAAAAAAACGATAAATAAAATTTTATCACATTACAAATACCTATTTAATATCACAGAATTGTTGCTTTGCCAATGGACACTATAAATGAAGTCGTATTTTAACTAATATATTCTCTAATTTTCTATACTACATATATTTTATGGTTTATATCAAAAAAAAAGGGTTTTCCCAAAAATTTTTTTTTTTTTTTTGGGCAAAATTACTTTGACCATTTTTTGAAACCTTTATAATATATTTATTTCACTTTGCCTATTAATCAAGATCAGTTAAGAATCAAAGGATCATATTCTGAGAAATCAAAAAACGTTTTTCTTTAGATTTAGATGTGACAAAAAAAGGTAAACACTTGGAATTTATATTTTGTTTTTCGACTGCAATCGGATATTTCAAAATCATGGAAGAATCATCGGGATGCATACAGTGTATCGCCGGCCAAATAAGAAGTTTTGGGCTTTTTTCCTAGCGCCCCCTTTGGGTATTGCAATTGATTCTTAAGCATTCACGCCATCAACTACAGTTGAACTTACAGCATGCCCCTTATACTCTGAAAGCACTTAAACAGGAGTTAAGAGAGGTTAAAATAATATATCCTAAAAGGATATGGACCACTTCGTCATGCCCAGACGTCCCAATGTATGTAGAGGAAATTAAGGAACTTCAACACGTAATAAGTTAATTTTGTTGATCATCCAATTTGGTTGAACACCTAATAACCTCATCTACTATACACATATAAAATTAATAAAATATATTAAGCATAAATAGCTGTCAACCTTTTTTTGTCACATAAATCAAAAATTTATTAAACACTAAAAGAATGCAAAAAATTTCTTTTTCTTGTTTAAATTTACGTTGTTTTTGTAAAAAAACTATTTTTATTTAATATTTAAAAAATTAAACGACTTAAGATATATTAATGTTATTATATTTTATTCAAAATTAAAATAATTAAAGATTTTTTTTAAAACCTTAGCAAAAGGCTTGACTGTTTTTATTGACAGTCATTCATTTACACAGACTTATTCAAATTCGATCCTCACCATTGGGATCTCATAAACTATAGGAGCAGGGTTCGAAAATATCCGATATTTATTATAAATATCAAACTATCGGATATTTATGATATACATATATCCGATCTATATATCAAATGTTTGCTATATGTATATATATATATATATATATATATATATATATATATATATATATATATATATATATATATATATATATTATATATATATATATATATCCATTTGTTGATAAACAGTTATTTTCCATAAACACAAAAGTTATTTAATGCTTCTTAAATACTCAATAATAAAGTAAAAGCGTTTCACAAAAAACTTACTTTTTTGGTAAAAATTTTTCTGACTAAACCCCATTAATCCCGGCAGAAGTGTTGCCATTTATGAATTAGAACTTACTATTAAGGAGTATGTTTTTAAATCTACTTCAAGCCATCTACATTTGGTAGTAAATACAGTAACAAACCCAAAAAAATTTTTAATAATATAAAATTTTTAAACCATTTTTGTATTGATATATATCATAAAAAATAATTTGATATATATCGGATATATATCATGATATATATCCATTGATATATATCCTCGAACCCTGTATAGGAGATAGAGTATTTTCGGAGATATCCAAGAAAACCTGAAATTTTAATAAATTTGTTTTTATTTTTTTCTAGTTTTATTTAAAAACGGATTTTAAAATAAATTGCACATTTACATTGCCACTTTTTTCACGCTGATAGCGCTTTCAGATTTTACATCCGACCCTTCGTCACTGGCCATCAACTCAATATCAATTTTAATTTTTCTTATGGGCTCCATATTGGATTTTTACATAAGTAAATAGTGCTCTTTAATATAATTTTAACAATGTATATCCAAAAAATAAATTTGTTTTCTTTAAAAATTAAATGTCAGTACTTGTCAAAAAAAATTGAAGACATGCGTTTTTTGAATAAAGAGGAAAAATATATGTTAAAACTATCACAGATTTGTATTAGAGACCTATTTGTGGCTGACAAGGTCTTTTGACTTTACAGTTTTAAATATGTTCTTGTGGAACACTTTGAAAAACAGGATATATATTTAAGGAGCAAACATTTTCTACTGTAGACCTTTAAAAAATATCATTGCACAATTTAGAACAGTTAGAATAAGGGATATTTCTAAGGCTGCTAATGGTTCAAGTAGATGCATGCATTTATGTATCCAAGAGGAAGGTTATCGTTTCGAAAACTTGCTGTAATTTTTTTGTATGCATGATTCTACAAATTATCTAGTTAAGGTTTTTACTTTTTAACTGCTATTTTTATTTTGAAATCACTAATATTTTTAGGTATGTTTAAAAAAGAATAGTAGACTAATCCCTTTGATAAGTTATTTTATTCATGGCCAGTAAAAAGTGCAATATTTATTTTAAATGTGTAACCAACATTTGCTTTTTTCTTTTGTACAGTTTCTATTGAATTTGTAATAAAGTTTTAATCTTAATTTCCGCCCTTCTTTAGTAGAATAACCTAAAAACTGTACTGACATTTTTACAAAAATTTAAAAAAAATCGGCGGGGTCAAGGCCAACTAGGAAAATTTATTTTATTGGAAATAAAGGAGGTAACCAGGTTTTAAAGTATAATATGTTAATTATTGTTAAAGTCATATTAAAGAGCACTATATATGTACATAAAAATTCAGTATGGCGCCCATAAGAAAAAAATTAAGTTGATGATGGTGGACGAGTGACGAAACGTCGGATGTGAAATCTAAAAGTACTGTCAAATAGCGCGGATGAGTTTTGAAATGTAGCCAGGAAAAAATTAATGCGATTTTCTAAAATATCAGTTTTTCTTGAATATGTCTGGTAATACTGGGAACTTTAAATGTATCTAAAAGTCATATTATTTGCCCTAAATTAACCATCTTTTATCTCCTATAGTTTCCAAGATCGAAATGGCAAGGGTCAAATTTAAATTACCCTGTATAACATTATTTTTGAGAAAATAAAAAACCTTAAAATTTTGGGGTAAAAAATCCCACTATTGTTCTGCTAAACTATAAGTTATTACTACTCGGCTTGTAGTCTACACTACTGTATACAGGGTGTAAAAAGTATGATGCTCACGATTTAAATGGGCGGTAGAGTAAAAAGCAGTTTAACTTTTGCAAAACTTAACAGATTTTTCAAGATGTAAGTTGAATTTAACAATTATTTCTAAAAACCTGAACAATTATGTTTTTCAAAGATCTTAATAACAGTTAATTTTTTATACAATACAAAAAATAAAAATAATTTTTCCGGTTAAAAATTTAAAAACAATTAGCAAAAGCTACTAAACCTTTGAATAAAGTCAGTTGTCAGTAACTCGCGACTTTTTTGTTTAATGGAAATTGTTTTAAATTTACGACACGGTAGTGCAGGTGCACCCAAGATTTTTGAAAAGTGAATGTGTGCAACTGAGAAATCTTATTCTTCAAGCAAAATAAAAAAGTACTGTTTTAAAACATAATAATTTGTGTTCCTAAAATTATATTTAGCTAATCTTTTAAGTATAATTATTTTTTTAATAAAATAAACAACAAACAATTATTTATTGTTTTTTACTTTACTTAAATTTAATCAAATTAAATACCCAAAATAAATAGAAGTAATTTTATAATTTGCAAAATAAACGCTGCAATAAGGGCGTGTCGCCAATTTTTTTAAAACTTTGAAAACCATGTGTTTTTCGCTTTTTTGGCTTGTTTTGAGCTCCAATATCGCCCATTAAAATCGTGAGTATTATACTTTTTACACCCTGTATTTCAGCAAGGCATTTTGGAACTGACCCTACAAATGTCATCTTCCTAAGGCTATTTTGGTACTATTTTTTTATAATTAGTTTTGCTTTTCGGATTATTTACAGATTGAGCTAATAAAGAATTTGATGGCAGAACTGGTATAAGTGAACTCTGAGATGGAATGTATCCAGGATAGACAACTACAACAGTATTATTTAAACCACTGTGACCATTTGGTGCAGATAGTGCTAAAGAACTAGCTACACTTTGTACTGGCAAAGAAACAGGCCCTGTTATGATACTGGGTGTAATAGGTGGCAACTTATTGGATTCTGGTATGTTTACATTTATCTGGTTACTTATAACCACTTGTTCTAATTGGTTATTTTCAATAGACTGAGCTTGGGACACAACTGGTAGAGTTTCTAAAGGTATTATAGATGCTGGTAAGGCAGTGGTCTCCATAGAGCCTGAAGATTTGATTTCTAAAATAGAGATTGGAAAAAATCAATTAAGATTTATTTTAAAATAAATTATGTAATATTCTACTCTATTAGTGCTCAAAACATCTGTATAAGTTTTATTTAAATAGGTATGAAAAACTGTTTACCATGGATGGTATAAAAAACTAACAATTGGTTATTTTAATGTAAATTAGGGAAATATTGGATAGACTGCTTTTCTAGTTTATCTTTTCACAGACTATTTTATATGAGAATACACTCTATTGAGATCTTGTAAACCAGGTGATATACAGTGTGACATACATTCAAAACATTTTGCATTAAAATTATTTTTTACTTAAGTTAAGATAATATAAAATTTTTAATATTAGTCATCTCTTCCTAATAGTAGTGTTAGTAAATTGTGAATTTGTTATGTTCTGGTTTGTAATTTTATGCAGTTTCTTTAGTATGTAGCTCGGTATGTTGTAACTTTATTTTTAGTTATTTAGGCTTAATACCATTTGGAATTTTTATTTTAATAGTATATGTAAATGAATAAATAAGTAAATAAATAATTAAAATTGGACCAACATTATACTAAGCATTTTTTAAAGTCACGATTAAACACAATTTGGAATAAGACATCTTGTGTGTTAGTAGTAAAACATGAAAATATGTTTATATTTTGTTTCCTTCTGATTTAGATTTAAACAGTTCTTGAAAGTTTCTATATAAATTTTGTATAATTTTAAGTACAACTAACAACTAAAACAGGGGATACTGGGGTAATAGGAACTTGGGGTTATAAGAACTGCCCCCTGTATCTGTTTTTTGAATAGTTTTATTTACTCAAGACAAACTGTGTGTATGTAAGGCTATTCTAGGTGTTATCGGAATATATTGTAGTATGATATTTAAGCAATGTTTCTAAAAGACCCAAGAAACATAATTCGGTCATAAGGCTATGGCTACAAGATTTTAGGAGCATAACGTAAAAAATTTTGTTTTTTACTGTAGATCCCAATTTACATATGTTGTTTATTATTTCCCTTCTACTTAAAAATGTACAGAAACTATTTTATCTATTTTTTAATAAATGATAGTCATATCAAAATCTTTGTTTCCCTAATTCACCTGCTTCTTTGACCTATAATTCATGAAAAAACCAAAATTGTTTAAAGACTTCAAAAATAAAATACAAAATTTTAAACTACTCTAACTTTTTTGTTTTGATGAATTTTTGAAAAAAGAATTTTATATTTTTAAAACATAACATTAACTCTAATTTAAGTGACAATGGTAGCAGTTCTGGTATCGCAACAGCTAACAATTAAGTGACCCATCTCCTAAACCGGTTGTCTGATTAAACTTTTTAGGTCTGGTACTTTCATTAACGGATAACTTTATTGGTGGGATAATTTCCATAGTTACAATTGTCACAACAATTGTTATTATGGAAATTATTCGTAAAATAATTTTATTCGTTAATGAAAGTACCAGGCCTTATTAGGGTAATAGGAACATTTGAGAAAAAGTTCTTATAATGCCAGGACTGCATAAATACAAGATATACAAGCTTAACACAAGAAAGTTTTTATTACCCCTGTGGGGATAATAAGAACATTTATATGTGGTTATAAGAACTCGCGTTTTTCTCTTTAAATTAAAATGATGTGTTCATATATATCCTTCTTTCCTATAAAGGAAGGATTCAACATGTAGCTTCTGCAACAAAAAACCTGGTATCACATATGTTTTTTTAATAATATCTTACCAAAATCAAACCACCAAAATTTTTAACCTTATTACCCCAGTGTCCGCCATATGGAAACATTAAATGATAGTGGGGACTCTGTACATATATATGTCTAGCAGCTTACCTTTAAGTTCAGTTTCCAATTTTTTGATGGTATTTTGCAAGTATAAATTCATTCCTGTTAATCTTAAGTTTTCTTTTCTTAATTTTTGAATTTCTGCACTCATTTCCTCAAACTCTCTCTGTTTTCTTTTTCGACACCTGGTTTGGGCAGCTTTGTTTGCTTCTCTCTGTCTAAGAAGTTCCGACATATTAATTTTCTCATGAGCACAATTCTTCGTTTCTTGATTTTTATGTTTTATTAAATTATTTGGAACTGATGATATTTCACCAGATGACTTCTGTGTAATAGTAGCTATCAGCTTTTGTTTTGTTCTATCTTTACAGCTTTCTTTACATGTGGTGTTTATTGGTGATGTATTAGATTTATTTTTATCACAGTCATTATGTGGGTTATTACTATTTTCAGGTTCAATAACAATAACTAAAGGATTGTCGCAATCATCTTCTTTATTTGAACTATTCGCTAAATAATCATTAGAGGGAGTTGTGATTCTGTTAGAAAATTCAGAATTTTCTTCTAATTGGGGATAAATTTGTGGTGTATGAAGGGTATCATCCGAAGAATTACCAGGTACTTCTAGTGTTACTGATGTGGGATCTTCAATGGCTTTTTTAAATACTTCATCAAAAGGATTTACATTTTGGAGATCTTGAAATAAACCAACCTCTTCACAATTTCGGATAAACCTTGTGGGTGTTGGTGTTTGATCTTAAACATAGAAAAAAACTTTAAAAATTGTTAACAATAAGAATTAATTAATAACGCCCATGTAAAAGTACGCTTATCTACCTGATTCAGAATTATTATTTGTTAATCCTAAATTAAGAATCATGTCATGTTTTTTTTGATTCCATTCTAAATTATCTTCACTTGAGAGAGTTACATCACTGTTACAAGATGAGGGATTTTCGGACATTACACCAAAGTATAAAATTTTATTTTGTTTAAAAAAAAACATATATTTCATATAACCCTATTTTTTAACATTTCATGAAGATCCGAAATGCGGAGATTTAACGAAGTACATAAATACACAACAAAACGCTTTTTTCTGTCACAATATAGTTTGAACCTTCGAGCATACACCTAGGGGCAGCACAAGACAGCTCGGTACCCTGTAACAGGCTTAGTGGCGGCCCCTCTACATCGCTTACACCTTACAAGCATTTACCTTCAAGAGACAGCCCTGCCGTTGGGCAGTGCAAATAAGCGTTCGAGAAAGAAAGGAAAATCGCTCACTGAAAATTACAATTTGCAAAGCTTATGGATTTATTTTTTCTATTTTAAGGGGAAGCGCAGTCTCTGTTATTTGTCATGTTTTTTAAGTCTAATTAAGTCATTACTTGGCTTCCACTCTCCCAAATAAACATAGTATAATAGCGAATTCCAAAAGCATTTCTGATTTTCTTGTGAAAAAGCACGGAATTAAAGAGGGCACTTTTTTGGGTGGATAACACTGTGGAAAGGTCGCTCCGCCTCTTGATAAGCTTTAAAACTGGGAGTACAGGTCTCTGTACAGGCTACAAAGCTGGCGATTGACTATCATGAAAGTCATACCGGGGGTGAATTTAGTAGCCCCTATTCAAGATTTCAAGCAAGCAACTGTTGGAAATTATAAAATAAATATTAAACAGTGTTGTGTTTTACTTTGAAAGAGTAGTGATGAGAACTACGGGCTATAAAATATTAGTTCTTCAATAAATCCCCTATCAATATCAAATTGATTGATGTAATATTTTATGTAATACTACTGCTAAACTACAGTAGTTTTTGCCGTAATGGCCAATATCAATGTAAACAAAACTAGAATTTTGTACAAGCTTATTTTAAAACTTCATAGAGGACTTCCTGAAGAATTACAAATAATAGGAACAAATTATGCTCGAGACGAATTTAAAAGACATAAAAATTGCAGCCCACATGAAGCAAGCATTTTTCTAAATGAATGGACGGTAAGGCGATTCTTTTAAGATTGATAACTGTCATTTGGGTTTGTTTATTTATTGGGCCCATCACTGATTTTATACAAATTTCGTATAGGGGGGTTTTTGGAGCGCTGTAATTTTTTTGTCCTGGTTTTCGAGCTATGATGCCCCAATTTGACCTTACCTTAAAATTGCACAAACTTTCCTAAAATCCCCCTTTCTTAAAACCGATTACTTCCAAAGTGAAGAAACTTATGTAAAAACACTTATTGTTTTATACAATAAATTTCTTTTTATGTGTCTTTTTACTTTTAGTAAAAAACACCTCGAAAATAATTTTATTTTTACATTTAAAAACTCAACAAAGTTATCTAGGGATTTTTAGGTTGGTGACATAGAACAAGCGAAAAAATTGAATGGGCCTTCTTTTGAATGGCCTTGCAAAAAACCTTACATTAACATAAGTTAGTTAGTGTCAAAAAAAAGATAAATTTCTATCATACCGCTATAAATTAAAAATCCTAACAGTATTAACTAAGTTTTTTCTTAGATAACGAAAATATAAATGTCAGTTATGACTAAAGCTGGGCACTTTGCCTGCTTGCTCATTGCCGTCCCCGTAGGGGGATATACATAGTGCAGTCACAGATTTTTTGTTTTTAATATATTAGATAAAATCGAATTGGGCCCGATAAGTAAAAAATTACCGGCCTCTTTTACTATATGTTTCATTTATTTATAACTTTACTTATAAGTTACATATGATAAAAAGTTAGATTTAAGTTAAATACTAAATGGAAAAAATATTATATTTTACAAATTTCATTAAAGTAATTAGTTGAAAACTGATTTTAAATGAACTGTTTCAAAAAAGTCTTAATTTTAATTGTAGATATTCTGATTTTCATTTGCAATACACTCAAACCTAGGGCAACCTAAAATGGATTTAAAAAATATAAGCCTAGTTGTTATGGGCCATAAAAAAAGTTAAAACGGAATTTTTCAACGTCGCAGGTGCTTCAACATGCTGGCACATAAAATAGAATTTTCCAAAAGTATGAATGAAGACTATATAAATGCAATGCATTGATTATATTTAGTTTTATTTAATATACTATAATATTTCAAACTTTTCTGTGTATCTGTGTTAAAATCAATAAAAAATACTTAAAACATTTCTTGGAAAAAATAAAAGTAAATATTTGCTGGAGCTTCTAAACAAATCTATCTAATTTTAAAAATAAATACATATTTAAAAAAAATTATATTGTGAATCAGCCTTTGTTTAGTAAAACATTTATTTTAATTTTTAAGTTTAGTAAATAATAAATTTAGTACATACTTTGTGTTTTTGTTAAACATAATTTAAAACACAGTTACTGACTTTTCTACCTTACCATATTTTTGTCAAAAGTATTGATAAGTCACTTGAAGGAAAAATATATAAATATATATTATGTTATATTAACTTCTATTTAATATACTGAAGCAATATCCTTTGTTTTAGAGTTATGCAATAGCCTTAGCAAAACAGCTTGGTGTCAAAGATTCTCAGAACAGAACTAAATTGGGTGGTGAATTACCACCAGAATTAATAGATAACTTAAGAGAGGAACAAATTGTACAGTTATATGAATTAATGGAAGCTGCAAAGGCACCTAAAACTAAAGAGGAGGAACAAGGAAGATAATATTTAATTTTGCTATTTATGTTATTTGACCAAAGACAGTAAATTAAATTATTTTTTTAATGTTATGTAAAGAATTTATGTTCTATAAATTTGTTTAAAATAAGTTATTGAGGTACACAGCAGTAGATGGAGCTTTTCATTTTTTCATATATTTTTTACAATATTTAGGACAAATTTGTAACACTAATTTTTACAGCAAAAAAAAAAAATTACATAGCAGTTTTTAAGGTAGTATATTTGAAAAGAAATAAGTCAAATTATATTTTTAAAATTTTCATCCAGAAAAGGCAGTCTGTGGAATTTAAAGTATTTATTTTATTTTATTGCCTTTAAATCTAAATATAAAATTCAATATCTAGTCATTATTAAATTAACATAAATTTTAACAATTATCATTTATTGTATTTAAAAAATTTAAAGTAAAAATAAACTATATTACTTAAGTCTTTTTTATGCTAAAGTTACATAAGTTGGGGTGGTCATAACACCACAGTTGTTGTTCTTAGAAGCCATTAGGACGTATCCATCATTACCCCAGTAGTTAGACCAGCTGTTCTTTATCAGCCAATAATTTTGACCATTGAGAGTACCAAAACCTACAGCTAATACAGCATGGTCAAGATCCTGTTCTCGGTTACCACTAAAAATTGAACAATAATTAATATTTAGGTAAAATCACAGACAAAAATTTATGATTTTATTGTAAAAAGATGGTAATGGGGCAGCACCATAGTAAAAAGTGCTTTTTTATTCGGAAATTTTTTTAAAATATATATACAAGGTGTTCTAAAACTTGAGTTATTTATTTTAACAGTTTGTAGAACTGGTAAAGAGAAAGAAGCTGCCAAATAAATAGTTATTACTAAATATCTAAAATATTCAAAATTCAGTAATTCAGTCCCTGTAAGTTAATATATGTCCACTAGTTTACTATTTTTATAGAAGGATTATTTTTGTTAAACAAAACACCCACCAATCAAAAATTATTAGAAGAATTCGCACCCAAAACTTCGCAAAAATACAAAACTGGACATTTTTGATAAGATAAATAATAAAGGATATATAAACGAAAATGTAATATTGATGATTTTTTCTGTGGGCCTGTGTAATTGTAAATTAACTTATAACTGCTTTATTTGATAACTTTTATATTAACAATTTTTTGAAAATTGTTAATATAAAGTTGTAAAGCTTTTAAAATAAATAAATTAACTTTAAAAACACCCCCTATATATTTTTTATACTTTTGAAAGTCAACAGAAATTTATTAAATTTCCAAATTTAATTTAAAGCTTCCCATGATGTTCCCAGTTAATTTTTTTTACACACTGTGTATGTAGATAGTTGACAAAACTAATAAAATACAATTTAAAAAAAGGTTAGTGGTACTTTTAATATTTAAATTTGTAAGTTTTTTTTTAATTGGTACATGTAAAGATTTTATAAAACCTTCTTAATTTTACCGATTTTGATTTTATTAACAATATGGTAGTTTTATTTTTGTGGTGTTATAGGTTAAATTATTTGGCTATTTCATTGTTTTTTTTTGGAAGTAAAAACTCTTATATCTTTGCTTTAATAATAAACAGAACTTTTTAAATATGTATAGTAAAAACTGAAAGCTTACCAGGCTTCATCATAATAGACACCATTGGAGTAGAAGCTAAACGTTTTATGACTAGCATCAATAGCAACACTCACGGGTCCATGCTTAAAGATAGCCAACCTCAGTGCTTTTTCATCATTTGTAGTAACATTAACCCATCCACTAATTTTAGCTACTTTTGGTACTTTTTCAGCATGGCAATACCCATCCTATATAAAATTAATTTAATTAAGCAATTATCTTTTAGTGCTTCATGTAAAGATAGTTGTTTAAGAAAGGTTTAGATTTATGCAGTATTCTAACAGCAGCCTGCTAAATTATAGCATATCTTATTTATTTATTCAAAATATTTACAATTAAAACACTATTTATTTAACATTAAATACTGAAAAATTTATATAAATACATCTAGATGCAAGAACATGTGGATGTGCATGACAAACTAAACTAAGTAACAGACAGACATTTTTGTTTGTTAGAAAAAACCATAATATATTAAAAGAAAAGACAAAACAAAGACTTTTGAGAAAAAAAGGAAGAAACCAGTGAAAATACTAACTAAACAACCTTTTAATTGCATATATGTATACTTATAAATAATTTTCCTAATGGAGAACTTTAAATCATGGTATATTTGTGGACCTTCTAGCCTCAAAAAGCAACAGTCTCATTAATTTTTTTTATTGTCTGCATGGTTAACCACTTTTAAATTACACCTTTCGCTGGCACTTTATGTTGGTACCCTACTGAACATTTTCTTTTTCAGTGGAAGAATTTTTTTTCTATCTTCTGCCTACAAGCCTAAGAATTAGGTACTGGTATTACCGGGTTTCTAGTTATTTTACCCATTTTTTCCCAGTTCCATCAATGATGTCCAAGCAATGAAACATGCAGATATTGCATTTTACAGCACTAGATAATGCGACCAGGGATGTTATATAAACAACTACCACTTCTAAATATAATTCCTTTAAAAAAACTTTGGTTTCAAAAGCATACTCAGCATTTCCTTTTATAAAAGGTTTAGCTTAATTTATTTTGTAGTCTCTTCTAATATATTTAATTTTTTGTGTGTTTGGCGTTCAGCTAATCAGCCGATTGTCTTAATTTATTATATTTAAAAGATTAAGAACTTTTACTATAATATTGTTGGTTTACACAAGATCTTATTGGATTTTAAAACATAGGCATATTTTAATAATGAACAAATTGCTTACTTGTCCTAGATATGGACCATAATCTTCTTCAGTAGGAATACCACCATGTTTCAGCATCCATTGGTAAGCTCTAAAGTCTTCTCCACCATCACAGCCATTGTTACCATATCTAAAATAATATGTCTTTGAATTATCTAAGGAATAATTTAAATTATAAGACCTAAAAAATCTGGGCAAACCTAATAAGGTAAACCCTTTTTTTTACTTCCTATTCTGATTTATTATAATTTTATTACTACATACCCCCATGAGCAGTCAACCAAAGCCTGTTGTGAAAGGCGGACTAGATGTCCTCCATTTTTCAAAAAGTAAGCTCCTTCGATTGTACCAACGGTACCAAACGACCAGCATGATCCACAGACGGATTGATCTAAAAGACAAAACAACTAAAATTAGTCCTCAATATAATGTTTAGAAAAGGTGCTAAAATTAGGAAGTATCAGATTTTTGAGAAGGTCATAAAATTTAACCAAAATTAAATAAAAGCAAATATATTATACCTTTAACTGGAGTAACAGCACCATACAATCTCCAGTCCCATTGATCAGGTAAACTAGTAGATTCATTTGACATGTATGGGAAGGGCTTACCGCCGTTATATTCACCAGAGTACATTTTTCCACGAAGTGCTCCAAGTTCCTTATCAGTTTTATCAGCAAGGTGGTTAACAGTCAAATAGTAACCTGAAAATATGAAATAAATAGGGATTAGCATAAAAATAGTATATAAAAGTATGGTGTTATAATGCACATACATGCAAAATTAATTTAGCTTGACTCTAATTCCTTTATTTTCTTATTTTTTTTAAGTTAAATCAAAGATAGTACTACTACGGATAAGATAAACCATTCAATGCTATATTTTTGATACCCCTAATAGACTTTGGCTAAGGCGAGCCGATGTCCATCGAGAGATTTTCGCGCTGTGCATTTTAATCCTTGAACGAAAGTTAAACAGTGTTGCCGGCAGGCCTTTACTATTGGCGTGATGAAACGCGACTAGAAAATACACAACCCGTTTAGCCGCCCGCTTTCGCTACTTCGTATTCGGAATAAAGTACAAGCGACAGACATTGGCAACGTCACACATGGTCTCGTAGCTCGTTTCGCTGGGGCAGGGGTTACCGACTTAATTTTATTCACATTTACGGAAGCATTGATATCTCCGAACTGATTCAGAGCGCCCCATTTAAATGAACCATCTATCCGTAGTAGTATTATCTTTGGTTAAATTTGAAGGCCTCACCAATGTTCTTTCTGTTGTGCGAATGGATATATCTTATGTTCTGTCTAAAAATTTCCTTTCGGAGAGTGGCTTCCTTGATTCCTTCGTAATTCTTTCCGTGTTTACGAGTGAATTTATTAAATTCAAAATCGACGTGTCCAGACTTTTCGGGTTTGATAAATTCAGCCATCGGATTAAAAGTGTAGATGTGTTTGTCTCCTGGTCCAGGGAATGATCCACATGTTAAATCTAAACAGAAATAAATACACATTTTATTATACATTAACAATATAGTACTACTTATTTTTGGTTTATGTCTTAACTAAACCAAGGAAAAACTTACTTGAAGCAATCTGGAAAATTGCATCATCGATGGGATTAACATCAAATTCATTGTATTCAAGGAAGTAATGATCATAGTGACTTCCTAAAATTACATTGTATCCTCGCATTTCAAATCTAAAAGAGAAACAACAGATGTTATTTAAAATTAATTATTTTAAATATTTTTCTTTTAAATGATATATTTAATTAAGAAGTGTGTTATTAAAATGCAGATATTTAAAATTATTACCTCATTCAACCTAAATTCATCCCGTTATAACTTGGGTAAAGTTTTTATTGTTTTTAAAATAATGTGTTTTTTTTCAGCAGGAACATAACTTTATATTTTTCATAAATGGTTTTTACTCAAATGTAAGAAAAAATATCTACTTAATATAATTATTTATTAGGTATGTATAATACTAGACAACATTTTTTTTTTATCTTGGGACAGTCCACGAAGGCTGATGCCTAAGTACTAACGTACCGTGGGTGTCTTCAGTGTGGTGAGAGGGAGTTTGTTCACACGGGACTTAAATTTTTGGAAATTGGGAGGAGAAGGAAAAACTTCTGCGGGCAGCAGGTTCCATAGTCTTGACACTCTAGGAATAAAAGAACGAAGAAAGCGGGAAGTTCGGGCCCTCTCTAACTGAACTGTAAAAGGATGCATAAAAGTTGCACTACGTGTTGCTCTGTTGGGAGCTGCCAGAGAAGGAATTATACTGGTCAATTCCTCTGAGCAGAAGCCGTGAAAATACCTATAGAAGAGCGAAAGATCCCCTACAGTTCGACGATGGGCAAGAAGAGGAAGCCTTTCTGTGAGCGTTGGATCATTAATAAGACGAACGGCTCTTTTTTGAATGGAGTCCAGAATGCTAAGTGTTGTAGGGGACGCCATTCCCCAGACATGAGAATATTATTCTAAAGAGGGTCTGATTTGGGATACATACAGAGTGTACAGATTGGAAGAAGAGAAATATTTTCTGGCTCGGAAGAGGAATCCAATTATTTCTGAAGCTGCCGAAGCTATGGATGAAATGTGTTTGTGCCAGTTGAGGTTATTCTCAAAAGTAACGCCGACTAGATTAAACGACTCTTTCTTCTGCAGAACTTGGCCGCTCATATGTAAGGGATGAGCATTCGCAGACTTTTTTCGCGACAGCGAACATGACTGTGTTTTTGAGGCATTAAACTGAACACGATTTTTGGCGCCCCAATCCAAGAGAAGTTTGAGGTCTTGTGAAAGAGATATCTGCATTGACCTGCGCTTGTTTTCAAAATCAGAATTACACGGTGGCTTAAGGAATTGAATACTAGAGTGGAGGGTACTATCGTCAGCAAAACTATGAATGGGATCGATTGTGGAGGAGAGAAGATCGTTAATGTGTAGAAGAAACAGCGTGGGTGCCAGCACTGAGCCCTGGGGCACCCCAGCATTAATTTGGTAGAAGCTGGAGGAATGACCATCTACACTAACTGATATACGTCGATTAGAAAGGAAACTGGAAAGCCAAGAGCAAAGCTTAGGTGGAAGACCGTAAGAAGGAAGTTTGTTAAGAAGCCCATCATGCCAGACCTGATCGAAAGCTTTGGATATATCAAGAGCAACGATTTGGGATTCACCAAGAAACTCAAGGGACTTGTTCCAGTTGTGTGAGACAAAGGAAAGAAGATCAGCTGTGGATCTACTGTGACGGAATCCATATTGTCTATCATGTAAGATCTTATGTTTTTCCAGATACTTTAAGATTTGGGAATTAATGAATTTTTCCATTACTTTGCAAACAACTGAAAGAAGAGATATAGGTCTATAGTTAGAAGGGAGACTTTTGGATCCTTTTTTGGGGACAGGTTGCACACGTGCAGCTTTCCAACTCTCCGGGAAAATGCCCGTGTCGTAAGAGATTCGAAAGAGGCGAGTTAAGATGGGTGCAAGCTCGGGAGCACATTCTTTTAAGACGATTGCTGGTATGCCATCCAGCCCAGACGATTTTTTAGTATTAAGAGAGGAAAGAATACGCTTGATCTGTTTGACTTTAAAAATTATATCGGACATTTTATGAGAAACAGGGACAACTGTTGGAAGAGGAAGATTAATAGGAGGATTAAGCGTAGAATTGGCAGCAAATTGTCTGGCAAATAGTTCGGCTTTTCCTTTGGAGGTAGAGACAATTCCATCTTCAGAGATTAGGGGTGGAAAAGAATTTGTGCAAAAGTTCTGACTAATATTTTTGGCAAAGGACCAAAAAGCTTTACTGCCATTTGAGCAAGAGAGAACTTTATCTTTTATTCGATTGTTAAAACGATCTTTTGCTTCTGAGATGGTCTGATTATACTGATTTCTAGCTTTGATGCTAGCCTGTCGATTTTCGGGACTGGGGTTTTGAAGAAACTTTTTGTGGGCTTGAAGTTTTAAAAGTCTGGCTTTGTCAAAGGATTTAGAAAACCACGGTTTGTGATTTGAAGTTATGGGGTTCTTTTTAGTGTGGGGAACATAAGTTTCAATGCCTAGTTGAATTGTTTCGGTAATTTTTTTACATATTTCTGAAGGATCGTGAGTAGAAAAGCAGGTAGGATTCCAAGGGTAGCTGGCAAATAAATCTCTTAGACCATCCCAGTCGGCCGAATTGTAGTGCCAGACGGTTCGTGGCGGCATGCTTTCAGTTGCCTCAAAATGAGTGGAGTATGATACGGTGACCAAACTATGGTCAGAGCGACCAAGGGGAGCAGTTACTGATGCTTGATAGAGTTCGGGGGTGGAAGTAAGAAAGAGATCTAGGAGGTTAGAATTATGGGTGGGAACCCTAGGAAAGTAGGTAGGTTCCATAATTAGATTGGTGAGCGAGTTGCTGATTGCGAAATTTTCTGCTGCTCTGCCTTGTGTATCAGTTTTTGTGGAGCCTAGCTAATCCTTATTATGAACATTAAAATCCCCGAGGACGATTACTTCGGTCAATGGAAACTGGGAAACAATATTGTCGATCTTTATTGAAAGGAAATCAAAGATCTCGTTGTAGGAATTGTCAGACGGGGACCGGTATATACAGTATATGAATTTGGTAGAAGATCTGAAAGTAAGTTTAAGCCAAAGAATATCAGGCCTACCCGATTCGAGGTTAGAAACCCTAACACAAGCCAGGTCGTTGCGAACGTAAGCACAAACGCCGCCATGGGGTCGAAAAAATGAAATGAGTTCATAACCTGGGAAAAGGAGGTGGTTGGTTGCTGTTTTGGGACTTATTTGGGTTTCGGTAAGAAAAAGTATGTGGGGTTTGGAGGATTGAAGATAATGGTGAACAGAGTTTACGTTAGAGTTAAGCCCACATATATTTGTGAACGATATCAGACTTTTCGATACACATAACATAATTAACAACATAATTACTATTAAATTTTTTACCTGACTGGAATCGCAACTTTTAATGACAAGTCATCGGCACTCTTGGTGCGTACCCATAAGGTATATTGATTTTTCTTCTCTCCAATCACAGTCGTCAAGTTCCATTTTTCGGTTTTGACGCCTTCAATCACTTCCTCGCCTAAAGCAACAAAACAAATTCTAATTTTAAAACACATTTTTTTATAATAACCAGCGACATAAGATGTTCTATCTAGTAAATATCTGTTTTGATTTTTGTTAATTTATTGTATTTGATTGTCAGCATTTTACTTTACATCTTTCCCATATTTTTGTTTATTATGTACATTGGTTTAGTTTAATTTTACAGTTTATAAGTCATAATTTAATTACACAGGTCAAAGTGAATATGAAAATAAATATAAAGGTTAAACTAGTACAGGAAAGAAAATTAATATGAAATACATAAATTTTAATTTGCGCAGAAAATCCTTATTGGCTTTTCCAGTTTTTAAAAATATTTAATTTTTAAATAATTTACACAAGTGCACTTGTTAGTCTAGTGCTTTTAAGATATATGTTGTTTTTGTCACAAGTTCTACAACTGTGGTGTGTTTTATTGATCTATAACAATGATCGATAATAATATATAAATCGTTATCTATAGTATACAGGGTGTCCCTGAACCTTGTGTACATATTACAGGATGTGATTGTACAAATAATTTTAAGAAAAGAAAATTTTATTAACGAGTCCTCCCTCCCAAAATTTCTTTTACAATCTACAAGATGTGTAACTTGATATTTCTTTAGTTTTTCTTTGACATCACTTGTTGATTTTTAAAATTTGGCACACAGTCTACTGGAACCAATGTTCACACAATAAACAATTATTTTTATAGAAAGTGTTACTTTTTCTAGGTCCTGGTCCTTTAATCCGTCCCGAAATTTGTCCGAAAATATACCCGCATTTCCACATATTTTTTCAAATATGTACTAACCAGTGTCACATAATAAAAAGAGCAAAAGTAAGTAAAAGTTACGTTACAAAATATATATTTTTTTCTTTTAATAAAAGAAAAAAATGGCAAAGAAAAAAAATGTTTGGGAGGGATTAAAGGGTCATATCCCGGAAAAAAGTAACACTCTGTTTAAAATACTCTGCAGGGCATAAGCTGCAGGTAGTCTAATAATTCCTGGTTACTTAAAAGTTGTCCTGGCATCCCAGAGGTTTCCAATTAAAACACATAAATTTCTTTTAAGTACCATAAATTTTGTGGTCGCAATGGAGGTAATGTTTTAACGAGTATGTGTGTAAATATACACGAAACTAAAAACTTTATACTAATGACTTAGAACATAACGGTATTATAGATCGGGAGATGATGACAGGTGATGGTCTCCCATTTTATACCGCATGCCCTTTTAAGGATTGATAATAAACCCTTAAATGTAAAAGGTAGACGGGTTCTTTTTGCGAAGAATTTTCGTGTTTTTCCATGTTATTATACTGCCTGCCGTTGTAGCATAAGGAAGTGAAGTACAAACAAATTGAAGCTGTAATAATTGATGGCATGCAATTCGCAGCGGTCAAAAGGGCTCAAAGAGTTATGATAAGAATGCAAAAAAATTAAATAGAATTTCCGTGTTTTCAAATTGCATGCCAACGTGAAGAATTGAAGTTTTTATCACAAAAACACTCTGGAAAAATTGGCATGTGCCCCTTGTATGACCAACGATAAAAAATTTCGGGATAACTCTGTTAACATTTAGTACAAATTTTCCGTGATCTCAAACTACCCCTAATAAGTATTAATATTAATTTTATAACCAAATAATTTTCTAATGCAAATGGCATGCATGTTGAATAAGACCATCGTATTTTAAACAATAATAAAAGTTGCATAAAATATTGGTAACATTTCCGTGTTTTTAATTTGCATGCCGTTTTGTATTTCATTAAAAAATATTATTCTAAGTTTATAGCGAAAATGGCATGCATGTTAAATAAGACCATTGCATTTTTTAATAATAATAAAATTGCACAAAATATTTGAAACATTTCCGTCTTTTTTATTTGCATGCCGTTTTGTATATCATTAAAAAATATTATTCTAAGTTTATGGCGAAAATGGCATGCATGTTGAATAAGACCATCGCATTATAAATAATAATAAAAGTTGCACAAAATATTCGAAATATTTCTGTGTTTTTGATTTACATGCCGTTTTGTATTTTATAAAAAATATTATTCTAAGTTTATGGCGAAAATGGCATGCATGTTGAATAAGACCATCGCATTATAAACAATAATAAAAGTTGCACAAAATATTCGAAATATTTCCGTGTTTTTAATTTGCATGCCGTTTTGTATTTCATTAAAAAATATTATTCTAAATTTATGGCGAGAATGGCATGCATGTTGAATAAGACCATTGCATTATAAATAATAATAGTTGCACAAAATATTGGTAACATTTCCGTGTTTTTAATTTGCATGCCGTTTTGTATTTCATTTAAAAATATTATTCTAAGTTTATAGCGAAAATGGCATGCATGTTAAATAAGACCATTGCATTTTTTAATAATAATAAAATTGCACAAAATATTTGAAACATTTCCGTCTTTTTTATTTGCATGCCGTTTTGTATATCATTAAAAAATATTATTCTAAGTTTATGGCGAAAATGGCATGCATGTTGAATAAGACCATCGCATTATAAATAATAATAAAAGTTGCACAAAATATTCGAAATATTTCTGTGTTTTTGATTTACATGCCGTTTTGTATTTTATAAAAAAATATTATTCTAAGTTTATGGCGAAAATGGCATGCATGTTGAATAAGACCATCGCATTATAAACAATAATAAAAGTTGCTCAAAATATTTGAAATATTTCCGTGTTTTTAATTTGCATGCCGTTTTGTATTTCATTAAAAAATATTATTCTAAATTTATGGCGAGAATGGCATGCATGTTGAATAAGACCATTGCATTATAAATAATAATAGTTGCACAAAATATTGGTAACATTTCCGTGTTTTTAATTTGCATGCCGTTTTGTATTTCATTTAAAAATATTATTCTAAGTTTATAGCGAAAATGGCATGCATGTTAAATAAGACCATTGCATTTTTTAATAATAATAAAATTGCACAAAATATTTGAAACATTTCCGTCTTTTTTATTTGCATGCCGTTTTGTATATCATTAAAAAATATTATTCAAAAGTTTATGGCGAAAATGGCATGCATGTTGAATAAGACCATCGCATTATAAATAATAATAAAAGTTGCACAAAATATTCGAAATATTTCTGTGTTTTGATTTACATGCCGTTTTGTATTTTATAAAAAAATATTATTCTAAGTTTATGGCGAAAATGGCATGCATGTTGAATAAGACCATCGCTTATAAACAATAATAAAAGTTGCACAAAATATTCGAAATATTTCCGTGTTTTTAATTTGCATGCCGTTTTGTATTTCATTAAAAAATATTATTCTAAATTTATGGCGAGAATGGCATGCTGTTGAATAAGACCATTGCATTATAAATAATAATAGTTGCACAAAATATTGGTAACATTTCCGTGTTTTTAATTTGCATGTCGTTTTGTATTTCATTTAAAAATATTATTCTAAGTTTATGGCGAAAATGGCATGCATGTTGAATGAGACCATCACATTATAAATAAGAATAAAAGTTGCACAAAATATTAAATCTAATCATCTTCTTTTATTTATTTAACCAATTTGGATCAAGCTACACGCATGCCATTTTTTATTTCAGCTTACAATAATATTTACTAACACAATACAAAGCGGCATGCAAGAAAAAGTCACGGATTTTTTCAGATTTTTGTTACAATTGAGGAATTAATGTTTATTCAATTTTTTTACATTTTTTTATGTCGGGCTGTAGCTACATGCATGCCATTTTCGTCAATAACTTGAAATAATATATATTAACGAAATACAAAGCGGCATGCAAAAAAAGTCACATAAATTTGCACAGAATCTTGTGCAACTTTCGTCATGCATGCCTCTATTTTGAGACATCCTGGTGTGCATGCCAAATTTCCTGCTATTTATTAATTATACAAATTAAGTATCATTTTAATGGCATGCAGTTTGGAATCACGGAAAAGCGGTACTAAATGTTAACAGAGTTTTCCCGAAATTTTCTATCGTTGGTCATATGAAGGGCGCATGCCAATTTTTCCAGAGTGTTTTTGTTATTAAAACTTTAATTCTTCACGTTGGCATGCAATTTGAAAACACGGAAATTTGATTTAATTTTTTTATTCTTATCTTAACCCTTTGAGCCCTTTTGACCGCTGCGAATTGCATGCCCTCAATTATTACAGCTTCAATTTGTTTGTACTTCCTTATGCTACAACGGCAGGCAGTATAATAACACGGAAAAACACGAAAATTCTTCGCAAAAAGAAAAGCGCTTTTCCTTATGACGGGAAAGGGTGCGGCCGTCAAGAACCCGTCTACCTTTCACATTTTAGGGTTAATTATCAACCCTTAAAAGGGCATGCAGTATAAAATGGGCGACCATCACCTGTCATCATCTCCCGATTTATTAGTACAAATTTTTTATAATATTTTTTTACCTTCGAACATATACCCACTAGATCCAGCCTTGTCGCTTGGCAGTGCGAACAAGCGTGCGAGTCAGAAAGAAAAATCACAGTATAACCTTTCTTTCTCGCTCTGACATGCTGATTATTCGGTGGATGTACCGTCGACTAATCAGCACTTTGGAGCGAGAGAGAAACGCTGCATCTAGTAGGCATATGCTCGAAGATTTTTACCTAAATATCCAAATCCAGTAAGATCGGGCAAAATAGTCTGTGGATCAATGGGGCTATCCTCCGTCCCATTGACTTGAAGGCAAGTTTTTGTATTTTCTTCTTCTTCAGTAGTTACTGGAGCGATTTTAATACTAGTACCATAACCATCCTTCCCAAGTTGGTAAGTTTTTACCATGTCTCCATAGTAGTCGATTCTTGATTGTTTATTAGCACCATCATACCTAGGATTAAATATTTTGGAAGTTAATATTGCCAAACTCAAGAATAAACGATGTCGAAAATTTTTTTAATAATATTTGGGTATTTTTCAATGCAACAAAATTCATTTTTTTAGCATTCTTACTCATTTCTTCAGGTGCGTAGGTATCCATTTAGCGCGGTTGCCGCGGGCGGCTTGTTCGCGACCGTTGCCGCGGAAAGTGGATACCAGAACCAATGAGATTGCTCGAACCAGGTTTAGAAAGCCGCGGAGGCCGCCTCGAGCGGCAGCCGCTCTAAATGGATTCGCATTTTTAGGAGTCCATTTTTTGTATTACTTCCTTCGTTATACCGGAATTATTGTAATCGTCAAAATTTCGCACCTTTAGGTTTTTACAGATCTTTATTTTTTGGGCCTTTAGGTTATAAAAAACATGGTTTATCACTTCCGTCTGTCTGTTTGGCTTTAAGTGACATAACTCCCGAACGAAATACGACAATAAATTTGAAATTAAGAGTAAGCGACTTATGTGTTTAAACTATAGGGCTTCAAGGAAGGAAGGTGAAAGTTGGTATATTCTAAAATATTTTAATAATTTGCCTTTTCTTTTTTACAATCATATGTCAATCAAACTTTACGTATTATTGTGGGTCCTAACCTATAACCTATAGGGGTTGTTAAAAGAGTGCTAAGGAGAAGGAAAAATTTAAATGTATCAATCTATATGCCATATTTCAGGTTTTTGGGGTCAAGGAACTAAAAAATAGTATTTTTTAGTTTTTGGTGCCAAGGAACTAAAAAATAGTATTTTTTCATACAACCAGTTTTATTTAAAATTAGTTTTTTTAATGATGGTTTTTTACTTTTACAATTCTCTATTAATCTGGGTAAATGTTCAACTTGGCAAAGCTAAATATCAGGGCCCGCTCTAGCCTTTTGACCATCCTGGGCAAAAATAAGAATTACCGCCGAAGAAATTGATTTGGTGGTAAAGGGAAGGGGGTATTGAATTAAGTTAAAAATTAAATAAAATTTCAAATACAAAATACACACAATTTAAAAACAAAAAACATTAGCTACATGCAAATTAACAACTTAAAAATAATTAACAAAAAACTTTTTTGCGAACTTTCAACTCCGCCAAATTTTTAATTACTTTTTTAAGGTCTAATTACTGGCAATTACGTACTTGATAGATATCACAGTTAAGCCATTCAGTTGAGATTGTGTTGATGTTGACCTTAAATTTTTTTGAAAAAATTTTAGAATTTAGAGAAACTTTTTTCCCCAGTGGCAACACTTATCAGTATAGTTAATAATATACGCAACGCAAAACTAAGATTTGGTGCGAGGTTTAAATTTGTAATAAATTTAAGTACTTCCAAAAAACTTGTTTTTTCATAGAAGATTAAACACGAAGGATATTTTCGCGACTTACCGTTTTTAACTACTGGTTGATAGCAGTTCTTTCCCCCACCATTCTAACCGTGTTTAACCCGCCTATCCTCGCAAAAACGAAACGGTTTACGTATGTCAACAACAAACTAATCGTTTAATACACTTTTAAGTTTAAATTTAAATGAAAGGTTTTTGGGAGAGTTAAGAAATAAGTCGAATAGATAATATATAAACCACATTTTTCATTTAATAAGATATTACCTGTTTCAAGTCAACTATAACAAATACATTTTTCCTTTATGATTTAAATATAATTGCATTAATTCATACATTTGGAATTAACTAGTAAACCGAAAAATCTGCAATCCAAATAGTTGTTAAACCATAGCAAAAACATCACAAGAACCAAAACAATAGAAAAGCCGCGAATCCTCCATTATTTTAAATTTAAATTTGACATAACCATTATTAACGCTCCTCCTGACCAGTGGCGATAGCGGTAGATACTGGGTACAAAGTAATGACGTAGATACTGATGTCAGAACACCTTCCCCTACGTTACCGCTTCTCGCGAAAATAAACCGGTATGTTAACTGTCCTAACAATGTTTAACGCGGTATGTCGTGAAAATTTGATGACGATGAGTATCTCATCCGCCAATTCATTTTTATTTAAATCGGATAAATCTCCATTGGTTGAAATATTTTCCAATTCTTTACTATGGGGTATGAAATTCTTTTTTGGCAAAAAATAAATTGTAAATGTCATAAACAAATTTAAAATATGTACTATGGTCACTTAGAAGTTTAAAATCTACTTTGTTTTTTCTTTTAGGGTCTTCGAGCACTTCATCTCTATGTTCATAGGAAAACTAAGTTTTAAATTATTAGCATAACATTATTGTATTATTGCCTTATTTATTTAAATTAGCGTACATATTAATATCCACAATAGTGGAAAAAATATTTATAACTTAACATATTTGCTTCTGAACTAAAATAAGATTTTTTTTAGCTAGGAATTTTTACGTATTTGGCACAATTCACAAAGTTAACAAAGAAAATGGTACATGCTTTATGGGCATAAAATTTAAAATTAAATTACTGGCCCCCAAAGGCCCCTTATTTATTTATTTGCATGATACTTGTTTTATATTTTATCGATATAAATGCCGCCCCAAATTTTGCCGCACCTAGCAGATGCACGGTTTGCCTCCCCCCCCCCCAAAGGCCCTGCTAAATACCAACCATTTTTTAAAATGATCTAAAATGCGAATAATCTATTAATTCCATGATTTATTTCATTAATAAATATTTATTAAATTTGTTATAATTTAAAAAACTGCGTTAAATATTATTTTAACCTATGTGTTTTTTTAATTACCAAAAACCAACTACTCCAATGAGAATATTCCATTCTTAAGAAATGAAATAACTAGTAACGAGAGTATTTAATCTACAAACATAATTATGTATTTAAAACATTTGTAAAAGTATAGATAAGACTAACAAACAGCGTACTTTTGATAAATTGGTAATATCTAGTGAATAGCATGACTAGCACTTTATAAGGGCTTCAAATCAAGATGGTTTAGTTAACAGTAATAATAAATACTATTGTTTTAATGATAACCTAATAATTATATTATTAATAAAATAATTACATATTTTTTAAATTCAAGTGCCCATTAATACAGTTCATTGAAAACTCCTACCCCATAATTTGATTTAAATCTTAAAGATATCTTCTTAAAAAACTGGACTTTGAAAAAGTGTATACATAACATGTTATTTTATTTGTATGTGGATTGTTTATTTTGCAGAATAATAGGTGTTAAAAAAACTGTTCTTTTTGTTACTTACCAAGCGGAAAATGGTTCTACAATTTCAGCGTATGGGATGTAAAGGATTCCTTTAACGGAATATACATCACTCCAAACCGGTGTATCAACTGCATTTGCTAAAAGAATAAAAACAAAGAATGTAGAATACAAAGGAATCATTAAAAAACTATTTTTTTAGTATATTTGTTAAGTCTTAAGGTTACTGGCGTTCAAAGCATATTTTCTACCAAATATATTTTTTTCTTGTTAAGAGTACCGAAAGTAAAATATTAGCAGAATAAAAATATTCCATACAGGTTGACTAATTTATTCTTTAACATTTAGGTAATCATTATACATAAACAACTTCTATATCAATTAAAATATAAATTTAAAAATGCTTTTTAAAAAGCGACCATGTCGCATTGCTATAACATAACACTTATTGTGCATTAAATTTGCGTTGTTTCTTATTGCTTTATTTGTTCGTTTTAATAAGTTTTAATTGTGTTTAAAGTTTTTTTCTTTAAGTACTTAGTTTATTTTGTGTTAAAAGTCAGACATGGGTAACTTAAGACGTTTGATTTTTATTAAAAGGTTTTTTCTTAAGTGACTTTTACCACACTTAAAAAAAAAACAATTTAAGACTTGCAAAATCGTCTAAACATTACTGTAGCAGCGACAGGAAACAGTTATTTAGTTGTGCGACAGAATTGTACTAGTCAAGCACAAATGAGTATATAAGATAATATTTCGAGGGTTTATTATAATAGGTAAGGGTATGTAGATATTTAATTTTTTATTAAGTAAAATTTAAATAAAAACGAGTTAAGTATAAGTCTTATTTTCTGTATATAAAATAAATTGCTGTGCTGCTGCTTTTGACAAGTTTTACCATACTGAGAATCTCCTCTTATTCTTTTACCTTTTATGCCCTTTGTTATCGTATTGGAAACATAAAACTTTATGTTTATTTAAGAAAAAAATAGTGCAAATTCTGCAAATTAGATGCCAAATAATTTATGTTAATTCATACGTTAAAACATTTAGCAAAATACTGTTCATCATCATCTGGCAAACAGTTCCAAATTGTTTTTAATTGCATTTATTTCTATAAATATTGACTCACATGCTAGATAAAAATAGTATTTATATGACAAAAGCCAGCTACTTTAGTCAGGTAAATGTGTCTAGAATTGAATATCCCGTTTCCATATTTTTACTTATATTCTCGTATTGTTTTTTTTTTAAATTTTATTTAAATACAATTTTCTGTTTTGTTCCGATAAATGTTTAAATCAATATTAAACAAGACTGAAAATCAGTTAGCTGCATTTCAAATTTCAATCAAAGTAGAGTCACATCAGGATATAAAATAAACTAAGAAAATCTTAATGAAAATCTATGATTGAAGAATAAATCATCGATTTAAAATATTCAGTGACTATTGCTTAGTCTGGTGTCTGGTTTTTTGTGTGTATCTATATCGCTAGTCATATATTAAAACAATGTGTGACTGGGGTAAAATTCCCCATTTTGTGATCATTTATTAGATAAGATTAGGTATACTACTTAATGCACCACGACTGATGTGCACAAATGATTGATTTATTGTAATTCTGATTTATATTATATGTCTGGACGTTTGAAATATTATATACAGCTGTTTTTATTTAAGTTTATATTTAAGTTGATCGGTGCAAATGGTTTGCCCTTAATAAATATATCTAAGAATGGGAAAGCAACTATTCTTTTCGAATTTTATGCTTTTAAAATAGCGAAAAAACACTTGTTATTTGTCAAAATTAGAATTTCAATAAAAAATGTATAATAAACGTACGCCATTTTAAAAAATAGCGGCCATTTCGGCTCAAAAACATCAGATTGAGGGTGCTGCTGGTCAAATTGCTTAAAATATTCTCCTTGATATCTGTGAAAGATTTTATGTTTTTAAATTTTATGTTTTTACCACAACATTCCACGATTTTTTACTAACCGCGACTATTTCGGCTCAAAAACATCAGATTGAGGGTGCTGCTGGTCAAATTGCTTAAAATGTTTTCCTTGATATCTGTGAAAGATTTTATGTTTTTAAATTTTATGTTTTTACCACAATATTCCACGATTTTTTACTAACCGCGACTATTAATAATAGTTTTTTTAGGGGACAGTGATATTTATAGGTCGTAAAAACATTTTATTATACATTTGCAAGGAAATTAAATATTTAAAATACGGTTAAACTGTTTATTTTGCCTATCTCTTCTAGATAAGGACGTAAAGTAAGTTTATGACTCTTTAATGGTTCCTTCCAGATTTAAAATTAAATTTTATTAATATGCTGATTAAATTGCTATATATTTTCATAAGTAAATTCAATGATACAACTATTTCCCCATTCGACAAATTTGTCATATTATAAACCTTCTTACCTAAAATTAACTTGTTTTAACCGCATCATCAATTAATTTGGTAAACAATTTGTGGATTGATGGACTAATTATAAACGAACAATAATTAAAATAACAAATGCTTGCATAATTGGGAAAAAATAAATATACCGTGCCGTATCGAATACAGTGGCGGCTCGTGGGTTAAAAGGTAAGGGGTTGCAATTCTAATGGTTCTTTAAAAAATAAATAAATAACCACAATAAACTTAATGTAAATGAATAGACATACAAAAACTGTAATAAAAATCATACAAGTAGCTACTTAATATGTTACACATAAAATCAAAATAACAAATTATACTTCAATAAATCGTAAATCAGCCCGCTAGATAAATAAAGGTTTGCAGTTGGACTGCAAACCGCATGCCGCTTATGAGACTAAATTCACCGCCCAATGCCAAGATAGGCAACTCCATATACTTACGCATACTCGTAATGGATCCAATTGGGTTTGCATTTTGATTGCAACCATCGCATCGGCATCGGCTTCTAGGATGCGACTCGACGCGACGCGCGATTAAATTAATGATATTTTAGCGACAGCAGTCAAGTTTTTTAATAATTTGGCTGTTATTTCGAGATAACATTAATAAAACAATAAATACAGATGTTCGAATAAATTTTTAAAAAATCTGTAACTATGTAATGATTAATATATATATTTTAAAATTTTATTTTAAACCTTTTTTGGGGGTTGCGCAAACCTGCAAACCTAAGGAGGAGCCGCCACTGATCGAATATAGTTTACCGCAACGGTAATAAACTTAACAAGGAGTGCTCGATCCCATTTAAGCCCATATACGTTAATTTAAACGTCAATTCGGTATTTGTGACGTAATCCGTTTGCCTGTTTGTTTTGTTTATAAGTGGTATAAAGGTCTTAATTTTTAAAATGTTATACATTACAGTTCTAATAGTAATTCATATCTAAAATAGTTTTTAAAAGTTAAATATTTAACAAAAAAATAATAAAATAAATCTACCTTCTGGGCAAAATGGGCAAACGGATGACGTTCAAACATAACCTATATCTGCGGACAAATAGTAAAAATCGAGCACTCCTTGTTAAGTTTACCACCCTTGAGTTTACCGAATCTTGCACATTGTATTTTTATTAGCGACCGGTGAATTTGTGTCAGAAGATTATAAAAAGGTTAAAATTCACATGTACTTTTAACAAAACAACAAATTCCGTTTAAACACTTTACAGATGAGCAGCCGAATTTCTGTTATTTTGCTCTTGCTTTGAATCTACGGTAAATAATTTAAACAAATTTTAATTTTAAGAAACTGATATAATAAAAAAAATAATTTTGTGCTTTATCAGAGCATTTGTACACTTTCTTTTTAAGGCAAATAAAAACCGCATAGAAAAGAAATCTTTTTTTGTTCCACTTTTTACTAAAGCTGTTACTACACGAGTCGAGTTGTGTTCATGAAATTGTACATGGCATTCAAGTCACTTTTTAGTGCAAACATATCCGGTGCCATTGTGAATTTTGAAAATAAAATCGAAAAAAAAAACTGTTTACCCCCAATACCTTCTATCTACAAGATCTAAAACTATGTTTGGGAGATATAAAAATATGCTTTAAAAGAAATCTAAGGGTAAATTAAAATACGAAACCGTTAAATATGTTTGTATAGATTCGATATAGTTTTTACTTCATCTGATTAAACTTTTATGTTTATTTAATTTTAACAAGCGTTTATTGTTAAGTAAAATGAAACGCTTTTAATACAATTTCTTACAGCGACACGATTTAACGTTATATATCAAGGTACAAAAATAATTTTAAGAACTATTCATATCTAACTTCATTTTAGCTATTATGGCGCCTAATGTTTTTACTTTTTTATTGTTAATTTACAACTCAGAGCGTTTCTATAAAAATAATTAAAATTATGGTAAATATAAAAAATTGAAATAGTCGGTTTAAACAAATCAAAGGTTTTAAAGAAGTAATTTGTAAATTAATGGTGACTTTATTCATATAAGCAAAAAATTCAAAACTGTTCACATCATATGAAAAACTTTTTATTGTTGACAACAAAAATCTTTTAAGCAAAGTTGGTCTACAAAGAAAAATTAAGTTTTGATGGCATGTAAGGAAAAACAAAATAAACAGAAAAATGTCAATATTTGGCTTTTAAAACAAAAAACATGAAATTCGGTATTTTTTTAACGTTGTAGTTTAAAAACATTAAAATACATCTACTTAGATAAGATTTTTTTCTGTAAGCTAAAATAAAAATTAAGAAATTAGATCAAACAGCAAAAATTTTTATTCTTTCAGTTTATCAAAAATAGAATAATTTAAAAAAAAATCAAAAATGTCAATTCTTTCTTTAAAAAGATTTTTTTCTTTAATAGCAAAATTTAGAAATCCAAAAATTGATATTTTTGGATTTCTATATACTAATATTTCTCTATACGTAGAGTATGAAACAAATCACAGACATTTACAGATATGTAATTGTTTTCAACAAGTTGGTGATAGATCTATCATTTTGAAAATATAATAGTCCAGAAAATGAACGGACAAAGCTGTAAATAAATCTGTACAATTTTTCCTTGTGGCGCAATTCTTAGGTCTTCGGGGATGATTTCGAGCAAAAAAAAGTTTATCAAAATTAACAGGTGGGAAAGGGCTGAAAATGGCCCCTCAAGGCCCGAAAAATGGGTTTCCCGCTAATATCTGCCAAAATATTCAAATTGGAGAATTTTTGTTTTGACAAAAAAATGAATATTGCCTTGTAGTCTACAAAAATGGACCTTATATTTAAGTTCGCTCATTTCAGCTGCCGCTCTACACTAGCTGATGCGGAGAGCTTTCGATAAGTATTCCCAGACGCGAGAAGTCCCGAACTTGACACGAAAGCCTTGGCGATTGCTGTTGTGTAGTTAGTTGCCGACTAACGTCTCAATATTGTTTATAACGTTATTATAGAAAAATCCCAAACAATTTATAATGTATTACAATGTTCGTTAAAAAAATAAATAAATACTAAAATTAAATGAGTGCATCTTTCATCATATCATCACCAATACAAAATATTATTAAAACTACCTAGTTATTTATGCGAAAAAGTGTGTAAAGTTAGTCTTTTTTTTACGCACGGACCGCTTCGCTATATAACTTATTAAATTTTTTATTTGACATTGATTTTTTATAAAATATATATCAGAAATTAAAAACCTAAATATCCAATTAGCATATTAATATACCGAGTGTCATAAACTATGTTTGATAATGAAATAATTATAATAGTAATTTGGCAAAAAATGTTTGAATTATACGGTGTTCACTTTACGCACTAGTGTGTGATGTGAATTACTGGACCTTTTTCGTTATACCCAGCCCACAAAAATCGTATAAAAATATGTCAAATTGACAAAATAGTACACTTTTGGTAATTTATCACCACTTAAATATAATTGGGGAAAATAAAAAGTCCTTTTATCTAACCAGAACTAACCATGACTGACCTTTCTGGCCGATTCCCGTGGAGCCAGAGAGGGCGGTCATGGTTAGTTCTGGTTAGTTTAAGCTGCTTTTTATTTTCCTCAATTATATTTCAGGCGTGATAAATCACTAAAAGTATACCTACAAATTAAAAATAAAACCATTTCTCTCCCATCAATACCTTCAGCCGACTTTGACTGAAGTCGTAAATCGTTTGTGATTGGGAATAATTATCGAAAGCTCTCCGCATCCGCTAGTCCTCTCTACCGCTAGAATGCCGCTATCTTCATGGATTTACTTATAAGCGGGCGGACGAATTGTTTCATTACTCGGGCAATAATATACATTTTTTAATCATTCAAAGTTCATCGGAATGGGAAAACCCGTATACCTCATTGCATATGAGTTTGAGTCCGTTCTGATTTTTCTGAAATATTAAAAAATCGGTCATTTTTTTTTTACAAAATTTTGAGAGTATCCCATTAATTTATTGATATTTTTTAAAAAATGATTTGCTATTTACATATCTTTATATAATGAGACCTTAGCAAGTGTGAAAATTTTCTTCACCATCTTTCTTGCGTTTAAAAAATTGTTTGCCCATCAGCATTTTTAGCCGTTTACCACATCTATCGTATAAAATGTTAGGTTTTTCACGAAAAAATGTAGGACGATTTTGTAGTTTCGAGTGATTCATTTTTGTCAAAACAAAATTCTCTAATTTGCATAATTTGGCGAATCGGGCTCTTTTGGGACTTGGGGGCCATTTCAGCGGGTTCGCAGTCAGACCTAAGAATTGCGCCACAAATGAAAACTGTACAGATTTATTTACAACTTTAGGTACTTTCAGGTCTATAGTTACTGAACTATAACAGTTTATATGATAACTAAAAAATTAATATTTTAGTGAACAGTAAATCATACCCAAATATAAACCAAGTTTTGAGTTATGATACATTTTAAATGGGAAATTATTAAACAGTTTTAAAATCTATAACAATTATTTCCCAAGTTTAGTTTGTTTCCAAACCGAAACTGAAACTAAATATACTTCCTTATTTAAACCCCTGAAATTTAAATTAGCTAAATAAATTTTCTAAAAAATATTTCTGTACTTGTAAGAAATGTTTATGAATCGTATTCGTTATTATAAGGCAATTTTTTCTTATGAAACATTTAAATTAAGTTCATGAAGGAACCTCCTCATAAGTTAGCCGATTTGAAAATAAAATGCTTTTTCAAAATCATTAAAGCCAATTAAATAAAAGAAAAAAATAAATTAATATTTTAATTTTCAAGAGAACGTTTAAGTTTTTAAACCAAAAACAATAAAAATTTATCGTAAGAAAAATAGATTTCTGTAACGTGGTGTAACAAATATTTCATTTTGTTGAATGAAACAAAATTACTAGGTGTAAACCGTTAAATGCATTTAATAATAATAATCACTAATCACTTACCAGTAACAAAGACTGCGGCAAACACTAACCCAAGCACCCACATCCCGACAGTGTGCTGATGTGTTCTCTATGGGGACAAAATTCGAAATGAGGACTAATCGACAATCGACTGATAATAAATTATAAATTAAATATTTGTACTTATTTATTTGCCTTTTGCTGATGTTTTGTTTATTTTCAATAAACTCACGACGATTGTCGAATGACCCGAGACAGCTGATTGCAGATCTATAATGGAAACAAGTTTCGATGTAGCGCGTCTGAAGTGGTCGTTATAAATTTGTTATGGTGAAAGTATTCTTTTCGTTGAAATGCGCTTGATTATTGTTGCAGAAATTCTCAACAAAATGGATACTTATTTTCAATGTATTATATTGTATCTTTATCAACTAATTAGAAAAAAAAATTATAACATTTAAAAAAAATGTAACTCAGGTGTCTAAAGTGCCTAAAGCTCATCCTCATCGGCTATGCTCAAAAGGCACGACATTCTTTTAGTTAGACAGGTCCTAAATTTTTAGAAAAAATATTCTCGTTTTGTACACTAAATTATTTAATTAATTTTATGCTTCTCGTTTCGTACACCGACCATTGTGACGACCCAAATAACCAGTCAAATAAATTAGTCTAGTCCAGAAGTGTGTTTCCTGCGAAAAATAGTTCTTCTTCTTCTTCCCTGGGAGCCGTCTTGATTAACTACCGGAGGCAGCGCAGCCTCATGGGCTTTTTGTGCCTAATCTCCCATTGTCTTTTATATCATCCTTCCATTAGTCTTGTTCCTTCTACAAGTCTGTATAACCCCGAGACTGGTTGGTTGATATATTCCTGTGGGCTCATTTCTGGTTGCCCAAATAATGCCTGTCTTTTGTAATTCAATGCTTTACATTCGCACAGGATATGGTAGGCTGTTTCTTCCCCCTCGTCGCACATTCTGCAAGTTGAGTTCCCATTGTATGAGCCTATCTTGTGTAGGTGTCCTCTTAGGTTATCATGCCCTGTTAGCAACCCTACTGTTATGCGAAGTCTTTTCCTACTTTGTCTGAGTAGTTCTTCCTTCGTTCTTTTGGATGGGCCTCTTATGAAGCCTTTTCCTTGTCTTAATTTACTATGAGGTTTCCCCAGTATTCTTAGTGTTTGTTTCGGGTCCATTCCCTGGTTTGCCCTCGTGCTGTGGTTTTGGTCACTCCAAGGGCAGGTTCTGGCCCAAAATATGGTGTGGATGGTCCCTGTCCCGCTAGCTCATTCGCTTTTTCGTTGCCTTCTATCCCCGAATGTCCTGGTACCCACAAGAGAGTTACTCTGTTGCATTCTCCCAGGACTTCCAGTTCTTTTTGGCATTCCCATGTCATCTTGGACGTTACCTTGGGGTTTACTAGTGCCCCTAGTGACGCTTGGCTGTCTGTTATTATACAGTTCCGCTTGTTTTTATAAGCCCTCCTGTTATTTTCTTTTGCACAGTGCAGTAAAGCATTAATTTCCGTTTGAAATACAGAACGGTGTGTTCCTAGTGGAATCGAGAATTATGAATTCCTCATTTCACTGTACACGCCCGCTCCAGTTCCCTGTTCGGTTTTGGAACCATCCGTATACCAGATGATGTCTCCAACCGTGCCGGGGAGATCGCGTTGCTGCCACTCACTTCGATCTGGAATTTTTACCTCGAAGTTTTTGTTGAATGAGTAGCAAAAAATAGTTAGAAAGCTTTGAAAAATATGAGCGATAGCACATTCGACGCGAAATGCTAATCTGAGAAAGGTGTTTTGAGGATTTTTTTCTGCCAATAAAAATTGCAATTGTTATTAACTAAAGAACGAAATAAAAAAAGATATTTCGATTTTTGATGATAACTCAAAAACCATAAGAGATACCTGAAATTGCAAAAAAGATCCTTAAAGGAGAGAAAATTTCCAATAAAAAAGTCCCAACTTCCGGAGTTCTGTCTTCATTATTTATCATTTTAATTTAAAGCCAAAAATGGGCCTTCGTGCGACATTTTTGGTTGCGCACTTGGCGTGAAAACCGAGTACGTCACACTAAATCTTTTTTTTTTTGGGTTTTAAATATTTATTAAAAAAAAATAAAAAATAAGGGTTTATTAAGAACACTTTAAAGAATTTATTCCCGTTGAAAATTTAATTTCAAGTTAATTTTTCAATAAGCCAGACAATTGTTAATTAACAGAAGGGTTTTGAACTTTCGTCTTCATTGTACATTAAAAAAATGCCTAAATAATTGTCGTATAAATTTTTCGCGTCGTGGAGCTCTTCTTATATACATACCTAACAAAATCAGGCCATAAAAGTTTTAAAAAATTTAATGCTTTGTTTATAATAACTTTATAGCTTTGACAATATTACTCTGATTTTTTATTTTTTGTCAAAGTTGTTAAATTATTATAAACAAAGGATTACATTTTTAAAAACTTTTATGGCATTATCTTGTTAAGTATGTATACAGGGTGTTTCTTAATAACATGCTAATATTTATTCTTGGACCCATTTTAAGAAAAAAACTTCATGAATGTATGTTCTAAACGCCTTATCTTTTGAGATACAGGGTGTTAAAATTTTAAGAAAAAATATTTTTTTATTGTCTTTTTCATACCACTTTAAATATTTTTATGAAAATTGGTGTACGGCGTTTATGCATTAAAGAGCATTTTTTGAACTAAGAAACATTTTTTTTATTTCCAACAGTGGCGTCCGTACTGGACTCTGACTAGATATTTTTAAAGGAAAAAGTAGTACGCCACTGTTTTCTCTTAAAATAAAAATTATTTTAGCGTTCCAGTCAATTTAAAACAAAATTGGTTACCTGACTTTTTTCGTACGACTCACCGTTTTCCCATTAAAAAATAAATTCACTTATTTGCATCTCATTGGACCAATTACGAGAAAAACCGATTTATGTAACTTTGAACAATAATTTATTTAATAAGATAACTTTTAAACGTTGAAATTATGAAATTAAGGTAATCTACATACATTTCGGAATAGTAACAGAAAATTACCCTGAACGCACAAAAAAATCAATTATATCAGGTGTTGGAAATGTTAAAATTTTAACACCCTGTATCTCAAAAAATAAGACGTTTAGGACATATATTCATATGAAGTTTTTTTCTTAAAATGATTCCAAGAATCACCCCTTAAATATTAGCATGTTACACACTCTGTATAAGAATTTTGTTAATAAACAATTGTCTAACTTGTTGAAAAACCAACTTTAAGTTTAATTTTCAACGGGAATAAATTCTTTAAAGTTTTCTAAATAAACCATGATTTTTAAAAATTCGAATAATAGAACTCCGGCAGTTGGAACTTTTTGATCCGGAAATTTCCTTCTCTTCAAGGATCTTTTTTCCAATTTCCGCTATCTCTTATGGTTTTTAAATAATCATCAAAAAACGAAATGCACTTTTTAAAAAACAAGTGCAATTTTTATTAGCAGAAAAAATTCTCAAAACGTCTTTCTCAGAATCGCATTCCGCGTCGAATGAGCTATCGTTCATATTTTTCGAAAGCCTTCTAACTATTTTTCGCAGGAAACACACTTCTCGACTAGACTAATTTATTTGACTGGTTATTTGGGTCGTCATAATGATCGGGTGTACAAAACGAGAAGCACAAAATACAGACAGGGGCACCCTACTAGGTATATAGCAATGGACCGGACGAATTTGCGATTACCCTCTAAGCACTGCAGCCGAGGTTCGCGCGACCAACCGGCGCACTTTTGTTCAATCCTCAGTAACTTAACTTAACTCAGGTTGGGATATACTGCCGCATTTCATGTTTTTCATAATTATTTACGCATGTAGGAGATAAAATTCGCTATTGCTTATCAGGTTTTTTTGAATCAAAACAATAATAAAATTATTGTTTCGATTCTAAGGAAAGAAAACATGTTATTCTAAAAAATCCCAACTAAAAAGTAAAAAAATAATTCTACATAAAAAAATTAAGTAAAAACAAAAAAAATCTAAATAAATTAATTAATGAAGCAAGTATTCAAACAATCCACCGCCTTCCGCTAAACAATGTCCTAAGCGATCATAGAAACTTCTTCGAACATTGTTTTACATCACAGGTGTAATTGTTTGAAAAACATTGCGAATTTTTACACGCAATTCATCAAGAAGAACCATAAATTTTGGATTTTGCATAACCCCAAAAAAAATAATCGTTAGGAGCCAGATCAGGAGAGCGAGCGGGCCACGGTATTGTAGCTCTCAATCCAGCAATATGACGGTTTGGAAAAGTCTTATTTAAATAATCCAAAACCAAACGTGTATTATGTTCTGAACAGCCATCTTGCTGAAACCACACTTCATTAAATCGAGGACCTGCCAATCGTCTAATTTCTGGAACTATTTGCTGTTGCAAAAGATCCAAATATTTTTGACCATCAATGAAGTATGGCCCAATAACATGTTCCCCATAAATACCGCTCCAGACATTTACCTTTTGAGGACGCTGAGTTCTAAGTTCAAAATACCTATGTAAATTTTCCTGAGACCAATAACGGGTGTGAGTGGGATTATGCCTACTATGGAGTGGAAATGTGGACTCATCAGTAAAGACAATGTTTCGAATAAAATCTTTATTTTCATTTGCCTTATTCATCATGTTTTCACAAAACTCCATTTTCCTGATATTGTCCTCAGGATAAATTTCTTGGGTTTTTTGAACTTTGTATGAACGATACTTATTTTTTTTTAATATTCTCCTCACCGTTCTTGTACTTAAATCAACCTCATCCGCAAGCGCACGTGTTGACAAAGTTGGATTTTTATTAATTAATGCCAACAAATTAATTTCTTTCGCTTCCCGTTCCTCATTAACTTCTTGGACGTTTTGTATTTTATGGTTTCTGGGAGAAACGCACCCGTATTTTTGGAAATTATTTATAATTCTTGAAATAGTAGTAATCGCAGGGTGTGGCCTATTAGGATAATTCCCAGAAAATATATTTTTACCCGCTGTAAAGAATTACCCCCATAAAACCACTGAACAATTTTAACTTTTTCCTCAATTTGATAAATATCCATTTTAGGTTTTAAATGTTAAGGATTTTTTAAAAACACACGTGTTCTTACCTTAAATTCGCCAAGCGAAATAATTTTTATACATTTATAATTCCCAACAAACTGAAAATTGTGTTACTTTGTTGTTTCTTACTGAACAAAAAAGAATGCATACACAAATAGCGGACGATTGCAAATTCGTCCGGTTTATACCTAGTAGGGTGCCCCTGTCTGTAGATTTAATAATTCAGTGTACGAAACGAGCATATTTCAGGTAAATTTCCGAAGTGTACGAAACGCGAATGTACGAAACATGAATAAATCCTTTAAATTTACCAAAGGCTTGGCAGCCAGCTGATTGGCATGGGATTTTTTGGTGTTATCTAATCCTTGTCATTATGAAATATTGTAAGCAAAATAAAACTAGAAGAAGTTTCCCATTGGTTTATTGCATTCATTTATTCATTAATTAAAATGATCATAGTTACTGAATTTTTGGATCTTTGCATTATATTTTGGCTCATTGTCAGTTGTTTTTGCTTTCGTTGTTTTGAAATGAAAATAGTATAAAATACAGGATGTAAAAATATGTTTATTCCCTTGCTTTATATTTCCTACAGCTTTTGTATTTTTAATAAACATTTTGACTAATTGATTCATTTTGTAAATGTATATACCCGTTTTAAGTTATTTTTTGCAATGATTACCTTCTGAAATAAAAGACAATATTAACAATCATATAAATTAGCTTCTTTATTTATTATTAATATATTACATTTATCCAGTTAACACTATATATTACATTCTTAAAATTTATACAATAGCTTAATTAGCTCTTTAGTTTATTTATTTATTCCTAATAGGCTCTAGATTAAAACAGTTCTTGGATATACATACACTTTTAGACACAATTTGTTAAAAACAATGAAATCAATTAACCTTTTAAATATTTAAAATCATTAAAATATTTATACATCAAGTCCATTTGTTTAGAAATCATAATGTTTATTATACACAAATTTTAAAAATCATTAGTTAATGTTTAGCTTAAGAATAAAATAGTCACAAATATACTGTTTTCTTTTTCTAAATAGGCTAATAACATTTTTTTATGTTGTTTCACAACCCACAAGTAAAGGTGTTTGTTATTTATGTGAGCATGGCAATAATAACTATCATCTTCTTATTTAGTGTAGGGGTTTGTAACTGTTTTTATTTCTGTGTATTTTTTATTATTATGAGACAATTCTCATACACCTAAACTAAATATTTGGTAATAGTTCAAAAAAATCCAACCAATTTTTTTCAGGTAATTTTTTTAAACAATAATTATTAAAAAGGGGCCTTTTTCGTTTTTTTTAATTATAACAAAAAGAACTGGCTATATCGCTTTACTTATATAAGACCATTTATAGAGAATTCAAAAACCTACAAAATTGTTTTTAAACGATCACGATTCGACCATTTTTCACCGAGAAAAGCGCGAAAAACGCTAAAACAGACCTTTTTTCAAAAATTCGTATCTCCGTTAATTTTTAATATTAAGGGCTGATTTTTTGAAAAATAATAGTCAATAACATATACTTTAAGCTGCCAAAGATAAAAATTGTCGTATTAATAGTTTTTATTCAATCGCACTATAAACAAATTAGGCCCTTATCTTGCAAGTGCCGTGAATATTAGGCAAATGGTCCGATTTGAATTTTTAAAACGGCTTTTTAAAGTTGAGATTAAAAGCTACAAATTGTATATCTCACATTTTCATATAAGTTTGGAGAACATTGTTAAAAATGCTTGTGAACCTAACGCGTCGAGCGGGATTATCCTCATATTGATAGTGTTAACCACAACCCAAAATAACAATGGCATAACAACTCCACATGTTGCAGGATATATTTTAAACGGTTATTCTTCATCTATGTAACACGTAGCCTTAGGGTATTTTTACAATTTGAAAGATTTCTTGCGTAAAGTTTTTGATTAAGAACTTTGCTAAAAGCTTTGTCATAGAATAAAGCTGCTGTCAGACATGAACCAGTATTTCGTGACTAAGTGGTCCGATAGTGAGTGTGAGTGACTAAAGTACCAAGTCATGCTAGCAATACACACTCCTGAAATTCTCAAAGGAAAAACTGCGTAGGCATAGCTTTAAGGATTTCCGAAGCGTGTGTGTCTAAGGACGCGTTGGTTCTCCGGGCTGTACATGCCACCGGCAGGGTCTGCGCAGTTTTCCTCTGAGGATTTCCGGAGTGTGTGTGGCTGGTAAGTAGTAAGTAAGAAAGTAGTTGCACTACTTTCGAACACCGATGTGTTGCTATTAAATTTTTATCGCGCGTAAGTGATGACAATCCAACCAGACTAACCGATGAAAATTTAGGGGTTTATACAAATAAACGACAATTTAAATTTTAGTTTTAATGACTCTATATTACGCCTTGGACAGCTTTTAATCAAGGATACGGACAAACACGTGGAACTTTGTAGATAAAATATAAGTGATAAAGGTAAAATATTAATTGTTTTAAGTAGATTACGGTTAATATCGGACAATTTTTTATTATTTGTTACATAAGAATATAAACCTGCCTTTGAAGCAAATTCCTAACCCGCAAAGTATATGTAACTTTATAAATTTCGTACAATTTAAAATTTAAAAAAAAAATCTCTCAAATTTTTAATGGAAATACGTTCAGCCAGGTTTAAACGCCAGTTTGCTTTTTTATGAAGCATCTCCATCTTGACTCAAAAAAAAAGTTGTGGGTACAAAACTAAAAAATAAATAAATATTGCAATTTATTGTTTTTTAAATTTAGTTTTTTGCATTTATTTTGGATTTTTTTGATATTTAAAAAGTACTATTCTGATGAAAAATTTCATTTTTCACAAAAAATTTCCAACATTTTTTGCTAAAAATGCAAAGATAATTTAGAATTTTTAAAATTATAAATTTTCTAGGGACTCAAAAACGCAAATCTAAATTTATTAGCTCTTTGTTATTTTTTTATATCCATGCACCCAAAAACTATAATCAATCAAAAAATTGTCCCTACGATTTATTCCTTATTAAAAGTAATAAGTAATTAATAGTTTAGCCCGTAAGCGCTGAAAGTTTTTAATTTTTTTGTTACAAAACATCATATATTTAACTGTAAATTTTCCTACTGTATTATACCTCAATAATACCATTTGTTATTTGATTTTTTTAGCATTATATACACAGCATATCTATAGCAATTAACTAAGATTCATTTTATAATTTAAAAAACAACAAATTTTAATTATTCATTTAAAAAATGCATCATAAAACATTTTGTATATTGGGTTTGTTTCAACCCTGCAATAAATCGACTACTTTACAATCACGCGCAAATCCAGTCAAATAAACTACCGTATATTATTTGACTAGGTTTGTGCGTGACCGTACAATAACCGGTTATTTGCGGGGTGGAACCTACTATAACACTTGAAAAATACGAGAGGTATAAAAAATAACGAGAATTTTTAATTTTACGCGTTTTTTAATTGAATAAGCCTTTATGTTTTTGTTACATTGGCAACACTGTTATTACTGCACACATCAATTCGCACTTAGTTTGAGCCAGAGACTAGAAAAGGGGAGAGAAACAATTATCGTGCTCCTACCGCTTTAAAAATTGCACAAACATGCGACTTGTGGTAGGTTAAGCGACCGATCCAGCCGCGTAAAGGCAAATGCCTGTATAGTACAGAGTGCGAGTGTCCCTCGATGCTCTGGATCATTCAGGGCTTTGTTTGTAAATACGCTACATTGCGTTAGACAAATTCCAGTGCGATACAGAGCAACCTTCAAAAATTACGTACGCTGGTATCTTATTTAAAACATCTCCAGTTCTAACCTTTCATGACAGAATACAGCTAGCCAAATTAGCTGTTGGACATTCAGCGCCAGAAGAATTTCATAAAAATACGGATTAGATCTTAACTTTTTTGGAAAACTCAATTCGTGATATAGAACTAGCAACTGTGGTGGACTTACAAGTTAGTGCTGAGGAAAATAAATTTTAGAGATTAGAGAAAACTTTACAAAAATGCGCTACGAATTTAATCGCATAACAAATGCACTTGAAGTTACTCAGAGCCCAGAAACTACTTTATTAATCATAAAATTAAATGCAATAATTAATTAAAATAAAAACACCTTCTTAAATTTTAAACTTTTTGGAAGCCAAAAGTCAGATATGTGGAAGAAAATCCATAAAAATTCTGGTTTAGCCAGCATCAATTTCTCGACGTAAAAACAAGGCGTTACCTCAATCTGGAAGGATTCAAGCTGGCAGACCTTCAATAAACGAAAAACCAAAACGAAAGCTCAGTCTTACAAATAATATCTCCCCAAACATTCCAAATACCAAATTACATATTACACTAAAACTTATTTTGTATGTCGTTGTTTAATAAATAATTTATAATCCATATGCATTAGTACTATTTTTATTTTACAAATATACACACCTAAATATTTTTATGAAAAGTAAAATTCTTTTCTGCGTATAAAATTGCAAAGTAATTAGGCAATTTTGCAGAAAAAGAAATGTTTATTTAAAAAGAATATATTTGGAAAACTCTTTATCAACCAAATATTAGTTTAAAAATTAAAAATATTTTTTGAAAAAACGAAAATTTATCAAAAAAATAGAGATACTAAATGTATTTACATTTACTTAAATCGTGTATTAAATTTGAATTTTTTTAAATTTACCTAAATATACCCTTTAACAGCAAGGCGACTAAAAAAAAATAAATAAAATAGTCAAAAAAATAGTCGGAAATACGAAGAAATTAATTTTTTGATATAGGTTACTTTGAAGAATCTAAAACGAACAGTAATTTTATTTTTTGAATTTACCCCGGAAGGGTAAAAAAAATTAAAAAAGTGTTTTTTTAATTTTAAAAAGGGTAATCCTAAAAAAGGAATTTTTTAAAAAGTTGTAAACGTAAATTCTAGAAAAAGTTTTAAATTTTTTTCCAAAAATTGTTAACTGAGATAGGGTATTGAATTTTGGGGATGATAAAACCTTTAAAAAAATTAAATTTTTGGGAAAATTAAAAAAAACTCTTTTTTTTTTAATTTTTTATATAAAAAAAACTTTATTCTGGAGAAAAAATCTCTAAATTTAAGTTGTTAATTATATAAAAAATTTAAATAAAAATTTTTTTTTTAATTTTTAATTTTGATTTTTTGTTTTATTTTCCCAGCTCCCTAACTCATTTTTAATTTTTGGGAAAAAAAATTTATATAATCATTTTTATGAAAAATTTTTTTATAAAATTTTTTAAAACTTTCGACACCTTTTCCCTAAAATTTCAGAAAAAAAACTTTTTAACATTTTTTTAATTTTTTTCACCTTCCCCGGGGTGTTTTCAGTTCTTTTTTAGATTCTTCAGGAAACTATAAAAATTTTCCCAAATTTGTTTTTCCCGATTTTTTGGACCAAGGTACTAAACAAATCTACTTTCTAAAACCCAACGAACAGAATAAGTTTGCGTTCTGTACCCCTGGGTTTTTTTTGCGCATATTCATAAAAAAAAAGAACCGAGTGACCGGGCACGGGCCCCTGCGCCCTGTTTTTTTTTTGGGATTTTTAAAAAAAACACGAGTTTGCTTGAAAGTATGGGTTTAAATTTAATTTGTAGGTAAAAAATTACAGTTAGCACTTCTAATGCAAACATTTTGTTTGTGGTTCAATATTTAACCAGTCCGGTTATTAATACAAAAAACTTCGATTTCGTGTCATGCGTATTGCCGATTTTCAAATTTTAAATGCAGTACGCTGACATGAAATCCCAAAACGAGTAAATTAAATTACAGAAGGTAGAGGAAAGATGAACTATCTTTAAGATAAAAAACTGTCCGTGCGTTAAATCAGGGTGGCGCTGCAGTAGCAAGAGGGCAAATTTTAAAAAAGAGCGCCAAAAGTAATTAGAATAGGATAGAGAAACCAACAAGGGCGGAAGAACTTTCGTTCAATTTTATAAATATAAATAATCATTTAATTTCAACATAAAAAATAATTTTTCATCTTCAATTTAGTTTCACTAGGACAACTTTTTATGACACAAACTTTGCCTATAATTGTTTAAAAAGTATTTTATAAGTAAACACTCACACTATGTACAAACCTTCCATTTTTTGACAGCAGTTATTTATTTTAGGATGTGTTTACTTAATTTTTTAACTTGGCAAACTTCAATTTGTCAACAACTGCTATTTTCATACCATACCCTTTGCCTATGCTAGCGCCACTTATTTACTGCTTATAGCTGGACACTTTTTCAATTCGTCTCCCATATGAGTTATTTCTCCTTTTCTCTACCTTCTATAATTTAAATTGTGCCACTTTTGGAATTGGGGATTGGTTCTCTTTCCTTCCCATTCTTGTTGGTTTAAGCCCCAGTTACTATTTTAAAGCCTATTGTTGATTATTACTATTGTCTATTGTTGATAATAACTACTACGCAACTGCATACTACTAAGCAATGTATTCCAGAAATATTTTAAAAAATGGAAACTTTATTGGCATACTTAGGTGTATTGAATTTAATGGGGTTTACTTTAAGGAGGATAATGTAAAATATTGGGGAAAACATACATAATTTGCGTTCAAAATGAAAATTCTCGGTATTCTCGGCATATTTTTCTTACATCCCGTATGTAACAACAATAAAATCTTGGAGTTTTTATGACCACCATTTCACATGTTAACACTCTTAAATTGCTTTTATTTTTATTTTTTAAAAACAATCAATAAATAACTTAACATTAAATCTATTAGATTTCTGTAAACGTACAAAAATTACCTAACATTTTCTTTGACCGCAAGTTAAAATAGAAATGCTCTATTATAAACATGTATACACATCTTTATTTTCTAGCTTACAATATGAAATCTAGTATTAGTACATACTATATGGCCGATAAGTCTTACAGAGGCCGACTAGGTAACATTACAAAGGTATATCGATATTACATGGAATAAATAATGGAATATAAAATGCTGTTTCTGTGAAAATGGCTAACAAATATAAAATAACAAAAGTTGTATACTGTAAACAAATTACCATCAAAAATTCACAGGCAAAAACTTAAGAGAGTAACCATGGCTATAGAACTGGCCAATGGGAAGACATTTTGATTACATCATGTTCAAATTTTTTTGGTTAATAGAAATTTAAAAAATAATTAGAATAATGCAACCTTGACAAAGACAAATTTTTTTAAATAGTAATTTTCCATTTTGAATTAGCAACATTGCAGAGCTATCACAGCTTCTTTTTTGTGGCTTGTTCGTGAAGGTTAATGGGTGGATTTGCAAACATTTGCTGTTTTTTATTTTATATTTCTAGCTTTAGTGCAGGAAATGGTTATTTTTTACAGATTTTATGGATCATCAGCTATCTAATTATTTTTTATTTCTCTAACCTTAGATTAGGTTTATTGATTGATGCAAATAAAGCAATAGGTTCTTGTCCGTAGATTTGTAATTTAAATTTTTCTATAAAGCCTATCTGTACGAAAAAAGAAAGGAAACTTTTTGTATTGTTTCCAACTTACAGGCTAGTTTTTTGCGGATTTTTTCTTTGTAAATATTTAGGTTTATTTTTTTATGTTTCAGTTTATCAATTATGATTTTAGACATAGCAATGTAATAATACTTGTTGTATTAACGTTTTTATATTACCTCTATTAGTTTATGGAACCACCTGCCGTACTGCCATAAATTTATCGGTCCCTAAAGCAGGGCTCCTACTGGATGGGCATCCTTAGTCCCTTAGTGATGGGCCAAGTCAGGCTGACTCGAGTACTGATTTGAATATCCACTGGATATTTACATACTCGAGTACCGAAAATAGAATATTCGGATACACAAGTATTCAAACGAGTACTTAACCACAACTAACAACAAATTACGAGGGTGGGGTGAAAAGTTTCTGGCCTAACCAATAAAACACCCTTTTGGGATTTTTTTGCTTTATTTTTTAACATAATCTCCATCAAGACCAATACACTTTTCATAACGGTGCTCTAATTTAGTAATACCATCTTTAAACACCGATTCATCAAGCTCCTCAAAATACTGATTTACAGCATCGATTACTTCCTTATTTCTTCCAAATCTCTCACCACCGAGCCATTTTTTTAGGTTAGGAAACAGATGGTAGTCACTAGGGGCTAAATCTGGAAAATAGGGAGGATGCCGCATTAATTGAAATTTCAATTCGTAAATTTTGAAATGATTTTTCAATTCACTATTTGGTCAACCATTAGCAAAATAATATAATTGCAGGTTGTAAGATAAATTAATGACATATTCTGGGGGAAGTGTTGGTGATTTTGTAAGTAATTAGCCATATGATTAGATGTGTCTGACGTATAATATTCTAAATGCGTCTATTTTTAACAGTGAGAAATAATCACGATCTGACCATATAAAAAATATTCACAACCATAGAAAAGTTACATGTTTTGAATTTATAGTATCATTTTTGAGATAGTTCCAATTTTTCCATCTCTCTTTAATGATACATGATATACCATATTATTAGCATTCGGCAGTTTGGCATGCCTCTTATTAAACAACTATTATTTTTTAGAAGTCTATTTACACTTAGTTTTGCCACCATAATAAGTTTCTTTTATTTAACATATATTTGCCTATTTCACAGTTCTTTTAGACACAACTTTCGGGACCTGGTATAGTGTCGGCTATGATGTGTTCCCTTCTCATCGTGGCGAACGATCCATATGAAACATCCCTAGGACGAGTTCTTGGTCTGCCTAAAGTGCTGCTTATATCACAGTTGGACGCTGACTAAAAAAAGAGAAAATTGTTTTAAATATTTATCTTTAGTAATTAACAAAGATACGTTTTTCATAGGAAACATGAAAAAATTCTTTGAAAACAAAATATGAAATAAATAAGCTGGAATAAAACAATACTGTGCTCATTATAAATTTAATTAACAATGCCTTAATGCCTTGTCGCGAATTTTTATGTGTTTCCCGGCAAATGCAAAGTCCAAATTAAACCAAATTTAACAAAAAAAATTGTTGTGTTAAAAGTACTTTGTTTTTTTTTGAGATCACATGTTATTGTCAAAATGGTATTTTGACAGATGATATTTTTCATAGTTAATATTTTGACAAATATCAGTTTTGACAGTTGTATTTTTGAACCATCTACGGCATCTACAACAAATGTTGATATTGATAGTGGTATTGTTTGACAAAAGTAATTGTTGGAATGCGCTGTATTAACGTCGCGTCATATCTTTGCAAAATTACTTATTATTTACCACTTACGATGGTATTAATCAAAAAAAGTTATCGAAAATGTGCCAACACACATTTAAAAAAAATCAATTAAATAGCTAGTTTTTGCGCAAGTATATCACAAATCTTTTGATAAAAATTACAAAAATCTATTAAGAAATGGCTAAGTACCTATAATTTATATTTACATATTTGCTCTCATTATGTTTAATGTCTATACAGGGGGCTCTTCGGGAGCATATAGAGACCTTTAATAATATTTTCAAATTTGGATAATCCCCTTTAAAATTAAGAAAATCCATTTTTTTTTAAATTTTGTTCTGTTTGAATAGCAGATAAGTTCTAAAAAACTGATTTAGGTGTATGTTACAAACAACATTTTTTTGTTTATGCTTCAAAAACGTTTAAACTTTTTATTATGTATGAAATTTAAACAAATTAGGTGTTTAATTGTTGTATTAACCAATATTGATTATATCAAAACAATATCAAAAGAAATTAACGCAATACCCTGGACCGGGAATTTTAAAGGTACTCAAAGTTGTTGATTTTATTTTTATTTTGGGGAATAAGCATAAATGATTGTAATTTATTTATATTTTGGTACCTTCCTTTTATATTATACAGGGTGATTCATGAGGAAATGTCAATACTTTAGGTACGTACTCAGGGTCTAAAAATAAGCATAAAAGTCTTTACAAATATGGGTCCGCAAGGCCTTCGTTTCCGATATACAGGGTGTTAAAGTTTTTATTTATATTTTTATTTTTTTTTGTTTTTCTAAACATAATTTAAAAACAATAATTTTATTGAAAATTTAAATACATATCGTTTAATTATACATTTTGTTTAATCTTTTTAAAATTTTGCTATAATTAAATTAGATGCGTGTCATGCAAAGTATTTTTTAAAAATCCAAATATCTCGAAAACGGTTGCTCATATCGACTTTTAACAGGTATACCTTTATGACGTAAAAATGACAAGACAGTTATTTAATTTTCTTAAAAATGTAATACAGTGCCGTACCGAAAAGTTGTAATTGTTCAAAATATAAAGAGATGTGGTGTCCCCCTACAAGTAAGGCATACAAAGATTAAATTCAAACCCAAATCATACCAAAAAACCCCGGTCCAAATTTTACTCCAATACTTACATCATCATAGATTTTATTTAAAAAATGAAAAATTAAAAAATTTTTTTTTAACACCCTGTGTTTTGGGAACGAAGGCCTTCGGACCCATATTTGAAAGACTTTTAGGTTTAGTTTTGGACCCTGACTACATACCTGAAGTATTGACATTATTCCCCTTTAATAATAATTTTTTTTTTATATATGATATATATATATATATATATATATATATATATTATAAAATTATATATATATATATATATATATATATATATATATATATATAAAATATAAAAATATACATATATATATATATAATATATATATATATATATATATATATATATATATATATATATATATATATATATATATATTTTATATATATATATATATATATATATATATATATATATATATATATATATATATATATATATATATATATATATATATATATATATATATATATATATATATATATTATTATATAATATATTTATATAAACACGGTGATTCTTGAGGAAATGTCAATGCTTCAGGTACGTACTCAGGGTCCAAAATAAGTCTATATATATGATTCGCAAGGCCTTCGTTCCATATGGTGTTAAAATTTTATTTATATTTTTAAATTTTTTATGTTTTGTAAACATAATTTAAGAACAATAATTTTTTTAAAAAATTTAAAAAATACATATCGTTTAATTATACATTTTGTTTATTTTTTTAAATTTTTTGCTATAATAAAAATCGTGTCATGTGTGATTTTAAACCCAAATATCTCGAAAACGGTTTATATCGACTTTTAACAGGTATCCCTTTTTTGACGTAAAAATGACAAAACAGTTATTTAATTTACTTAAAAATGTAACGTCCCATCAAAGTTGTGAATTGTTAACACTAAAAGAAAAAAAGGCCCGTAGGTGGTCCCCTACAAGTAAAACCTGTACAAAGATTAAATTCAAATCTAAACCCAAAAAACCCGGTTTTCCCAAATTTTACTCCAATACTTACATCATCATAGATTTTATTTAAAAAATAGAAAAATTAAATAAAATTTTTAACACCCTTGTTTCGGGAACGAAGGCCTTGCGGATCCATATTTGTATATACTTTTAGGTTTAGTTTTGGACCCTGACTACATACCTGAAGTATTGACATTTTCTCATGAATCACTCTGTATATGGTGTTGATGTTTAATTGTTGTTTAATGTACTTGTACTTGGTCCAAATAAGTTGTTATACGACTTATTTGGACTGAGTCGGGAAAGTTAAATTCCGGGGGACTGAAATGGGAGCGAAAAAAAAAAAGTATGTTTTTTTAACACGTACAATACAATTAAAGCATTTCTTGATGATTGATAAATTAGCAGTTGTCCTTGACCTGGACTGCAATTTATAAGTGAATTAAACAAAAGGAATTTCAAGCCCCCTATTTTAAAACCCATATGTTAACCGGGGTCTAGAATAAATGATGGTTACTTGCCGCTTCTCCCTTACCAAATGACACCTTTTGGCTTAAAGGTGACATTTGGCCTTAAAAGATATTCTGTCGTTTTATTAAATACATATTTAACATTATGGTTGTTAAAAAAATATTATCATGCATGAAATTTTAAAAATGAAATATTTCTGTCCGGATACTTTATTTGAAGGGCATTGTTAAGTACCTACTTAACAAAACATGTGCTTTTAATTAACAAACAAATAATTTTAAAAATATTGCCAAATCTAAAAGTTTATGGGTTAAAAGTAAAAAAATGGGACAGGTTCAAAATAACATTTTCCCGTTTAATTTCCCCCCAATCATGTTTCAGCTGTTGCAAATCCCAAAACTATCTTAAATTTATAATAATATATAAGCGCTCAATTTTGGAATTTTTTACATTATGGTGTATTACATTTAAAAAAAAATTATAAGGGTTTCCTTTACAAGTTTATTAGTTAAAAATAACCCTTATACCTAAAAAATGCTTACCAAAAAATTTTTTGCCAAATTCTATAAAATTTCAAGCATTTAAAATTCACATATAAAGCTTTCCACAAAAAAGGGGACCTATGTCCTATGTTACAAGGTGCTATCCACACTTTTACAACATCGATCGGTCGGGGCTAAGTTCCATTAGCCTGTTTTTGTGAAATGTATAATTTTGGGTTTTATTGCGATATATGTTGACAAATTCCTTGCTTTTATTTCATATTTCTTAAAAAAATCGATTTATCTTAAATCGAAAAATAAAAACGCGGATTTTTTTCTTTTTACTCTGAATAAAATAAATTAACAATGCAAAAAAACTAATTTGGAAATCGGCAGCCCTTGTGTCGTCACACCCCTTTTGGGCTACGACAAAAGAGATGACCTTTGGTATATATTGCCCCCAAAAAAAACCGTTGTGAGTAAAACGATTAAAGAAATAATGTAAAATTTAATTAAATTCCTTAAAAATTCTTAAAAAAGGAAACCTTTTCCCCAAAAAAACCAAATCACTAAATCATATTTCACCAAAACCTTTTAGAAAAATTTTGGGAGAAACTTCTCTGATGAAAGGAAAAAATTTCATGTTTATGGATTAAAATAAATTTAATGCAACAAACCATTATTCTAAAATATTTTTACGGTTTCTTTTGATTAGCCAATATAAAATTTTTTTCCCAAATTTAAAAGCAATACGGAGTGCTACTTTTGCATCCTTTATAGTCTATCTGAAAAAGGCCCCCCCTCCCTGTTCGTTTTATTCCCGGTGTTTACTATTATATAAATCCTAAAAAATCTTTTTACATTAAAATTTCTTACTTGTAATTAAATTTGTTGGTGATGCTATCTTAGGTTCTACCATTTCCCGTTGGGTAAATAGGTCGTTAAAGGGCCCCGGAAGTTCGGGGGGGCGTTGTACAAATTGTCTCCACCTATTTCAAGTTTGTAACTATTAAAAAAATAGCATTATTTAATATGTAAGATTTGTTCCTTATAAAATTAATAGGCCATGAACAAAATTTTATTAAATCAATAACAAACAAACCCCGAAACAAGGATTACGAGGAAATTAATAAATAAAAACTACTTTACCTGAAATAATAAGAAAACTGGATGAAATTACCCCAACCAAAAAAAAAAATTATTATTTAATGCAAAAAAATAAAACACAACAAAAATAATTAAAACAATAATAAAAAAGAAAAAAATAAACTTAAAATTTAAAAACAAACAATTTTTTTGATAAAGTTAATATAATTTTTGGGCTTTTTTTGTAGATGTTTGATTTGTTCCTTACAAATTGCCATGACTAGTAAATAACCCAATCAATTACTTTTTCAAACAGGATTACGAAAAAAATTATAAACATTTTTAGAAATATATTTATATAACTTAGGATGGTTGAAAAAACACAAAAAAAAAAAAATTTATTTATTTAATGCAAAATAAAATAAAAACACAACAAAATAATTAACGAGAACAATAATAAAAGGGAAATAAAAATACAGGCTTAAAGAATAGATTTGACAAGTTTTTGATATTTAAGTTAATATAATTTCCTTTTAATAAAAAAAACAAAAAAACAACTATATTTTTTCAATTTAAATATTAAATTTTTAATAAACCAATATCAAATATAACAAAAAAAGAAAGTCCTTATCATTGTGTGCGTAATTGAAATATTATCTAAAATAAGACATACACAGTTGGTATGAATGGGACTTCTAACGAAAATGTTTTTGTATAAAATAATGTACACCTACAAAATGCAAAAAATTATTAAGGTTTCGTTTGGTGCGTGAGGCTAAAAAAAAAAATGAGAGGATAGTTTAGATTTCCTATACCCCGTGTGACCTGACAGACCACCTGTTACCTATTTGCCCTTTCAAATCGTAATTGGATAAAAGTTATTTTACCAACCTATTAATTTTAAAATCCCCTAAATTTAATTATGTTTTTTAATATTATTGCTCTGGCTTAAATAATATTTTGGGGAAAACCCCTATTGTACGATCTGCTCAGGCGTGTATGATACCATTTTTCTATTCTATAAAAACAAAAAAAAAAGTGGTATCTTATAGTATTTACCTTTTTGTGTAAATGTACAAGCTTATCTGGTTTAGAGCACTGGTTTATTTCTTTTTATTCACAATTTTAAATTAAAAAAAAACATTTAAAGTATAAAAAAAATTATTTTATATCTTAAATCACAAAAGTTAATTTTATGAATAAAAAATATTGTAGAATAAAAAAACTTGAAATGTAATAATGGTCGGGGGGGGTACCCTGTCATAAGAGTCTCGAAATTCAACTTTGATTGTAAGGGTTTTGTTCCTTTTTTTTTTTTTCATAAATTCTATCTATGAATAAACTATGTCTTTATTATTTTGATTTTAAACCTTTGGTTTAAAAAATTACAGGTATTCTAAGAACAAGAAAATTTTCAATGTGGTCAATAGTCGAAGAAGCAGATCCTGCACCTTTTTGCTGTAATCGGCACCTTCATTTTCGATTACGAAAAGAGAAGCAAAGGGTAAGGTAAATCTAAGCATTAAACGCTTAAATTAAGCTCTATTTCCCTCAAACCATAATGGAAATGAGAGTTTGCCCCTTATAAAAAATTGCAAGAAGCGATATGTTTTTTCTTTTCCAATCTGTATATTGTTTTTTTAAACTTTAAAAATACCTGTTTAAAATAATGTGCTTAAAACAGTATTTTTAAAATTTTGAATGTTTCTGCTTAAATAAAATTAAACAACTGTTCTAAAAATTTTCTAATGGTCCGTATCTAGTTGAGTGATTTTCACCCTGGCCCTTAATTTTTAATATTATTTCAAATATTAATAGGTACGTAAGAAATTTTGGTTAAACTAAACAGACAATAAAAATAGCTCTTTATATTTGTATACATTTATTATTTTTATAAATATAATAATCTGCTTACTATAGGACGGAAGGAGTACTCAAAATGTATACTACATTACCTAAGCATTTTTAATAAAATTTGTGTTTTATGTTTAAAATATTATATCATAATTAGCCTTACTTATAGTATTCAATCAAATTCAATTCCAATATCCCCTTTTTATGTGTGTTGTTTTCAGAACTTATCTTAGCAATTTAAAAGGGTCATGGGTCATAATCAATATTAATGAAAAAAATCAAACAACTAACTACAAAATTAATATCCCAAAAAGCATTAATGCAAAAAAGGTTATTTAAGTTTTTTTTTTCCTTTAAATTTGTTACCCAGTGCTATTTTCGTGAGGGTTCAAAGGTCACAGTACTTACCAATTTACAAAAATCAGAGGCTACCAAAATAATATTTACTCAAGTGGTTGACATTTTGGTTTGATTTATTATAATTTGATATAAACTTATGTATATTGGTTTTTTACGGTAAGCTTTTTAAAAAATTTTGATTTGGCAAGTCAATTTCTGAAAAACAGCAATTTTTTTTAAAACAGCTTTAAAACCGCCACTGGTATTTTCAATTTTAGTATTAAATTTTTAAATGGGGTTCTTACTTTCATTTAGTTCTCTAAATTTTTAGTATCAAGCTTGCCCATTTGCATTTTTTTTTTCCCTTTTTAAAAAAATATTGTCCTTTAGTAAAAACTTTTACCAAAAATTTTTACTATATCTAACAATCCAGCCCCTTATATTTTTACAGGCCATTCTATATTTTTTTTTCGTGTTCTAAATATTAAGATTAATGAAAATTTTTGGCTTGGGACGTAGGATCCACAACTGCTTTTTCCCTCCCAATTTAAATTTAAACCATCAAACTGGCCGAAATGTCATTCATCAATCAAGTAAAGCCGGTATTTTTGAATATAGTAATAGCTAAAGAGCTATTGGTATCTGATATTGTATTTTTTGTATGCTACTATGCATAAATCTGTTTTCTATTTCGACTTACGTGTTGTTGTTAAAAGCTGTTGGTAAACAAGTTAACCATAAAGTTTGTCGTTGATTAGTGTTTACCAGCACTATGAGAGCAATTTCGCCTGTGATCAAAATTTAAGAATGCAAAAAACAATTATAATGCACTGGTTTTAATTTTATAGTTAAAATACTTATTTTTTAAATAATCACCCTGTACATTTATCACTATTTAAAAGATCACAAGATCTTTAAAAATACAACTTTAATATTTCTATTTTTCCAATAGTTTTGGAAATATGGATATCGAGATAAGTTTAATTGCAAAATGTTTTTTTAATGGGACACACTGTATTACTAAGCAGGATACTTATTATCAATAAAAAGATTACTAAAAAAGCTTTAAAAAAATTACCTTTAATAAGTTTACCTTTAATAGTTTGGGAAAATGAGCATCCTGATCTTCTGAAAAATAATTTTTGTTGCTTATTAATTTAAACAACTTTTTACTGATAAAAAAATTACTAAAAGGTATACACACCTTGAAGTATATTTGCCCGGAATAATTTACAGGTTTATTTTGCCGTTTACGTTTATTTGCCTGAATATGACAAAAATAAATTTTTTATGCACACAAATGGTGTTATACTGATTCTTGACAGAAAAAAATTCACGCGCCTCGATATTAAGTCAGTTTACAATGGCTCAGTGTTTAAAGGCACGCGAAAACTCAGTATTTTTAAGGAATTGTTAACTTTTTTTGTTTAGTATGTTTCTCTGTACTTCTAGTAGCACATTAGATATCACTTTTATTTTTAAGATGGGATCTGAATCACCCTGTATAAAGATATTTCATGAAATAAATGTAAATTACTAAAATAAATTGTGAAATTTTGAACGATACTAACATAGTAACAGGTTATATTTATTATTGGTTTTATACGAACGATATTATCTCTACTTATACAGAGTATTTCCAATTCCGGTAAAAATGATTAAAGGGCTTATTCATGAGCTTATTTTATGAAAAAAGTTTAACAAGCTTATTTCCAGAAATGCGTTGTTTTCAAAATACAGTTTTTATCTGTAGAGTGACTTATTACGCAAAGTTATTAATTTGTTTCAAGGTGCTGGGTAGTTCATTCGAGTCAAAAAAATTTGTTATAAAAATTGTCACTAACGATTAAAAAATAGTTTAAACACGTTATTATGAGATTTAGAGCTAAGCGATAAAATATTTTTTTCAAAAACAAAGCGGGATACAAAAAAAAACTTGAAAAAAAAAAATTTTTTTTTGAAGTTTACACTGAAAAAAATATCAAAGTTAAAAGAAAAGTCAGTAGCGTACATTTTTTTGTCAATTATGTTGGCTGAGATGCACCCCGAGCCGACACTGGACTCAAAAGTTTGTCTCTGGTTAAGGCTAAATTAACCTCCTATTATTACAAATAACAATGCAATTTTAACCTAAGTGGATGCAGGTATAGTAATAAAACACCAAATTTTTAAAGAAATTTTAACACCTTAATATATCTTGGAAACTGCAATGCATAATGTGATGACGTATTTTTAAGCTTTTTTTATATAGAATCAGCCTAGGAATACATCCTTAAATTTTTACACTGCTCAGATTTTGCAAAAAATACCCAAGATGGCGATTTCACAGTGCATATCAAAAAGAAAGGCAGAAATATGGCTTTTGTTCATTTCTTGTTAGAGAGAACTTTATATAGTTGGAATTTACCAGGCCCTTTTTGTAGTTTTTAAATATAAATATATATATATATATATTTTATATATATATATATATATATATATATATATATATATATATATATATATATATATATATATATATATATATATATATATATATATATATATATATATATGTATAACACTTTATATATATATATGCAAGGGTCACCCAGACCTATTTACCCAGTGATTTGTTCGAAAAGCAGTTCATTAAAGAATATGTTTCAGATAAAACGTGTTTAGTTTTAAAGTAGATTCTTGAATTTAGGAAATATAACATATGCGAGTGTGCCATAAATGATATAATAGATATAACTTTATTTTTGTAATGCAACACCCCGTATATTTTCCAGTTTAACTCTTTCTATATTCATTCTACATCAATCTTATGTACTATAATCCTATATCTATCTTAAGCCGTTTCCGATTATTGGAAGATATTCTTTACATTTAAAATGTAATAACGAATTAACGGTTATTAAATTACAATATAAATATAACAAATTATAAATATGTTTCAAATTGATAACCACTTTCAATTTGACACAATAAATCTTCTAGAAATTCTCTCATACGGAGCTTATAAGAACTTCTCGTGGAATTTGTAGCGGGCAATGGATATTCTGTTTTTAATTTTTCCCAAGATATTGGCTTTTTTTCTGCAAAAACAATTTGTTTAAATGACCCCATAGGAAGAAGTCCTAAAGTTGAAGGTCAGGTAGGCTGGCTGGCTTTTTACAAACTGGACCTGATTCTATCCATTTCTCCGTATTTGTTTGTCCAAATAAAATGAAAAATTACTTCAAGCGCTGGGAGTTGTGGGCAGGGCTCCATCCTCTTGCCACCACATATTTTAGATAGTCATGCAGTGGAATACCTTCTAAAATTCCGGTAGAGTTATTTCTAAGAAAATTCAAATTTTCTTTCTCTATTTAATGTCCCTTCATAAAAATACGGACAATTATCCGGCCGTTGAAAATTCCGCACCAAACATTTATTCCCATATTTCTTGGAAATGTGTCTCACATAGCATTACCCAGTGAGGATTTTGTACAGACCAATAGTGACTCTGTTATGTCGATTCAATTCCATTGTTATGAAATCGAGATTCGTCCGTCCATAGAATTTGTGTCAAAAGTACGGATCATCCTGTATCTTCACAGATATCCAAGCAATGAATTCAATCCTTCTTTGGTAATCGGTGTTACGCAAATTTTGTACGGATAAAAAACCGTATCTACTAAAAGTAGTTGAACTGATGATTGTATACCCGTCTCATTGGAAATCCCTTCAGTGATGCGTTAAGATGAATAAAAGTAAAAGCAAGTACATTGATATCTTCCTCTCTAATAGGACGCAACTGCGGCTCCTTTGGGCTAGGAAAAGCACCCGTTCGAAAGTTTCGTTCCACATTCGCAAATGTTCTTGGCGATGGGGGTAGCTCTCTCTGAAAGAATCGCTCTCTAGACAATGCCGTAGCTCTTCTCGCATTTTCGTACACACTCCATGAATTAGCAAAATGTCTACGTATTCACTAAAGGGTGTATAAAGACGGCATGCCAATAAATTAATTAATGTTTGTCTGATTATCATTTGACATTTGTTGTCAAATAAGTGATTAAGTGGATACCAAGGCAATTCAACTGGCGCAGAAAAGAGCAGGTGGCCCGAAGTTATTATTAAAGTATTATTTCAAATCTTAATAAATACATATATCACTTAATAAACCGGAAACGGCGTAAGATAGATAAAGGATATGGTATAATATTTGTATGTAGAATTAGTAGAAGAGTTTGAAAACTGGAAAATATACAGGGTGTTCCATTATAAAAATAAAAGTTACATCTATCATCTTATTTATGGCACACCCCTGTATATGTTATATTTTTAATTTCAAGAATCTATTTTAAAACATTTTTATCTGAAACAATTTTTCGACGAACCGTTTTCAATTTCTTTGGGTAATTAAGTCTGGGTGACCCTGTATATATATATATATATATATATATATATATATATATATATATATATATATATATATATATATATATATATATATATATATATATATATATATATATGCATATATATATCCATATTTTAAACTTTTCAGTGGTTATGTTTACTTATGAACGCCCTCGTAATAAAACATAATCAAAAAAAAATTCTAAGGATTTACAAAGGATGGTAGTGATTGATATGTGTTCATGATGTTGTTTTAAATGGTTGGGACCTTAATAGGCATACATAAATATTGCTAATTTAAATGGCAGCCACCTCGGGGCTAATAGCATGACACACGTGTAACTTTGTTATTTTTCAGGTTCTTTTTAAAGATGAATCTTTTTGCATTAAAGTAAACACAAATAAGAGTTTTAAAATCGTTTCTCTATTAACAGTTTGTGATTTTAGAAATAAGAAACAATTAGTTTAGTGTGCCAGAATTAGATTTCCCGAGCACAAATGTAGATAAAATTCGAAGGACAAGATTTGTAATTATACCTAGAGATATGTAGCTACTTTATTTTTTATCCCATTTTTTTAAATAACTGCTTTGCTGGCTTTTCAATTTGCAGAAAACGTATCTCCCGTCTAAGCCATATATCAAAGCAATTGGGCCAGTTTCCACGCAAAGAAGTTATGTTTGCTATGATTTTGACAACTTGCTTTCTTTTTTATTTACATTATGGTGTTTCTAGTAGCATATTAAGCTAAGCATGCCCTTTAGGTTTTTGAGATGATTTTTAAGTCAACATGTATAATCTTCACTAACACTCATCTTAAAGTAAAAAGAATCTAAGTAAGTGACACGGTGGTGACAAAGAGATGATGAATATACCGCACCTTTGCGAAATCTTTGCACGGCAAATATTCAACATTTGTAATATTCACAGTAAAAAGTTGCTTAATGTTGTACATTTTACGTCTGGTGCTGCTTTCCCAAATCACTTGCTTTATTTGTTTAATCTAAGGTAATGATGTGTCCACCTACTGTCATGGGATTATTGTGAGTGTGGCAATGACCGCTATGTTCTGATGACAGCGACATAAACACTCACCTCGGGGCGTGTTTAAAGCATCAGGTTGCCTTAGAATCCAGAACCTGCAGTAACATTCTCTATTGATGGATAGGACAGTGAATAAATGGCTGCTGGTTTAAAGTGCCAGGCTACAACATAGCGATTATCACCTAAAATAAATTATTTTATTTTAGCTTTGTAAGTTTATGCTTTTATTGGGTAATACTTGCTTTGGTTTACTTTATTGGACATTAATTAACGAAACCTTTGATTTTACAAAGGTGTTGCTATTAATGCTGTACCTGATTTCACACCTTGTATTCATAAATTAAAAATAAGTATTAAGTTACCTGTATTAATTTCTAACATAGATCCTTGGCAGAGACTTTGAATTGGGTTTTGATGCATCTAAGGTGATGTGGTGAGGGCAGTGGTTGCTTCCATCACAGTGACGTTTTCTTCTAACTGCTATTACAACTATATAAACGAATTCTAAGTTAGTAGATTAGTAGGCCAGCTAAGGATCAGACTCATATTTTTGTTTTCATAAAACAATTGGTTGGGTTATAGAGCTGTTGAAATAACTGAATAAATCACAAACCTGTTCTTTCGGCATCATTTAACATAATGTCATCTAAAACTATTTTTCCCACTATTTCCTTTTGCGTTTAGCAAAAACCCACAATTCTTAAGGAAGGAGGTGAAGGTAGTAGTTCCCCTAAAGCCCAGTAAATAGGGGATTTTCAGTATAAAACTAAAATAACAAAATTAAATTTTAATTATTTATTTACTTAAAACAGTAGGTATATTATTAATTGAATAACTATGATTCTTGGATTTGGACTGCGAAATAAGAAACTACATTTCAGCTTCAAATATATGAAGCCTAATAAGTGATCTTTGCTGTAAGTTTTGTAAACTTAGGCTTCTTAATGCGATCGAAGCAGACAAACAATTATTTGTTCAAAACAGCAATTCAAAGGTTTCAAGCAATATTTATAATGTCAACCATTTCTCTATGGCAATTTTTTAAACCACAGTTCTTAAATTTAAACGGAATAATTTTTTTTCTCATATAATTCCTAAACGTTGCTTGTTCATCTGATAATAATTTAAAAATGAAAGCGTTCTTTATAATCATAATCATCATAATCATAATTATAATTTATTTCATATTAAAAATTACAGAGTAATGTATATACGTCAATGAATAAAAATACATAGTGATAAAAACATATGTTTTTTAAAGAACTATTATTGTACCTAAAATTAAAATTAAAATAAAAAGCTGACAAAGCTACTTAAATTAAACACTTAATTACATTGTTAAACAGCACTTTCAAAATTATATGTTAATTCTCTAGAAAAAAAAAACTTATTTGTTAATAAATGCTTCCTAATTTTGTTTTTAAACGGTATAAGTCATTTCTTTTACTTCTTAAGGGAGAATATTATAAAACCTTATCGCCCAGTAACCAGGGTCACTTTAACATCGCCTCAAGGGCAAGTAATTAGAAACAATATAACCCCTATTCCTTGTTTCATTACTGTGCATTGAGTCATGAGTTATAAACAGATCAATATGTTTTTTATATAAAGCAGGTTGTCAAATACATAAAAGGTCGGCACACTTAATATTCACGATCCCTGAGGGCTGCTCTACAATTGTCTCTAAATCCCAACCCACTCATTAACAAGACTCAAAGTTTGTGACCTTCATTTGTGAATCTACTTCTGCCAAATCTCTTATATAGTAAATCATCTTGTTGGTTTTATGCCTTCCAAAAATAATCCGTTACAATTAAATCAGTTCTCAGTCCTTTCCTGTGACAACATTGCGCCCTGACCAGTATCTACACTAACAGACACCGTTTTATCAGCAAAAAGCGTGTGATTTGACAAACATTAAAAATAGGGCCCAAAACAGAACTTTGGGATACCCCAATAGTTACTTCACGCTTTGAAGATGACAGCCCGAAATACTGCACCGTCCCAACCCTTCCCCAAGAGAGAAGTTCAAAACTGCTGGGGCAAAGTTAAAATGTTTTCAGCTTGGGGATGATTTTCACCGGGTTTACACAGTTAAAGGCTTTGCTTGAAACAATGAATACAAAAAAAACCAATATGCTAGGTTATCTCCTATTCTGATACAGTCCCATATTTAAAAAGATTTCTCGACAATATAGGGTTTTCATTTATATTTTGGCCAGATTAACGATAGCTAATAAGAATGGAAAAAACTTTTGTATAAGTTTTTTTTTTAATTTTATTTTTGAGCATAACGAAAAAAACAAATGAACATTAAAAAGTAAAAAATTAATAAGACCAAGAAAACCCCTTTTTATTTTTTTTTTTAATTAAGGGGCCTCTCTCTTTTCAAAAAAAATGGTTACTGGCAATTTGTTTAGCCGTTTCGAAAGATAAGTTTTTAATTAAAATTTAATTAAGTAATGATTCTTGTCTTAACCCAATTTGATTTGTTTATACGTTTTTAACTCAGTATCTGAACTAGAAATATGGTTTGGATAAAAAAAAAAAATGACACTTTTGGATGGCCGTCAATTGCCCCGATTTAAACCATCTGGATTTATTTTTTCGGGGTTACCAAAAATAAAATTTATTATGAGCCGGAAAATAAAACATTCTAAGACAAAATATTAAAATGAAATAAAAACCGGTCCGACTTTGTTTTAACGCGATCAATCGAAAGTAAGAAAAAAAATTTCAATTTTAAACGTTGAAAATTTGTAATTAATTTTTTAATGATTCAAAATTATAAAATAGGGCTATGAGACTGATATTCTGCTGCTCTAAATATCCGATTAGGCTAAGCCCTCAGTGCTTCAATGTTTCGATTTTAAAAAACTTTAAATTTTGTGTTTTGGTGTTTATATTTAATAAACTGGGGAACTCCTTCCATCTGGTTAATAAATTGACTTGAATCCTGATCCATTCCCATGATATAAGACAACGAAAATAAAAAAAATTCCTTTTTAAGGGGGGTTTTAAAAGTTAAATAAGTTGCCTCAAAATTGAAAAAAAGTCAATTCCCAACTTTTACAACACAACTTAAGACGTATCTAAGGGTGCAACATTTTGTAATGTGTATGTTTAGCAGTTGGACTTGTTTTTTTCTGTTTTTTTGGGCTTTACTTTGCTGACCCAAATTAGATTATTCTTTTTTGTGTATTTTTATTAAATTTTATTAGGCTGTTTATTTTATTTTTTTTTGACTTTATTTTATGTTTTTTATAACATGACGTATTTTAAAACTGTTATGTGATTTAAATTTGTACTTTTTTTTCTTATATTTTTTGATTGTGATTTACATTTAAAATTGTTTAAAAATTGCTGAGTCCCCTAATTTTTAGTTTTATTGGCTCTAGCAAGATAATGTAATTCTTTTAAATATATTATGTTTCCCCATTAAATTATAAATTAGCTAAAATATTTGCTTAATAAATAATTTAAAAAAATACTAGTACATTAAAAAATTGATAAATATCTTGGAGTACACTTGACCTTGTCAATTTCATTTAAATGCATTATTAGGGTTCTCCAGACCACCGACCGTGGAAAAATTTTAACAATTTTATCTAAATTTTTAAAAATTTTCTAAATAGTTTTCGTGGACATATTACCTGCCCTGGTTTATTCTCATTCTCATGTTATGTACATCGAAAGCTTCCAGTACGAATTTTTGGTAATCCTCCATGCCGGCTTTACTTTCCCAAATCTACAATTTCTATCGTTTGATTATTGACACTCTTTAGAGTACAATTGGTCAGGGTGACGGTTTGGAAGCGGGAACAACCGTGAAATGAAATAATTGATGAGATTCCTGAAAGTTTGCCCCGGGTTATTTTCGAGTATAGTTTTAAATTACATTCAATTATCAAATTAGTTATCTTACATGTTTTATAAATTGATATCTTATTAAGGTGAAAATAGAAAGCAGTTAAAAAATTAAAAAATTTTCCATTTAAGGAAAAAAAAAAATTTTTGTAGTTTTATTCCTGAGAATAACAAAAACCGGGTTTTAAATCGTTTTTTACTATGCTAAATATTAATAATTAAAACCTTTAAACCCATCCTCTTGTGGTGTCGGTTTAAAGCTTGCAGCCTTTTTAAAATTTTAAAGCAGCTTAAATCAATCAAAGAACGTAAAAATATGGCTATAAATAATTCCAGTTTTATTTGATATTTTAAGGGCATTCTTTCTTTAAAATCAATATATTTTTTTTTATTTTTTTACAAGGAAAAATTTTTGGGTTCTACTGTAACACTTTTGGACTATACCGAGTGGTGCACGACGGGCAGGATAAAAAAGGGAAAACCATTTTTTTAATGGGTTCAATTATTGGTTTCCCTAATTATTTTGGAGAAAAAAATTTTATTAGAGTTTATTGAAGAACATGCAAATCTACGTCCATGGTAAAAACTTTAGATTTTTCGGTTACAATTCGGTTATAAAGCATAGTGTAAATATTCCCAACAGCCAGCCATTATTCATTAAGTAGATAAATTGTTCTTCAGTAGTTCCAAAAAAATATTCTCCCTTTAAAATTTGATTAACAAGAATGGTCCATACGTTTACCAAAATCTCGCTCAAACATTAACTTTATGTGAAAATTGGTAATATCGTAAAGTTGATGTTGGTAACAATTTTTTTTTGCCGGCACTCTCAACATATTTAAGGAATTTGCTATTGAGATGTGTGCTAAAAACGCTAGTTGATCGACCACTAACCCGGGGGTTTAAATTTCTTCACGCCCAAACACTCTTAAGGCTCTTGAATTTAGCCGGTGCAATTCGAAAACCGTCTAAATTGCAAAGATGCGCTGACCAAACTGGGTCAAAACAACAGGGGTTTCCCCCACTGTGGATACCTGGACAAACCGGCCTAGAGGAACAATCCCGGACCTCTTGCCAAAGGGGGGCGGAACAAAATACAGGGCCGGAACGGTCATCGTATATCTTATAGAATAGCCAAGAAGTTCTTTTTGCTTAAAGAAAATCTCCGGTACCCCCCCGGGGCTTCCGGGGTTCCCCGGAAAACTCAGGCCTTTATAAGCCCACCGAACCAACAATGTATCGTCAAACTGCTGGAGCAATCAAGGGTACACCTTAAAACTCTAGTAGGACTGTACACGGACATGCAAAATAAAATACCACATGACAAGATCGGCCTAGAGGAAGACGCCGAGTGACGCATGTGCATAAGAAAGAATGCACAACACATACTATGTTCGTGCCCGCAGTGGCACGACTCATATTCGCATCAAAGCAATGACACCTTGTTCCCCCCGGGGGGAAATTAAGTTCTCTCTCCCAACAGGATTATCAGATTTATTAGAAGTCTGGACCTGGTGGAAAAAATAAAAAAAGGGTTAAACCACAATAGAGCGATCGGTCGCGGTAAAGGATGTTATACCCACTCACTTTTAAACCTAAACCCTAAATTTAATTTGAATAAGTTTTGGCTCTTAAAAACTTCCATGAAGTTTTAAGCGGTCTATGAAGTTTTAAAAAACTAAATTAGATTAAATTAAATTGGAAAAAAGTTTTTATCCATTAGTGTATTTTATAAATTGCAATTATTTATACTATCTTTAATAATAGTAACAAAAATTATCAAATAACAAATGGAAAATTTAATTTAAATATATATTTATTTATATTAATAATAGAACCCAATAAAAATTCATTTTTATTTTAAAGCCAGAAAAAACATTTATTCAAAAAAAAAACCATTTTTTTATATAAAACTACTGGTTTAAAATATTCCTCGAATTAGGAAAAAAACTTTTGATTGGCTTTGAAATTTTTTTTTATACCTACTACTAAAAATACCGCTTAAAAATCCATACCTAAAAAAACACAAGGCTCCACCTGGCGTCAATAGAGTTAGAGCCCCAGCAGACGTCCCGTAATCCTTTTGAGATTTGGGGTGTATGTCAGCTCACTTATGTTCCCACTGGAGGTGGCGTGGTGGCTGAGCGTCAGGCTTTCACCGCTATTAAAATTTCCCCCAGAAGGTCACGTCCGACGGGTCTGCTGAAGCAGCGGACCTTCAGGCCCAAAAAAAAACCAGAAAGCTATAATTGTTACTTCAAAATCTTTACTGCAGATTTGGTGCATCTGAAAAAAAAAAATAAAAATAAAAATTAAATGAAATTATTTGACAATGAAATAAAAAATATGACTTAAGATTTATAAATAATTAACAAAAAATTTTTTTATTTATTTCCAAATTAAAAAATATTTTATTTGGACGCACTGTTGAGTTCGAAAAAGAGGAAAGTTAAAAATTTTTAAAAAATTTTACCTAAGCCCTAATTTGCTGCTTAATAACAAGTTTTCAAAAAATTTGGGAAAAAAAAATAAATAATATTCGAGAAAAAGGAATTTTTAATTTTGGTTATTATTTTTCAGTAAAATTAAAAATACTTTTTTAAAATTTTTTAACAGCAGACGTAAGAAAGGTTAAAAACTAAAATGATTTTTTTTAACATGTAACGTTTTGTTTCCTTTTTTGAAAAAAATAATAAAATTTTAAAAAAATATTCTAGAAATGTTTATTAACGAATATTTCACTAATGTATAAATTTTCCCATGAGACATGTTAAAAATCAAAAAATTTTCAGGGAAATTCCCTTCCAAAGACAACGGGGTATTTCCACTGCAAAACACAAAGAACCTGTTTTTTGTATTGTCAATTAGAAACGTAAAAATCAGTCAAAATTAGTCGATTTGGTCATGTACGATGAAGAAATAAAAAAAAGTAAATAAAAAAAATGTTTTTTATTATAGTTTAATTATTTTTAGAATTGAAAATTGTATGACAAAAATAATAGTATAATTTTCCATATTTCTCCATTCTAGAAATATTCTCCTACCGCTCGTGCTTAAAAATAAACCAGATAATTTTCATTTTAAGCCTGTTATACAAATTTATTTTTAATCAAAGATTTTTTAAAAATTTTTTAAAAAGCCCCTTAAAAAAAAATATTGTTAACCCTTTTAAAACATTTAAAGTATTAACAAATATATGTATAAACAACAAAATTTTAACATTTAAAAAATATTTTTTTTTTTCTGGGATTATTTAAATGAAAAAAAACCAGTAAGCAGTTTTAAGACAACGAAAAAATAGAAAAACAAATTATGTTAATATCGAACCAATTATATGAAATAGATTGAAATTAATTTTTATTTTACATTATATTAAATATTACATTATACTAAATATTGGTAGCTGCTGAGCTATCCAGGCAAAAGGGAATGCGAAGAGATGCCCATTCAGAAGAAACCTCGGGCGTTCTAACTGGCCACTGCGCCCCACGAGAACACCTATTTAAAATGGGTTTAATTGACAGAAATATGCAGAGGCTGAACAAACCGTGAATTATATTCTTTGCGATTTTATCGCCGTCACATTTAATGGAACTCCCCCGGGGACAAATTGGCCCCTATTAGCCGAAATTGGGGAAAATTCCACTAACAACGTCGTAAACTAACCCAAAAGTTTTGGGCGACGCAGTATCTTTTCCCCCTACAGAGGAGCACAAAAAGGGCCTACTGAGGTTAGTGCTGTGGTATTACTACCCTCTGAAACATTTAGATCAGATTGGTATATACTTGTATTTTCCATAAAATAAAAGTACAAAAACAGTAGTACGCCATAATTAATTGAACACCAATCAGTGCGAATTATGTCCGCCTGGGAAAAACACCCTTTTTTTGTCGTCTGTATTTCAACAATTTCTTCACTGTTTATTAATTTTTATCAAGTAACCAAAACTAAAATACCACATGTTAAGTCATGGAACAAGGATTTACTAAAACAAATGGGTTTAATTTGTCGAGAGTGGGTTTGTTGATGCTAGGAAAGTTTCTTACATCACAATTTTCATACCTATGTTCAGCAAAATCAGGAAATGTCCAAACTTTCATGTAAGTAAGTACACTTATAATAATTATTAAAACCCGATGGTTGGATATATTTTATCTTGGGACAGTCCACGGAGGCTGATGCCTAAGTACTAACACCGTGGGTGTTATGTGGTGAGTGGGGTTTGTTTACACGGGACTTAAATATTTGGAGATTAGGAGGAGAAAAAAAAAACTTCTGCGGGCAGCAGATTCCATAGTCTTGACACTCTAGGGGATGAAGGAACGAAGAAAGCGGGAAGTTCGGGCCTCTCTAACTGAACTGAAAAAAGGATGCATAAAAAGTTCCCTATGTGTTTGCTCTGTTGGGAGCTGCCAGAACAGGAACAAATCTGTCCAACTCTTCTGGGAAAAAAAGCCGTGAAAATACCTATAGCTCGAGGGTGGGCAAGAGGAAGCTTCTGTAAGCGTGGGATCTTAGACGAACGGCTTTTCCCTTTGGGATGGTCAGAATGCTAAGTGTTGTAGGGGCCATTCCCCCAGACATGGCAGAACAATATTCTAGTTTTGTCAAAAAAAATCAGCCCAACATGGGAAAAAAAATTTAATGTGATTTTTGTTTTTCTTTATTATAAATCTTTTATTTTAATTATTTGAATCCCAAATTTATCAAAATTTGCAGAAAAAAATCCTAAAATAAAAAAAATATATTTTTTAATTTTTTCCTGGGAATATTAAAAAAAAAATCCTAAAAATTCGATTTTTTGATAGTAACTTGAAAAATATTGCATTTAGACACAATGTTATATAACTTAAATTGAAGGCTTTGTTAAAATATATAGTTTATTTATTTTATATAAAGTTTCGTGTATCTTTTATAGTTTTTGAGATATTGACCTTTTAAATTTAAAAAAAGTTTAATATCTGAAATTACGCCTTTTTTCGATTTTTTGTTGTTTGACCCCCAACTTTGACTTCAGATTTATGTTAAGCGAAAAAAAAACGCCAGAAAATCTTGGTCCGACACCCACCACACACCACTTTTTTTGTGAACCTGTATTGGATATTCCTTTAAACCCTCTTAAAGGCAGTTTTAAAGTGAAATCAAAGTTTTGATGATTCCAAAAAAATCCTGCGACCTTATTATTTATTATTTAATGCTGCAAAATAAATAAAAAATTTTAAAAAGAAAATAACAAAAATAACGGGATTTATTTTTAAATTAAAGTTTTTAAGTAAACAAAGTAGCAAAAATTTATATATATTTTATCAAAAAAATTTTGGTAAAAGTTGGTAAAATAAAAAGGGAATATAAGTTTTGATTCCACATGCAATTAATTGTGATACAACCAATAAAATAAATGAATCAAAAAGTACTTTTACTAGAAAGGACGTTCAAATGCAATTGTCATTAAATACATGTAAGTTAGTAGTTTTCCACTTCGACAGGCATAATTATTTCGCATATAAAAACTGGGAAAATAACCACCGTTATTAGAATACATTTTTTATAAAGGTACACAACAGAAACAGAAAAACTACCTACAAAATGTAAAATTCAAAACAGATTAAACAAACACCGTTATGAATCCTGGAAAGTTTTATAACAAAATGTAAACTTAACTGCGATATTTTTAAAAATATTATCCCTTTGGGTCCATTTTGTGTTTCGTAGGAAAATATCCGGAAATTAAATTAATTAAAACAGGGACATTTTTGGCATGGGTTTTTTAATTTAAAAAAAAGTTAACGTTACAATGTTTAAAATGCGGGTGCGTTTAAAGAAGCCAAATATGGAGCAGGTAAAACATAATATAGGATGCCAGTGAAAAAAAAAAATTAAATGAAAAGTTATATTATATGAGGTATATTACATAATTATTTTTAATATCAAATCTCTAAAATAGTTTTTTTCGCAAACCTATGACTCGTACCAAATTCAGTTTGATCAGTGTGTTTTCTTATACAAATATTTTAAATTGGCAAATTGGTCATTATTTTGCTCTGCAAACTCAAGCACCCAAACTATTAGCATTTTTAAAAATGTATAATAAAAATATAAATTTCATTTGGATTTGAGTTATTTTTATTTATATTATCTTGTAGAAAACACACCACCAACTATTTTTTAATCAACAAAAAAAATTAGAGCGTGTTCAAATTAAACAGCCTACGGTTAGAAAATGTAAACTGCAAAAAGAAATTTTAAAGTTTCCTGCATCCAGCATATTTAAAAGTTTAAATATTTTTTCATATCCCCCGTTTGTATAAAGCAAACCCTATTTACCCCGAAGAAAATTAAATTTTCCGAAATGGGGATTCTTGATATGCATCGATTTATTAACGTTAATCAATACATATTGGAGAAAATGACTAAATATTGCTTTAAAATATTTAGTGGTGCACCTAGATTCCACGTACTTTGTTTGATCAAACATATGGACATTTCAGGACCGTCTAAACGAGCGAATTATTTCAAAAACCTAAAATCTTGGGCTTTTTTCTTCATTGTTAATTGATACAATTTCGGATTATGTATTCTTAACCTTTTCAAGTATTAACTAAAAACTATTTTAAAAAGCTATCCGTTGTTCGAAGCTTGATCGATTTTTTTACGGTTAGCAACGGCTATCAGGTATTCAAAATATCCATACTAGGTTTGCAATTATTACAGCTTTTAAAAATTTTTTACTATTGATGGGTGTTGTTTTGACCTGTGTATTGGCAATCCCTGATTTCGACTTTTACCTCGTACGTATGTTTTTGGGGTTTTTTTAACTCAAATTTTTTTTTGCTAATGGACCAGGGAACGAGAAAGAACTTAAAGTTTCCCAAATCCCTCTAAATTCTCCAAAACCCCGTATCAAATTTACTGAAAAGGAAAAAAAATTCGACTCTACCCCTTTTTTGACGTTTTAGTCAAACGAAATAATAACAAACCTCGGTATCAAGAAACCCCACCCCCCTGGACAATGTTTTAAGCAGAGTTCTAAGCACTTTAACCCGGGAAAAAAACAAGGGGTCTCGTATCTATATAACCGCCAGTAAATTTATGTAACAATATGTACTTTTAGACTGCTAAAGGAAACAATCAAAAATATCAAAATAAGACAAAAAACTCAACAAAAAAGGGTTCCATAGGACCAAATATTTATAAAATTCGGATACTAAAGAAACTAAAAGAAACCAAAATTTTAAAAAAGTATAATATTTAAACGGCATTCAAATCCCAAACCACTCCAAAAAAAAAATTTTTACTAAGACCGAGACCGGACAGCAATGTTTTAAATAATTGTACCAACGTGTGGAAAGGGATTGTAAAGTCTTCAACTAGTTCTGGCAATTTTATTCTTGTTACGAAGAAATAATATACATTTTTAACAGTCAAGCCCATTTGCTTTCTAAAAAGTTTGGGGTTTAAAGTGTTTTTGTCTTAAAGTTCTAATTTGCGGAAAAAAAAATTGCTCTAAATTTTATAAAAACCCCTTTTTCTCAAAGTATAGGTGACAAAAAATTTAAAAGCATTTAAGAGGTTTTTTTTTAATTTTTTGGTATAGTTAAAAAATTTTTTTGAATAGAACCTATCTGATATATGAAAAAAAAAGAAGGGTACTAAAAACACGAAGGCTCTACAAAATAAACTTTAATGGCTGCATATAATAATATTAGGGCATCAATCACTTTTCATCAATTATTGCCTTAACGAACATCACGGAAAAGAGAAGCTTCGACACATTATTAACATCAAGGTAGGATATTTTTTTAAAAAACTTTTGTGTTATTTTAACATTTAATCCATCAAACAGAAAAAAGAAATATTTTTAAAAATATAAGCCAATACCTTGTCATATCAAGGGGGACCAGTAAGTTTTCACCTCGATTTTCGCTTTCAATAACAAACTGAAGAAACGATGAACCCGAATTTTTGCTTTTTCATCCCTTAAATTTTAACTACCTAACGGAGGTACTAATCAAAGGATTTTTAATAAGGGCGAGGGTTGTTCTATATTTTTTTTTTAAAGATTTTAAATTAATTGACCCCAAATTTTTAACTTTTCATCCTAATAAAAGGTAACTAAAAAACAGCAAAAATATTGCTAAATTTTGTAATTGGTCAATTAAATGTTGGGCATTTTCCTTAATCATCCAGATAATAGAAAAGGGGGGCTCCAGTGGACTCAGATCAGGTAACCCGGGTGCACCAATATGTTCCTTCGTCCATTCCCGCTCCGAAAAAATTTTCTAAAGGTAGCAATTTTACAAATGAGCGGGTCGGTTATATATAATGGTATTCTCCCCTTTTTATTTGTAGAAAGGGTTAATAAATAGTATTCCCCAATAAATAGATAAATTTAGCCGGGAAACCAAAAGATAAATACCGCACAAACCCTAGTTTTGGGCATGTTGTGTTCGTAATTCATAATATTTGTGGATTTTTTGTCAAATCGGCATGCTATTTTTAAAATTTCCATTTAAAAAAAAAATGAACATTTATTCAGATATCGATTAAAAAAGTTTTGAGTATTGTAAACAAGTCACTGACCACTTGATGGGGAAATGGAGTTAACGATCAAATCATCTTCGTTCAAATCGTATCTTATAAGGATGGAACTTATGTTTTTAAATTTTTAATTTTGTAAAAAATCAAAACATCGGCATTTCTTTAGTAAGGGATGATCATTCTAAAGACCTAAATAGCTATTTTCCTGGCTTCGTTTTTTTTATTACCCTCTTTTCATTTCCAAAAAAACCAGTAGCCTCAAAAGGGCAACCAGATAAAAAATTTTAGCGAAAAATTTTTTTCAGGTTTTAAAAAAGCCCCTGTTACTCGGGGACAACGTATTTTAATACAGTTTGATTTGAAAAATTTATAGGGAAAAAACGTATTTTTTTTTTTACAAAAAAAGTATCCCTTGACGGTTGTAATGTTTTTAAAATTTAAGATGGGCCAAAAAAGTTCAGAAACCTTTATATCCCCGTTTTTTAAAAATAATTAAGGGTAATTTTTTAGTTCCGTATATTCGATCAACATATTTGCTATCTTAAAATTTTTAAAGCAAAATTTTAGGTCGATAGTACTCGTTAAAAATTTTTTTAAAAAAAAGGTATCGCACATTCTTGCCAGAGTAATAAATTAATGTATTAATACCCCTAAATAACTAATATGGGGATTTCGTACTTGAAACAAATAAAGGTTATCGGATAATAAACCTAATGAAATTCATTTCGGGTAAAATTTTATTGATCGTTTTTCCCCTTAAAATATATAATACATATATTTTTTGTTTAATAAAATAATAAAATCGTTCATTATTTTAGGTTTAAATAACAATTAAATTTTAAAATTTTGGGGATTACAAATAAATAGGGTTTTATAAAATTGGTTAAAATTAAATACTTTTTTGTAATTTATTATTTATTTTATTATAATTTTTAATAAACACTTTACAAAAAAGTATTGGACCCAGAAAAGGGAATATATGGTTTTCGATATATTTTGCCCCCTTAACACCAATCCAGGGCAGATTTTTGGGCCCAAAAGGTCACAATTTTTTTCCCAACCTAAAAACAAAGGGCTAAAAACCCCCAAAAAATCGCAAAAAAATACCAAAACAAAAATAAAAAAATATGCTTTTTTTTAAATTTTAATAATGTACATTTATTGAAAAAGACAATAAAAATAAAAATCTACCCTCAGAATTAATGTCACATGTAAGGTTTTTAGAAAACAAATTTTTTTTTAAAACAACAGATTTGCGCCAAAAATTTTGGGATACGGGGTTTTTGGGTCGCAAACCGAAAATCAGATTTGCAATTCAAGATGACGGATCCCAAAATGGCGGACCAAATTTCAAAACTCTTTCAATTTAGGCAGGTTTGGTACATAGGGGTTTTAAAAAGTCCAATATGGGAATAAGATTTTCAAAAATAAATTTCCCCTTATGTGGAATTAAAAAATATAAAAGAAAAAAAAAAAAAAAAACTAACAAGGGGCAAAAGGGAAAACCACAGATAAAAACAACTCATCCACGAACCCATCTGCAGTTTAAAAAAGGAAAAAAACTCAAACTCCGCCCCCCCTTTTATATTTCAAGTAAATCAATTGAAAGGTAAAATTTTTTTAAAAAACTTCCTGTGGCCTCTGAAATAATTTCAAATTATTAAGATAATAATTTAAATTTCAAAAAAAAGGATTATATTCTTTTTTAAATGAAGGGTTTTTAAAAAGTTATTTAAAAAAAAGTTGATAAAATAAAATTGGGAAAAATGTAAAGTTATCTTTGCAGTATCCTAGACAAAACTCGTTAATTTCCGTTTATTACTTTTTTAACAAAAATATCCTAGTTATTTACTCAGGTCAATAATTTTTTTTAATAAAAATCAATGACTGGGAAACTTAAGGCTTTGGATTGGTTTTTCAAACCCCTAATTAAAATGACTCACATTTATTCTTAAACTACAAAAACAATACGCTATGTTTTTTTGTTTTTATTTCGGTCAAGTCGTAAACTTCCCTTTATAGGAACTATTTTTTAGTAGAATAGGGGGGACCATTTTTCAAATTTTTAAAGTGTTTTTACTGTTAAAAAAATTTTTATTAAAAAAAAAAACTAATTTGCTAAGAAATTTAAAGCAAGAACATCTGTTTTTGATCCCATGACTCCCCTTTTTAAAAAGTGTCTTTTTTAGTTTTAAAATTTTTTAAAAGGCTATAATCATGGTTTTTTTTTGTTTAATAAGTACCGTGGGTCGGGTTTTTTAGATTTTTTTAGATTTTTCCCAGTGCCCCCACTATAAAATCTAAAAAGTCTTTCGAACGTGAATTAATGTTGCCTTTTAAATTTTTATTATGAGGTGTTTTAAAATTTATCAAAAAAATCAAACCCATTTTTACTAAAAAAAATTTAAATTTAAGGGTTATTTTTTTTTTTAAATCATATTAACCTAGGTTTTTTTAAAGAATTTATTTTATATATTAACTATAAAAGGGAAAAATAAATCTGTAGAAATCAAATCTTCTAACTTTTTTTTGTTTAATTCTCTTTAAAAAGATCTTTAACTGCGAAAAAAGGGGGGGTGTGAAAAAATAATTAATAAAAATTAAAAACTAAAAAAAAATTAAAACTTTACCCTTTTTTAAATATTTTAAATTAAATTTTTTAACATTTTAAAATTAGGTAATATTTCTTTCTTTACCACCCCATTCCGACAGAATTAGCATTTTTGTTAAAATTAATTATTCAAGTATGCAAAACCTTTTCCTATTCAAACATTTTTAAAAAAGTTAAAAAAAAAGAGAAAAAAAATCTTTTTAAAATTTTCCTTAGAAATACCTTTTAAATTTTTGTTTTTTTAAAAATAGATTTTTTTTTATAATTTAAACAAAATTTTATGTTAAAATTTTTAAAAATTGATAAAAAAATTAAAACACGCTTTTATACAAACTAAAAAAATAGAAAATATTTTTAATTATAAAAAGGAATAAAAAGTCAATAATCAATTATGACCCAAAAAATTTGAAATAAGATTAAAAAAAAACTAAGTTATTAACAAAATAATTCAATTTGATTTTAAAAAACGTTTGTGTTTTATATTAAATGTTACAATTATTTTAACATGAAAATATGTAAATTGCAATTTTTTACCTAAATTTTATTTTAAAAAAAATTTTTAATTTTTTTTAAATTAAATTAAAATTAAAATTTTTTTTCTTATTACTTCCAAAATCTTTTTACAAAATTTTTCACTTTTTTGCCGGTCCTATAAAGCTTGTTTTTATTTTTCTATATTTTTTTATTTTTTAGCAAAACAACATCAAATTTAAACTTAATCAAGAAGCTATTTTTATATATATCTTATCTATTATGGCAAGGATCTAGAAACCCAATAAAAAACCCCATAGTCATAAAAACCCTTTCTTTAAAAATAATTTTTTGTTGCCCTTATAAATTAACTTTAAATTTCACACCAGCAAAATGAAATTTAAATAGTCACAGTCACTATAGGTTTTTGGTAACAAAATATGTAAATAAATATGAAAACACACGACAAAAATACCCAATCTTTATTTGGAGAAAAAATATTTTATTTGAAAACATCGCAGAGTGTGTAAAAGAACGTGAGTAGATTTACTCTGTTCCGTCTTTCTGATAAATGAAGAGACGACTAAAATTGTAAAAAAGCAAATCGAGAACATTTAGGACCGTACTATAGTATATAATAGTAAAGAGACAAACGGAGAAATGTATAAAAGTAACGTAATAGAAAACACTTTTACTTTTTGGGGTAATTTTTAATTAATTCCCTTTAATTTAAAATGTAGTAAATATTTTTTAAAAGCCAGAAAAAAAAGTTTTTTAATTCAAATTTTAAGTTTTTCCCTCAAAATTAGCTTAAACAATACCTTTTCATTTAAAAACAATCTTTGTAAAGTTATTTGATTATTCTGTAATTTAATAACGTAAATTGCTTATTGATACGAGCTACAGGTGAAGTGTCAAAGAAAAAACATCCTAAAAACAAAAAAATCTTTAAATATGTACAACAAGATTTTTACTGTACAAAAAAAAGTGAATTATGCAAAAAAAATCAATTCTTACAAAAAAAAATATTTTTTACATAAAACTAAAAATTACGAAATAACAATGTAATTAAAAAAAAATCGATTTCAAAAAAATAACTAAAAATAAAAAATAATATTTTATAATTTTTTACAAAAGTAGGTACGAAACAAATAACGGACCTACAATTTTTCTATGTCAGTGCCGACACTTTAAAAAAATACATACCAAATATAAAAAAAAAAGACAATCAAAAGTGATAAAATGTCATCTTCATTTCATTTTGTATTGGATATTTCGTTACTATTATAATTATGTTTTCAATTCGATCGCTTTGCTGGTACCGACCTCAAAAAAAGTAGGTTAAAACTAACTAAACTAACCAGAACTAGGTAATAGTTTGGAGGTTGTTGTTTACGGTTCCCAATAATTGCATCCTATTTGGGTCACACCAGGTAATAATCATTTATTACCTGGAAATTTTATTAAAAGCAAACATTTATTTTTGGTCCGCAAGTTGGTTGTTATTTTCACCTACCTGCCTATTCGGTCCGCTATCCGGACGTCTCACACCAAAGAATTAAGCTATTTGCCAACAATGACAATATAGCAAACCAGTGTTTTTCACGGTTTCCATTTCATTTAAATTTAGGTATATTATGTATTAAGAACTAACCAGAACTAACCATTTCTTTTTCTTTATAAGGAATAAATACTTTACATTTTGTGGTGCTAAAATTCATTCATGGAGAATATGACTCGTACTTGATCGGCCAGTTTATAAAATGGCTAAAAGCACTAGCCGTATTATAAAACAATTCAAACTAAACGATTATTTTAAAATATAGCCGCGTTTTATAAAGTGGCTAGCCATTTTTAAAAACGGCCGAATTTACTATGCGACTACGACACATTCAAAGTGTAAAAAGTATGATGCTTACGATTTTAGTGGGCGATAGTGGAGCTCAAAACAAGTTGAAAAAGCCAAAAACATATGGGTAAAAGTTAACTTTTTTCGAAATAGGGCCTTTCAAAGTTCAAAAAAATTGGCAACACCGCGTCCGTTTCATCGAAGCGAGTCAAGCGTTTTTTGAGAGTTTTGCATATTTACACTTTTTTTTTTTTTAAGAAGATGTTTATTATTATACAAATAATAAAAATTACTTCTTGCCATTTATTTTGATATTTAATTTGAAATTAAATTTATGTAAAAAACAGTACATTACTATTTGGTTAATATTTGTAATTAAAAAATAATTGTACTCACCACAAATAGGCTTAATATTCCTTTTTAGATCATAAATTATTATGTTTTAAAACAGCACTTTTTTATTTTGCTTAAAGAATAAGATTTTTTGGTTGCACACATCTCGTTTTCAAAACTCTTGGACACTACAGTTTTAAATTTATAACATATCCGCATTTTTCCAGATTTAAAAACAACCAATAATGTCGCGACCATTTAACACTTATTTACAACTGACTAACCAAGGCTTCTAGCTAGGTAGCTCTGGTGCCAATTTTTTTACATTTTTAACTGGGTGAAAATATTATTATTATTAGCTATTTATTTTTTATTTGTAGATTGAAGCATTTGAAACTTTGTTTATTTTATTAGCAAATGAATCTACTGATAAGCGATTAAGACAAAAGTTTTAGGTTTTTAGAAATAATTGCTTTCAGAGTTCAAACTTTGACATCGTTTAGACAAAAATCTGTTAAGTTTTAACACATATGTTATATGAGCCTTTCGACTTGTTTTGAGGTCCACTATCGCCCATTAAAATTTTGAGCATCATACTTTTATATAATTTTTTTTATATAAAAACATTATTTCATAATTTTAAGTTTTTTTTGAAATCGATTTAACTTTTTTAAATTACTTTTTTATTCTTTATAGTATTAATGTACAATAAATAAACAAAAAACAATATTCTATTTTATATTTCCAAATATAAAACACATTTTAATCATGGAATATTGATTTTTTTCATAAACATATTCCGAATTAAATTATATTTAAACACAAAGGTAGATTCTCGCCGCGTAGACGACGAGATGCGACGGGTGCAATTAAATGCATATTTGGCCACAGATGCACTTAAATACGTGAAACTGCATTAGATTACACGGAAACACCTGTTCGAGGTTCCTGAGCGGCATTGTATTCGAAATATTTGGTCTATTCTGCAGTTTGTCTTCTGAAACGTTCTTGTTCTTAGAATTCAGGGTTGGTAATTTGTTTATTATGTGCAGGTATTTTCTAGGAATAAACTTAAGAAAAGAGGTGTAAAATTTTAATAACTTATGGCCGAAATCTTAAGTTTTGTCGTAATCTGTTTTTAAAAATGTTTACTATTTTGTAATATTTAATTGTTTTTACTTTATAATAAATATAAATAAATAATGTTGGTATAGTATTTTTCACGATCTAAGAAACTGACCTGGTCCGAGATGGTTTAATGACATGCAATAAAGCCATAAAAGTATTAGCCGTGACAGGGTCGTATTTATTTTGTTGTTGGCGAATAAGAGATAATTACCTGAAAACTCGATAAGACTTTTGGGTCATTCTTATTACTTGATAATGGCAATTTATACCTGATGGTATATATACATATATATATATATATATATATATATATATATATATATATATATATATATATATATATATATATATATATATATATATATATATATATATATATATATATATATATATAATTTTATATATAATATAATATTTTAACTCTTATTCTTGGGTAAGGTTACTTGAGAAAAAAAAAATACTTCAACGTTTCGCCCTCTTTTTTTGGGGGCTTTAAAATAAGTTAAAATATAAATGTTAAATACATTTTTTTTAAACAATTTACGGTTTTTATCACAGACAAAATATAGTAACAATAAACGGGTATTATTAAGACCAATTTCCTTGCCTCCGGTCCCTTTTTAAAAACTTTCCAAATATCTATCAAATTGCTTATCAAAAATAACTAAAAAAATGAGTATTACAAAAAGGACTCTTTTCTTTTAAAACTTTTATTGACTCTATAGATATTCCAAAAAACTACACGTTGTTATCTCTTGACAAAATTTCATTATATACAAATATACCAAAGGGAACCAATACTGATATAATAAAAAATAAATGGAAAAATTTTAAAAAGAACACAAACCCCTCTTATGGAAATTGAAGCTATAAATTTTATTTTAAATAATAACTATTTCCAATTCGAAATGACTTTTATCAACAACTCGATGGTTGCGCAATGGGGTCTCCAATATCTTCTACAGTCGCACAAATTGTAATGGAACATCTAGAGGAAACCACAATTCAAAAATTAAATTTCAATATTATTTTTTTTAAAAAGATATGTCGATGACTGCATAACAGCAGTTCCCAATAACAAAATAAATGACATTCAAAAAGTTTTAATAGTTTCATCCCAAATTACAATTTACATCGAAATAAAAAAAAATAAGAAATAAACTTTTTGGATTTAACTCTAATCCCAAAAAAAACAAACTCAAAACCAAATGGACACAAAAAACACGTGGTCGGGAAGATATCTAAATTTTAATTCTTCCCATCTAAAATCAAAAAAAAAATGTAATTATAGGTTTAATGGACCGAGCATTGCATTAACATCACCCGAATACCCAGAGAGACTTTAAAAAAGGTAAATGAGACTTTGAAAATAATCATTACCCAGAAAAGTTAATTAACGGTTCAAAAACAACGGATACATAAGTTTTATAACAATTTAAACCAAAAAAGACAGACAAGAAAATACTAAATACATTGCAAGCCCAACACACAAGAAATGTCAAAAAAAAAATGAAATATTCTCTAGCTAAAAAAAAAAAAAACAAGAATCTCAAACCTTTATTAACGCCCAAAAAATATATTGGTATGACAACTCAGTATTTGGATAGCCGCCTTAATGGTCTAAATACACCAAAATGCCTCACTACTTGGGACAAACAAGAGAAAAATGAAAAACCGAATTTATTTAAAAGGGTACTACAATCTTGACTCAAGACAAAACTACCACAAACTAAAATAAAAGAAATGATACACATAAAAGGCGAAATAAAGTAAATGAAAACAGGACATCAATAAACTAAATCCCAAAAATACCACAACCTTATTAATTGGTTTTTAAATAATTATTTTAAAAATTTCAACTATTATTTTAGGACAATCTTTATATACGTACACTTTATCATATCTAAAATTAACACTTCGTATAGTAAAATATAAAAAAATATAATTTAAAAAAAAGTTATAAAATGGTAAAACGTTTTTATTTCCCGGTCCGACTCCATTATACTTACTCGAGACGCAGATAATAGGCTTTAAGGTATGTACATATTTTTAATTTTTGTTAATGATTATATATAAAAAAAAATTTTTTGTAAATAATAATTTAAATATTGACAACCCGTTTTAAATTGCTTTATTACCCTATATTTTGTCTGTGATAATAACCGTAAATGTGATTAAAAAAAATTAGGTGTATACAGGTGGTCTCCATATTTTAACTTATTTTTTTTATTCCCATTTTAGAACATTATAACTTGAAAAAGCCCCAAAATGAGGGCGAAACGGTGAAGTAGTTGTTTAATTTCGTCAAGTAACCTATACCCAAGAATAAGATTAAAAAAAAATTAAAATTTTTAAAAAAAAAATTTTTTATATATATATATATATATATATATATATATATATATATATTTATATATATTATATATATATAAATATATATATATATATATATAATATATATATATATATATATATATATATATATATATATATATATATATATATATATATTATATATATATATATATAATATATTATATATATATATATATATATATATATATATATATATATATATATATATATATATATATATTATATATATCATATAAAGAAATCTTTATTTCTGAAAAACTGTCAGTTATTAAGTTCTGCGGTGATAGTGTGTTTGAAGATGTCCAGTGCAAAAGCCGTTTCAGGCAATAGCCGAAAATGTTTGCCTGTTAAAGCAAAAATAATTGTTAAAGGTGTTTATTTAAAGTTAGTAGAGCAAGGCCACGAAAAACATTTTTCATTAAAGTAAACATCAACTTTAACCGGCGTTCCTCAAAGTACAGTGTGGAAAATTGTAAATAATAGTGTTAAGCCCAGAAAAGTACAAAAAGACAGTGGTGCACCTAAATCTGTTGATTTATGCAATGAAGATTTAATTCGTCGGAAAATTTATCAGATGTACGAAGAGCAGAAAGTTCCCACATTATTATCGCTCTCAGCGAGGCTATCCGAGGATGATTGTGACATAAGCTGTTCTACTACAACCTTGTGGCGTACTCTACGTCGTTTGGGGTTTTTATTTAAAAAAACAGACAAAATCTGGAAAAAATACATAAGGCTAGATCGGAATATCGAACGATAATATACGTAGATAAGACATGGTATGACACCCATGACACACTAAGTAAAGGATGGACTGATAAATCAAAAAAATGTCACACTAAAGCTCCGTCAAATAAAAGGTAAAAGAATAACAATTCTTCATGCGGGGTCAGAAGACGGCTGGGTATAAAACTGTTTATTTTTGGCAGTCAAAAACATTTCGGATTTCAGCTTAGATTACCACTGCGATACAACTGCTGAAGTTTTTAAGGACTGGTTTCAAAACAAATTATTACCGAATATACTACCAAAGAGCAGTATTGTGATGGATAATGCATCCTACCATAGTCGCCAGTTGAATAAAGTGCCAAGTTCCACCAGCAGAAAAAAGGAAATACAAGACTTTTTGTCTGACCGTGACATATATTTCCATGAGAGTTATAATGTTAAGCAATTGTTAGAGGTTTTAAAATGTTACAATTTCAAAAAGAATACGTTTGCGATAAAATTGCAGAGGTAGCAGGTCACGAAATAATTCGGCTTCCGCCATATTACTGCATTTTCAATCTGATCAAGTTGATATGGCATATATTTAAGTCTAATATACGCGCGCGCAATAATACACCAACTTTAAATTCTAGTGTAATTGTACTGGTAAAATCAGAAGTCAAAAATGTAACCGTTGAAAACTGGAGAAAATGTACTGAACACGTTAAAGAAATTGAAAATTTTTATCGGTCTATGTATATAAATATAAATAGCCTAGAACCTGTAGAAATAATTATTATTAATTTGGAAGATAGTTGTAATAGCGAAATTGAATTAGCGTAAGATATGGTGTGTTTTATTTTGTTCTTAAATGTAAGTAATATATAACGTTAAAATATAGTATTCCTGCAAATTTTGTTTATTTATTTAATTCCCAACCAACTTTACACATTGGTAGAATTAATAAATTGTAAAAATTAATTTACTTGGTACTTTATCTTTTTCTTCAGGTATAGTGCGGCCCTGCATGGTAAATCCGAAAAGTTTTATGGTTTTATTGCATTCCAAGCCTAAGTCAAGTCAAGTTAGTTTCTTAGATCGTAAAAAAAACTATATTCCCTTTAGGTTCCTCTCCTGCCAAAAAACAAGGTAAAATAATAGTATCTGGATAATATTATAAATAAAACCATGAACAATTTTTTTTGATAAAAAGAGAAAGACAGTAACTAAGAGAAAAATAGACATTCTAAATTATGGAAATTGCTACCAGGAAGATAATTTTTATAGATAACAGACCTATTCCTATAAGTAACTAATCCTATTTATATAATGTTTTATTAATCAACTTACAAAGTTTATGGTCCAGTAAATGAAGGGACAAAGCTGTAAATAAATCTGCACAGTTTTCCCTTGTGGCGCAATTCTTAGGTCTTTGGGTATGCTGCATTGCAACATTAACAGGTGGCAAAGGGCTGAAAATGTCCTCTCAAGGCCCGAAAAATGAGTTTGCCGCTAATATCTACCAAAATATGCGAATTGGAGAATTTTTGTTTTGACAAAAAAATTAGGTTTGCCTTGTTATCTATAAAAATGGTATAATAATTTTTTCGAAAAATCGATAGTTTTTGAGATACCGGGACCCAATAGTCCCCTTATTTCAGCTGCCGCTTTACCGCTAGAATTCCGCTATCTTCACTTATAAGCGGGCGGACGAATTATTATTCCATTACTCGGGCAATATTGTACCTTTTTTAATCATTCAAAGTTGATCGGAATGGGAAAACCCGTACCTAGCATTGCATATAAGTTTGGGTCCATTCTGATTTTTCTAGAATATAAGAAAAAAAGGGTTAAACTTTTTGAGAGTATCGCATTAATTTATTGATATTTTTTGAAAAAATGGTTTGTTATTTAGATTTCTTTTTTATAATGAAACGTTAGTGTTCAATGATCTCGAAAAATTTCCTTCATTATCTTTTTTGCGTTTTGATAAAAAATTGATTTGCCCATCTGCATTTTGAGCCGTTTAGCCACATGTATCCAATGTGAAATGTCATGGATTTTTCGACGGTCGTTTTTGCGAAAAATATTGGTGGTGCGAAAAAAATGGTAAAAGCCATTTTTGTAGATTTCGAGGTGAACTTCATTTTTGGTTTAAATAAAAATTCTTTAATTTGCATATTTTGTCAGATATTCGCGGGAAACTCATTCTTGTGACTTTGGGGGGTCATTTTCAGCGGGTTCCCACGTCGGAATTGTGATAAACTTTTTCTCTCTCAAAAGCATCCGCGAAGACTTAAGAATTCCGCCACAAACGAAAATTGTACAGATTTATTTACAGCTTTGGGTACTTTTAGGTCTTCAGTTACTGGACTATTAGTTGTTAAGACAATTTCGTTACCTATTTCATTATATTTATAAAAATGCGCGGGGTTGTCACTGTAAACTAGATGATATAATATCAAAGTAAACATTATTTTTTCGTATGAATAATCGGTGTTTTCTTATAAATTTTATAAAAATATTGCATAGTATTTTTTCTATTAAATCTTAGGAGTAACTTTGTTCTTGTTGATCATGGTAACTAAGACAAGTAAATACATTTTATTTAAAAAGTGTAATGAACTCACTCGATGTAAGGTATTTTGTTTGGTGGTTAATAATACCTCTCAACAAATTTAAGTGCATTTAAAGCGAACTTATTAAATAGTGGACAATAAAATAAAAGTAAAATGGAAGAATACAAAAAAATAAGCTTACCAGCAAAGGTTAAATTATGGTAAAATTAATTTTAATGCTTGATTATTTGATATTTAAACAAAAAAAATAAATATCGTATACTGTCGCATATATAAAAAAAATATGAGAAAAACAGATTTTTGAGTTTTTTGTTTTTACTTTTCCTAACATTTAATGGTGGATAAAAAGTAAAAACACTTTATTATTGCACTTCTTAGAAAAGGAGAGGATGAGGCTGTTTATTATTATTAGATCCGACGTTTTCCGAATTTTTTTTACATGGATCTGAATTTTGTATTGCATTTTTTAAAAACCTGTTGTTTGTGAGAATCTCTAGATATGCCACTCTTTTCTATTCAATAATAATAAAATAATTTTCTATAATTAATAAGGAATAAGAAGAAAATAAAGAAACACCGTTTTATATGAAAAATATTTATTTCCTTTTTTACAAAAAGTGTAATATGTTTTATTTTTTGTAGCACAGAATTAATAAAATATAATTAAAAGTTATCTAAAAGACCATCCAGGTATGTAGGGGCTTGAAGCAAAAATACGCTTTAAATGATATTTGAGACAATGTTTGCCATACCCTTAATGTTGACTTTATTAATTTTATTAGATTTTTAAAGCTTGTTGTATGTATTTTATTTTTTATTAGAAGCTTATTTAACTTAAACCCAATCTGTAACTTTTAAATTAAAAAAATAATAATAATAATTAAAAAAAAAAAAAGAAATACCAGTTTATATTTTTACTAATCGAATATTTTTTGAAAGGTGTGTGTGGGGTTTAACATATGTATTTAAAGTAATACTTACATCGTACTCTAAGCACTACTGGCTCACTCATTGTTTCTCCCCTAGGATTGACAGCTAAACAGGTATACGCTCCACTTTGCCATCTTGTAACGCTTTGCAGGACCAAACTATGCGTACTGATAATTACTCCTGATGACATATTTTGGCTTACCAATACGCCCTAAAAATAAAAAAAAATATACATGTGAGAACTTAATTAGAAAACAATAAACATATCTGTTAGGTTTAGGATCAGTGCCCGGTTGGAATCTTTATTGAATATGCAATATAAAAACACTGTCTAAAAATCAAATAAATAAGTTTTTTCAATATCCAACTATAATATATTTATGCTTTAAGAAGTAGTGCCGAAAATATCAAAATGCAAATATTCCGAAAAAAAACAAGAATAACAGCGAAAAAAGTGTAAATTTTGTAGTTTTTTGGAAAATTACCTTACCATAATTACTTTTTATTTCGAAATGTAGTAAATTAAAAAAATGGATGGGCTCATCCTGTTTTGCAGTGCTTATTTCTTTCATTTGCTGAGCGTATTTCGTTACAATTTTTATGTGTTTGATTTACATTTATTAATTTGAATTATTTTCCATTTTAGTACCTTAAACTGGTAACAAAGAGGCAATACAAATGTTATAGTTGCCAATATTACTAACAAAAAAAATGGTAAAAATTAAATCATTGCTGATCTAAAAAGCCACATTTTGTTTGATTAAAGCTTATTATTTTTGGTAATTGTTTAGATGTGTGGCTCCATTTTTTTGGGATCTTAAATCAACATAATTATTTTTTTGAGTTGTCAAATATTTTAATTCTTTAAGTTTATTAAAAATAGAATAATAAAAAATCAAAAATGTCAATTTTTTGATTTTTTTTTTGAAAAAATATTTGAAAAATCTAAAAATTAATATTTTTGAATTTTTTAAAATATTTGTCTTTACACGTAAATTATAAAACAAATCACTAGAAATTGTTAAGCTTAAATGGATGCATTTTATTAATAAAAAACTTAAAAACTACCCATTTCTTTAATTTTTAAAACAAAAATTAACACCAATTTTTTTTTTTGGTTTTACTTAAAATGTTCGTAAATCCACCGTAAAATAGAACAAAATAAACACAAAACATGTCTTTTTTGATTTTTTATGATAAAATAGGTGAAAATACAAATCTAAACAATTATCTATTTTTAAAACGTTTTTTACATCGGTTTCTTAATATTAATACGAAATAAGTAAGAAAATATACACTAGTCATTATTTCTTAAAAAAAATAAGTTAGAAATAAATCACTTTGGGTAATACCAACTGTAAAATCAACAAAAAAACACAATAATAATTTTTCCATTATCAATAATTTCCAATGTTTAATTCATGAGGTAAAAGTAGGCGTACTACTTGTTCTGTAAGTTCTTACTAGAATAGATCTTATTTAATATATAAATTTTTAAAGTAATAATAGTTTTTTAATACTATTTTAGTAATATTTAAGTACCCTATAACGAAATAGGTATATAATTATTACTCGATGTCCTCGGACTGAAACTAATAACAAAGAAAATTTTTATAATATTTAATTCGTTAGGAAATACCAGTAATAATAAAATATGTTTAATAGATATAACTACTATTAGGTTTCGCTCTACGAGTATTGGTTCCTTAGTTACGAAGTATTAAAATAAAATCGTTTTAGTGTAATCACTTTTGAACAAAATTTTAGCCAGAGGTTAACTTAATAATATCCTAGTAACCATACTCATAAGGTTGGCGCAAAAAAAAACCACTATTTTTTTTAGTCTTGTGTGAAAATATGTTCATAGTATATGGTATTTTAAGACCCTCCTTCAAAGTGCAGCCCAAAAAAATTTTTAAGAAGTCGCTCCAAATTTTTTTAAAATATCCAAAATCGTCAAAAATTTATTTTTTAAATCTCTTTCCTCGTAACGGCAATATTTTATAGACAAAAAGAAGATACGTTTCTTAAATTTTTGGCTCGAATTATTAATTTTTAAAGGTCGCCCATAATTTTTTTAAGTTTGTAAGAGCAATACTTTAGCTGTTTTTGAGCGACTTTTTAATATTTATATTAAGTTTCAATCCATTATTAACCTTTTAATTAGTGAGACAATCAATTAAAATACAACACAAGATGAACAAAAAATCCTACACAATACCGTAACGAGAAAAGAGATAAAAAAATAAATATTTGACGATTAAACTTTTTTTAGGTGCGCTTTGAAGGGAGGTCTTAGAATACCATAAAGTATCATATTTTTACACAAGATTAAAAAAATAGTCGGTTTTCTTGCGCCACTCTAATTTATCCATTACGTACAGAGGAAAATGTAAAAACTTAAAAAAATGTAAAAAACACAACCATTATCTGGTATGTTTAATATAATTTTAAAAAACTTGTCGCATGAGCATTTTAAAAGGCTTTTAGACCGCAATTCTTTGACTTATTTTTTATGGGGGCACTGAAAAACGGCAAATTCGGAAGATGCCTGGTATTTTTTTTAACTTTGTGACAGCCCAGGAAGGCTTGATACCTAAGTAACAAGAAATCGTGAAAGTCTGAATTTCCGATGTTTAACCCATCCTTCCCAAGTCCGTCAGGTGTTCAGCACGAAACATAAAATTTTATTTCACACACCTTTTCAACAACTCGTGGCCACAACGGACGTTATTTTAAATACCTACTACCCAAATAAGTTTCCTCGGCTAGGGATTGATTCCGAGTCGCTAGCGTGCCGTTTAATAAATTATTCTTAATTATTAATTAGTCTAGGTTTGTAGGTTACTAGTACTTGTTGCTTAAATTTTTTACAAATTCTTTGTTTTTCTTTATACGCAATAGATAAATTGGTAATTTCAAAAAACTAAATTACGGAAAAATGACGGAAAACGCAAAGAAAACTCAAAATTAAGCTTGAGGAAATGGTCGAAAAAATTACCAGTGCGTATCACATTAAAAAAGCCCATGATAATATCCGTACGCACGCCAGTGAGTAAATAACGAAGTCATTTTTTTCTCTTACCAAGATAACCTTAAATATCATTTCATTATCTTTTAGCGTATAAAAGTTATTAAACTAAAAAATTTTTAACACCCTGTAACTTAGAAACCAATACTCGTGGAACAAAACTTGTATATTTCCTAAGTCTAATGAGATTAAGCATCGTATCCCTGTAATCGTCTCAAGCAGAGTGGCATTTAAAATTTTTTATAACATAAGCTATTATTTCTTCTAGAGAAAACGACTTTATAATGTTTTTAACCTTAACGCTTCTAATAGTACTAATAACTGTAAAATATACACAAACTACTTAGCAATGTTTTCTTAATTTAAAATTAATATACCATTAAATTTTATTTCTTACAATACGTTATTTTTGGACTTTTGAAAAATAATATTATAAAACTCAAACACTAAACCTAAGGATTAGACTCTTAATATCGAACGAAATACATTGTCTTAGGTCTTTAAATTATTAAAAAGTATTAACGGGAAATGTAGGTCTATTGATTTAAAACCTTAAGAAGGCTTAGTGTTTTCGTTGCCTAAACTTTTACGGAGTTTTACTAAGAGCCGCTACGAATTTTGAAATGTTTTTAAACCGATTATCAAATTTATAAAATTCGTAAGATGCTTTTCCGTAGAAACTTTAGACCTTCTTTGTCAAGGTTAAAGACAATTTTCCCAAAAGAGTACAAATTCCATACTTTGAAACGCTTTGTGCTCAGGTATTAATTTAATATGGAAATCGAGTAAAAATAAACATATTATATTTTGGCTAGTACAAAATTTAATTTTCATTGGACGTTTTTTTAATAAAAAACTGTTACATTAACAATGGGAAAAATTCCATGATTGAAAAATTGTGCTTTTTATGAGTAATTAAACAACAAAATATTAATTGTTTGCTTCAAACTGCTTTAATTTAAGAAGTAAAGTGTAATTTAAACCATAGTAAATACTTTTCTTTATACATATACAGTCTGCATTGTGACCTTTTAAGTATTAAATTCTTGGACCTTCTCTGCACAGTAAATCGAGTTATAAATATTATTTTCGGAAAAATTACCAAATTTGACTCATGTTTTTAAAACTTTTTCTGTAGCAACTATAACTACTTTGTTAGTGTCACCAAAATGAACCTATGGTCAAAGACAAATTTCTTTTTGGAACAATAATAACAACTTTTTACCAATGTTTTAACATAAAAACTAAAAAGGGAACCAATATTTTAAATAAATAATTTTAGGATTGTGACTTTTTATATTTTTTCATAACGAGTTCTAAAGTTCTGGTATTCTTTACGTCCCTAAAATAATGATTATATTTTGTTAAGTGCTCTTTTCCACAAAAAAATGTAAATTCACATGTTAATATATTTCCTTAAACCTTTATTTAAAATAAAGTTTCTATTTTATGAAAACGATTTCTAATTTTTAAATATTAATAGTTGCTCGGGTATCAAAATGAATATATTTAAGCTATATTTTTTTATTGGATCATAACCGTAAGCATAGCATAAGTCGCACATGATCCTGTGGCTAACCCCACTTCTATATCTACCTCTTTTGCCCTTATATCTTATTATTATCTATAGTCAAGCTGTGGTCGATTAAATCAGCTATGAATAGAACACCGGGACCGTGTATTCTTTCTTTCATATAGGGAGCTTCAGAAAATATCCGCAGTATTATTAAAACGGCATTTAAATCCCAAATCAAGAAGTATTCTTATTAAGAGGAAACCGAATATTTTTTTTTAAAAGGACAGTATCTACCAAATTTCCTGTATATGTCGTAAGATATACATTGGAAAAACAAAAAGACCACTTAAAATTTAACTTAAAGAAGACAAAAAACCTACGGAACGAGTTGCAATGTCGAGGTTAAGGATTGCCTAACATGCATAATCAAAACAACACCGCGTACAATGGTCGAAAGCAAAAATTATTTATAAAAAAAACACTGTCAGATAAAAAAAATGTAATCATTCTTAACAACCAGAATGTATTTAGCTAGACAATCTACATATCTGGCAGCCGTTGTTAAACCGTAAAAAATCAGACAAGTTTCGGTAAACAACGAAAAATAAGTTGTAGCTTTAGGAGTAGCTTGAATACGGTTAGAGATATAATACTAACCGATAAGTTGTGTACCAATTAACAAATAAAGACAATGGAAGTCAAAGATTTTAATATGATCGAAATTTTTTAAAAAGTTTTAAATTAAAATACCCTACATATTAGACATACCTTTGGTGTCAGAATAAATAATAAAATAAACACCTTGAGTATGAATAAATAAGCCAACAAAAGCCTTAAAGCGAATAATAAAAGAGGTTCTTTATCTCGATTGAAATAAATCTTTCTTTAGCGTGCCAAAACAAAATACAGCTAGTAATAAAACTATTTCAAAGTCATAAATAGCATCCACTAATCTAAAGTTTGAGAATGATATAGCAAACTTCTACCATTTGTGTAATGTTATTATATGGTATTTTGCTCAGAAATAAAATATGTATGTTTTGTTTTGACTGAAGTACGGTTAAAAGCTAAATAGCATTAGAATATTACACTAAAATATCATTTGATATTATATTTGGTTCTTTTTCGTAATTATTGATTTTACCAAGTTGCATGCTAAAATGCTACAAAGCGAACGTCAAATAATTAGGTTTATGTTACACTGTTTTATAAGGTGTTTTTTTTTGAGTGAATTGCAAATTAGCCACCAAACGTAGAAGAAAATACAATAGATTCTTTTTATCTACTGCGTAAAAATCCTTTTAATTGTGAAAAAAACAAAATTATGCTACCAATGGTGCAGAGGGGCCCATCCAGAAGAACGAAGGAAGAACTACTCAGACAAAGTAGAAAAAGACTTCGCATAACAGTAGGGTTGCTAACAGGACAGATTAACCTTAGAGGACACCTACACAAGATAGGCTCATACAATGGGGACCCAAGTTGCAAAAGGTTCGACGAGGGGAAAGAAACAGCCTACCATATCCTGTGCGAATGTGAAGCATTGAATCACAAAAGACAGGCATTATTTGGGCAACCGGAAATGAGCTCACAGGAATATATCAACCAACCAGTCTCGGGGTTATACAGACTTGTAGAAGGAACAAGATTAATGGGAGGATTGGTATAAAAAATAATGGGAAATTAGGCACAAAAGCCCAAGATGCTGCGCTGCCTCCGGTAGTGAATCAAGACGGCTTCCAGGGAAGAAGAAGAAGAATAATGCAGAGACTGACTGCCGTGGGACCAAGGATGAAACCGGGTAATTTTTAATTAAGGGATGCATGATGGTCGAGAGAATTGAAAGAAGGCGACACACCGTTTCATATGGCACATAATGGAAAATGTAAACCTATAATTTAGTCTTTTTCAAGATAGGACTATTTTTATAATGTATTTGCTGGAGAAATACTGACCCAAATTTAAAGAAATTAGGAGTCGTTCAAAAAAAGAATTGAACAGCCTTTAATTTGCGGTATCACGTGACTACTCATCCCATTTAACATTTAAGGTGTAAAGGTCGCCTTCTAGGGAGTTAAAGTGCCAGAATTAAAAATAAAAATAAAATATTCACGAAATGTTCCCCCTCGAAAAAAAAGGCAGCAAACGTGTCAAATCGACGTTGTTTTGTTTTCATTGGAGCATCCTCTATATAAACTTATTTGTGTTATTAAACATTTGATTGGACTGAATACCTAATGATTTATTGTGCTATTGTTTGCTAGACATGAAAGTATAAACCTTCACTCGGTATATAAAAGTGAAATACTTGTTTACTAATTTTAATAAAATGAGACGCTTGCAATATTTGACAGTGCAGAATTTCTCTATGACAAAAAAAGTATTTGGTAAGAGGAAAAAAACTAATTTTGGCAAACATCGCATTTTTTTTTAAATATTGCTGTTGTAAATTTTAAAACCAATAACTTCTAATTTGGTAAAAAAACGACACGGCATAAATGCAATTCATCGTAACAACGACATCTGTCAAATATTACAACTGTCAAAATTGTACATGTTAAAATCATATTTGTTAATAATAATATTTATCATATTTAATATATATATATATATATATATATATATATATATATATATATATATATATATATATATATATATATATATATATATATATATATATATATATATATATATATATAAATATATATATATATATATATATATATATATATATATATATATATATATATATATATATATATATATATATTTGGTATATATATGTGTGTTTTAAAAATGAAAATTATGTTTTATAATTATAATATACTGCGGCTTCACCTTTATTTAGAACAGAGTTCAGATATCAGGTATTAAATTTACTATTGCCCTTAAGTAGTTAGGATTTAACCAATAAAAAATCTTTGAAATTTTCTTTTAAAGTTCATCTTAATTTTTGTGGCTTGAAACCATACTTTCATTAAATTTTTTGAGCAATTAACCAAAAACATTTTCTAATATTTAATGTATAAAATACTTATTTTCTGAGATCATGAGTTAATTATCTAAAAACTCGATACCCACGGTTAGTACTTGGGCTTTTATTCAAGACTTTGTCGGCATTCTTGTTTTATGGATTCTAAATGGATCCCTAATTTTATATAACCTTTTAAAAAATTGAAAAAATTGAATGTAGTTGGTGGCTTCTTTATTTCGCCACCAATGACTAACTAATGTACAATGTTTTATTCGTAATTGCGAAATGGGTTAAAAAACAATTATTATTTTAAATGATATCAGCATGTCAAACGTGTTTATTTAATTTTCAATTAGCCATTATTTCTTAATTCTCATTATTTTACAATTTGCGCAAATATTGCATGATTAAAATTTAATTGTATTGCCGCACTACTTTATTTAATTTTCATTAAATCAACAATTCAAATTATAATCTAGTACCGGATAAAACACATTATGCAGTATTTACATAGCAAATCTCGTTTATGAATCTTTTTTGGCAGGTCATGTGTCAGGTCAAACAAATTGGCAAATAATTGCCAATTCAAAAATACTTTATTCTATTCCAATATACATTCATTTACAGTAATATAATTTGTGTGCAGTTTATTTTATTTATAATTTACCAAGTAGTTTTATTTCTATTTGTATTATTTTATTATTTTCGAGATAAAACAAAAGTATCGATTGCAAAAAAAAAATAGTCTAGCATATTTTATGTATTATCAAACATTTCACTAAAGGAACATAGTAAATTAAAAAGTTAATAATAGCAAAAAATAAATACCAAAAATGTGTCTACGAAAAGGAAAGAACAAATAAACGAAGTGGAAAGTTTGGGACAAAGTAAAGGAAAGTATAGAAGTGACACTTCGTATTGCTTTATTTGGAGAGAGGAGAGACAGAAAACAAGACAGAAACAGAAGTCCTGAAAATATTTGTAAAAGCAACAAGTCCACTAAATCAAGTACCTATTTTTCTTAGTACACAAGTGTTGTTAACTTGTTTTTTTATATATAATAAATTAATTATGAAAATAGTTGATGATTTAAAAACTAAAATAATTTGTAGGTTGTGACTGCTATCAATCAGTGTATTCCTTTTAACTTGAAAAAATGTTTTATCTGTTCTTTAAACTGTCAAGAACAGTTCTACAACACGACTTCAATATAAAAGAAACATTTATTGACAGTTCAAGAACGGTTCAGAACTGTTCTAGAATTTAAAAGGAATACAACACTGGGTTTGTGTTTTTAAAGATCTCTTTGGTTAATCATTAGGTTCACAAAATGGACATAAATAAAGCAACCTTTACCCATCTGTCAACCGGATGCAACTATTTCTTATCAAATATAATATGTAAATAAAAGTATCGCTAATAAGTTGATTAAAAATTATACTCAAAATTGGTTGTTTTAACAAGGTCATGGCACTCTAAATTAAATTTTAAAAAATTAAATATTTTCTAAGGAAAATGTCAAAAGTTAACATATGGGGTGTCATTGTATTTAGGATGTCATTTTTCCATGGAATAGGTGAAAAAAATACAGGGTGTTCCATTTAAAATAAAAGTTGGGTATTTTAAAAAAATCGTCAGAAACATTAAAAGTCATTAAATGCTTTTTTAGGTCATATATTAACACGCAAATTTGATTCCCATCTTAAAAAATAAAAAGTTATAGGGGGGACCCACTTTGAGAAACACCATTTTTATTTAGTTTAAGTTTTTTTTATTTTTTATATTTGTATTTTAAACTTATAAATTAAGTTAGAAAAATTGAAAAGTTATTGTGCATTTGAAAATTTCTTTATATTTCTAAATTTAGGCAAATTTTTTGAATTTTATTTTTTAAAATTTTAACATTGTATTTAAACAATAATCAATTTAAAACTTCATTAAAATAATTATTTCTTCCATTTCATTTATTTTCGACTACATTTTAAAGAAACGCGCAACTTTTTCCACTAATTTTCAAAAATCTTTAAAGTTTTACCGACTTTTAAAGCCATCTAAGGCAAATATCCCAAAATAATCCAATTTTAAAAATATATTTTCAGAACCTACTATTTATGTATAAAAACATGAAAATATTATTTGTAAGGAATTTTAGTTGCCTTTGTATAATATACAGGGTGCTTTATTTAAATATGCACTTTTCTTCATTTTTGTATCTTGCGGTAAAATCACTAATTTTGACCAATCCTGTATAATGCAGAACAAATTTGTTTACTCAAAAGCAATACCTCCCTAAATTACCTCCAAAATTTAAACTTTCTGCGAATCTTACTGACGTAGTAATAAAAATTTAATTGGAGCTATGTTTTGAAAAAAAAAGACATTAATTAATAGGCCAAAAATGACTAGGGATAGGTATAGAAAAGTATTATTTAAAAATAATCAGAAAGCAATAGCGGAGCAAAAAATTCAATAATATACAAGGTGTATTATTTAAAATATCAAACTTTATACTACTTTTTGTTTTAAGCGGCAACGTTGCGTTGTTAATAATATTTAGATCGATTTGTATGGGATATTTTATGGAAAACGGGATTTCCATAAAAGTCTAAATGGCCCCACAGACTATCGTTCTTTTAAACCGTCTTAATCGCCAATTAAGACTGCTCTGTCGGACGATTAAAACTTTTATTTCCCCACACTTAATTTAATTTTAAACCGTCTTAATCGCCAAAAGCACTTGATTTAATTTTAAACCGACTTATCGCCGAAAGCTGCATCAAAAAACGTAAATGAAGCGTTTTTATTGGTTACAAGAATGACGATTAAAAACGTTCTGCCCACACACTTGTTTTTAAATGAAGATTACAATCAACGATTAAGATTTCAAGCAAAATTTTCACCGTCGGTGTTATATTCGGTTTTCGCCCACAAACTGGCAATGTTAATCGACGCACCATCAATTACTTTGTACATTAAAATGACACAGGATGTACAAAAAAAATGTGATAATTTTTTTAATTTTAAATTTTAAAAATTTTAAAAGACTTTATTTATGAAATAAGAAAAAATTAGTGGTATATTAATACTCTTATGTAAAATAAAAAAATAATAAGAAATGATATAACCTTTTAAAGATAGTTTTTAGGCAACCCATGTGCGATACTTTTGTTTACATATTACATTTGATTAAAAATAGTTTTCATCCGGTTGACAGACGGGTGTAGGTCACCTCTAATTAAGATCTTAGTCTATAAAAACTACTTTGTTAACCCGGAAACACATCACTAGTTGCCAACACATTTTTAAATTCTTTTCAGAATGTGACAGGAGTTTTTAAAGTCATAGTTACAATAATTAAAAAGAATACCATAGAATAAGGAAAAACCATATTTTTCTTAGACAAAAGATTAAACTTTTCTACCTACCTTATTACATATTTGAGACCGAGTCGTAGGATGTCTGCATAATT
>JAHBCN010000566.1:0-170148 GCA_019359885.1 Listronotus oregonensis | reverse complement strand
CGGCTTTCCGGACTCTCATAAGATAAAAAACGCTATTTGTTTATAATAATTGTTTATACACATAATTTTGGTCTTTAAATCCAAGGGGATAAAATTGGACGAATTTGCTGATTTTTGTGTAGAACTCTCAAATTTAATGCATATATTATAACTAACCTAACTCAAAAAGGGCGAAATTGCATTTGCTCGTGGGGAATAAATAACTTGTTGATGCGAAGAAAGTCCTGAGAAAGTCATTTTTTATATATTTTTATAATTTATTACCGGTAGTATATCCATATATTTTATTGAATTCTTAAAATATAAGCTGTAGTAGTAATATGAGTTTATTTTACTTATCTTAAAACACTCTGCAATTAAAGCAAATTAGAACTTTTTATTTTTAAAATCTAAACCTAGGTAAAAATAGGCAACTAAATAAGAAAAACAGCAACATCAAAATTAAAAAAACAGAAATAATAAAACGAAAGCCAGTAGTGCGGCAACAACGGCGAGCCCATAAAGATGGCGCAAGATCTACGGGAGATGTCGGCGCAATCCTTTGATTTTTCGTCAAGTATCTTCCCTTGTTAAACACAAACCTTTTCACTTTGGCAGAAGCGAAGCGCAATTTAATATCTCATTTATATTTTAACGAATTTTTGTGACATTAGTACCAATTGTACTACAAATTAAATCATATGCTTTTTTGACATTTTAAAAGGCAATATATTCTAAGTTACAAAAAAAAATCCAAAAAAGGAAAAATTTTAAATTTTGTGAATGTAAAAAAGCCTTTCTAAATTCTTTATTAATAAATCCATTCTAAATCATACAAAGAATTAACATACAATTTCAACTGATATAAAATTAAAGAAAAAGCTTCTTTTTTATTTTTATAATTACTATATATCGTTTTAATTTGTTAGTATTAATATTTTACAATTATTTATTAAAAAAACAAGATTTACAAGTTGTGAGTTATTATTAATTATGTGAATTAATGTCTCTCCAAGAGAAATACACATAAATTAAGTTCTTATATTAACATTGCAGGCGGTGTGTAAAATCTGGACGTGCTTTTTCCAAAATAAGTGTTTTACTTTTGTTTTAAATATACTGCAACTATACTGGAGAATAGATGATTCATTTCTATCTATGCTTCATTTTATTACTCAAAAAAAAAAAAATGCTTGTTAGTAGTTGTACAAAAAAAAGCTCATAAAATCGACTTTTGAATGGAGGACTAAAAAATTGGCGCATGATATTTGTAGAAAATTGTAAGCATTTTGTGATATGGATAAATAAGCAACCATTGTGCAAAAGACGGCTTGTTGGGAATATATTTTCATATAATTATTAATTTAACATATTGCGGTTTAGGGACTTAACGGTTGACGCGTCAATTTTGTAGGACGCATTTTTTTTCGATTATTGAATTGAAAGCTTGAAAACGCAGTTTATCCGAAAAAAATTTTTGTAGATAAAAAGTTTCAGGATACGTCAAAATGATGCTGTTCGCCAAGTTTTAGCCGATCGGTAATAAAATTTTTTTCGTATGGTGTATTGGGGTCTACTACTAGAGATACGGCCGAGTGATGATCGCGTTGTTAAATTTAGCAATGGACTTAGCAATTGTTAAAAGTTAACAACGGTTTAGAATGTTTAACAAAATGTCAGATTTTGAGAGGTTGCCTACTAAAATCATTAAATAACACTGACAATGACATTTTGTTAAACATTCTAAATCGTTGTTAACTTTTAACAATTGCTAAGTCCATGGCTAAATTTAACAACGCAATCATCACTCGGTCGTTAGCCTTGCCGCTCGGCAGTGCGAACAAGCGTAAGTATATCTCCCACTGACCAATCAGCACGTTGGAGAGAGAGAAAGGTTATACTACGGTTTTTCTAGGGTTGCTCTTCGCAAGACTTAGTAATGCTTGGTCAAAAGTCATACACTGTTTTTAAAAATTTCTAATACCTTGTTTTAAATAAATACTTCTTCCCTTTTTTACTTATTGGTAGAAGTTTATTTAAGTGAAATGTAGGAAATGACAAAACTAGTTGCTATTGGTTTTAAAAAAATTTAAAAAAAAAATCAGAAAAGTTCACATTAATTACCGTTCATAAGTTAAAATATAAGGGCCTTGGAGTAATTTTTAGTGAAATTTATTAGCTTCTGTTACGGTGAGCTAACAGTTAAAAACTACTTTCTTTTATATAAAAAATTTCAACCTCTTGACTCGGCTCTAACCAATTTATTATCTTTTTGCATTTAATTTAAGTTTTCTTCATCGTTTATTTGACGCTTATATCTAAGTATTTTAATAAAATATGAATTAATTTTTTTATAGTGTGTAACGCTTTACGTTTTTAACTAAAACTGTTGGACAAAAAATATGTGTTGCCTTTTTAAAAATTAAAAAAAAAAATTCAACGTTTAGGTAATAAATACATAAATTAGGGTTTTATAAAAAAAACTATTTGAAATGTAGTTTTGAGAAGAATTTTATTATTTATGACATAAGTGATAGATCGGTCATTTGTGACATTTCAGTTTGATTTTACATCTGACAAGAAAACAAAATAATATGAAACAGACCCATAATCGGTCATTTAAATTTAAGAAGGACAGAAGCAAAAACAACCTAATCAAAATATATCACATTGATCAAAGATAGATTTCTTTATTTGTCTAGCTTACGGCATTCTTAAATTAATAATAATAAGACGTTTAATTTTAATTAGTCCCATAGTAAGAGCCGACAAAAAAGTAACTTTAGTATGGACATTCCTGCTTTTTAGAGTATGCTGTATAATTTCCAATTGTTTCTCCCCTGTTAAATTTTTATTTTTAAGATAAGAAAATAAAGTTTGGTGCTTCAGTATTTGTTAAACAGGGTGTAAAAAGTATAATGCTCACGATTTTAATGGACGATAGTGGAGCTCAAAACAAGTCAAAAAGTTTATATGGCGTATGTGTCAAAACTTGACAGATTTTTGTCTAAACGATGTCAAAGTTACGAACTTTGAAAGCAATTATTTCTGAAAACCTTAACAACTGGAATCTTTTGTCTTAATAGCTTACCAGTAGATTCATTTGCTAATGAAGTAAACTAAGTTTTAAATGTTTCAATCAACAAATAAAAAAAATATATTTTTTCTCCCAGTTAAAAATTTAAGAAACAATTGGTAACAGAGCTACCCAGAAGCCTTGTGCGTGTGTTTTAAATTTAAGACAACCGTAGTGCAAGTGTACCAAAGAGTTTTGAAAACGGAATGTGTGCAACCGAGAAAACTTATTCTTCAAGCAGAAAAAAAGGCTGTTTTAAAACATTAATTTGTATTCTTAAAATAGATATTAAGCCTAATCTGGTGGTCAGTACAATTATTTTTTAATTACAAATAAAAAACAAACAATAATTTATCGTTTTTTTATTTAAATTAAGTTCCAAATAAAATATCAAAATAAATTGGAAGAAGTAATTTTTATTATTTTAATGTAAATATGCAAAAACGTTCAACTCGCTGCGATGAAACGAGCGCGGGTTTGCAAACTTTTAAAGGCCATATTTCGAAAACAATTAACTTTTGACCCATGTGTTCTTGGCTTTTTCGACTTGTTTTGAGCTCCACCCTCGCCCATTAAAATCGTGAGCATCATACTTTTTACACCCCGTATTATGCATTGTTTGACCTATTCGCATCCAGTTTGACCGGAGATGAATATTACTTTCAAATTTTAATTATCACTACCGAAACATTTTATCTTATTGTGTAAGGATATGACATTCTCAACGCAATGACGCCTCATGTATACCTAGACATACAAGAAGTCGAACATCACACCTTTATTTAATAGTAAAGTTTTATTTTCAGATCTCGATTAAACGTTTTTGATAAAATTAAGTCCCTAAAATTCAAATCGACTGAGCACATTTTACGCTGGATTTGTAAAAAAAATCATTATCAGAACCCATTTAAAGACTTACTGCAAACTATTTTCAATCTTTTTTCCATCATTGCTTTTATTAGGTCTACTCCTTTTTGGCTGCTCCATAACCCAGTCCGCATCATCATTCTTAGAAGTACTCGGAGGTCTTTTACGAGAGTTTGGAAGAAATCTATTAGTACTAGGAACAATGGCAGTATTAACTTTAGGTACTGGAGACGGACAATCGGGTTCTTGTTTCATATGCTTCTCCTGAAATCGTTGTAGCTGCAGAAGTTTTCCTCGATTTCCGGATTCAGGTTTTCTTGTTTTAAAGCCGTTTTGATTGCTGTAAGGGTGGATAAACAAAAAGTAAAAAATAAAACCAGGAAACTAAGCAAGTAATAGGAAACTAAAAAGCGGAAAGGACCCAAAGCAAAACGACTGCAAAATAATAACAAATTAGAAGAAGTGCAAGGGTTTTTTATAAGAAAAGTCCAGTTCGATTTTGTAACAATTTATTACATAAATTTTGCATACAATCTAGTTACATTTTACAAGTATTGCTGTAACTAATCAATGAGGATAATGACAAAAGTTTCCAAACACATGCACATACTTAAACGCCTCATTAGAAAAAATATAAAGTGGGGTGGAAAAATTAGCTTAAAAATAACACGATATCTTTCGTTACCTTAGAAAAAAATATTTGAATAATTTAATTTTTGGTGCTTTAACTTTATTGCATAAGAGCCTAAACTTTATGTAGGTCTACAAATGTTGTGTTTAATTTTCTTAATATAATATTGCGAAAGATGCCTTTAGTAAAAGAAAAACCGTTGCAAAATTTATTCCTTTACATATGTCATTAATGTTTTATGGATCGATAGTAAAATATTAGCTTAAACTGAATTTAAATGATCATAGACTTATAGTGGAGCTATTCCACTGAAAATCTATTACAGTCATATCGCCCTTTAATTTGACAACACATTTAAAATTGGAAAAATCAATCACCAGTTGAAGTTTGGTTAATCAGAGTCTATGCGGACAATATATAATTGGGCAAAAGAGCACATTTCTGCTTTTTGCAGAACTGATTCAGTTAACTTGAGATAATTTAATCAGTGAGTAATTTCTCCTCATATAAAGTGTACGAAATCAAACACTTAATTTTATTTTTTCGTTCAATAAACTTACCCAGAACATTTATGAAAAAATTTACTTCTATAAACTATTTTTAAGATAGTTGCGCAAGGTATTTTCAGCAATTATACTGCCACCGTCTTTCCATTAAAAACATTGTATTTACTCGTATTATTTAATAATATAAAGTTGTATTTAGAACTGGAAAAAGAAACAAGATCGATCATTTACTAATTTTTACACCAAACAGATATAAATCAACTCCTCAAGTAATTGACATTAAAGTTTTTCATTTTGTTAATAAAGTATTTATAAACTTATTAAATTATTAGTAACAAAAGTAATAAGAAATGTAACTTAAGCGGCAATGTTATGTCCATAATCACTTTAACTGACCAAACTATGTTATTAAAAAAAAAAAACTTTATTTAAGCAGTTTAGCCTGCCCAATATTGCATATCGACTCTAAAGCTGATATATTAAAATACTTTTAAAATGACGACAATCAGTTATGACCGAAACGTACCCTGTACTGACTATTTTAGCTTTTACCCCATTAAATATATTATTCTAATGGGCTTTTAATTAACAAAATAAATGAAATTTTACCTTAAAACCTTCCTCCTCCGTTCCAAGTATGTGCACAAAATAAAGTAAAACTAAAATATTAAGTCTTTTAAAACCAAAGATTTAAATATCACAGAAAGAAAATAAAGACGTTTAGAAACTTTTGACTTCTAGGAACCCTTGCATTTCACCTAATGTTGTTATATTAAGAGACCAAAATAAACTTTTTGTCCAATAGAACACATTTTACAAACCTTAAACACTACATGATTAATTATTATAAAAAGAAATGTATCTACAATGAAAATATTTAGAATACTTTTTAGTATAATTTATACTACAATAGTAGCAAAGTCTTTTTAAGGCATATTTATACCTAACGTATTTTAAATTGTATAAAAGAAAAAAATTATCGAAAATCAAGAATCATTTTACACTATTTTAAAAACGTTTTATTTAAAATGACTAATAATAGTAGAATAATACTAAAAAACAATGCTGCATCTTAAAAATGCCATGTTTTTCTAAAAAAAAATACTTAAATTCGTAAGTTTTTATTTTGTTTCACTGAAATTACTGTACATTGGTGACCCATAGAGATATAAAAACATATATATATATATATATATATATATATATATATATATATATATATATATATATATATATATATATATATATATATATATATTTTTAAATTGAAATCCCATTTTTTATATTTAAAATAATCATTAAAATTAAAATGTATTTAATACATCATATCCTTTACCAACACATACTTATTTTAAAAGCCGTCAATTTTGTAAACTCTGCAATTTTAGAATTCACCTTTTAAAATGTGTTAATTCTAACCGGATTCTGGGCTGATATATTGTTGTATTTACTAAAAGCAGGTTGACATTATGAAGATCTGTTTTTATTTTGTAAAATCAAAAAAAGGAGTAAAAATTTTGGTTTTGTTTTAAAAAATAATTTTTGAGTCATGTTTTATCTTTAGGTCACCCCCTAAGTTAATACATTTGTTCTAGGAAATAACAGGCATCTTTTAGAAAGTGATACTGTTTGCTTTCCAAAATACCAACCAGTATTGGACAAAATGTACTATTAAATTTATAATACATTTCAACATTAAAAACCCATTGAATTTGTCAAAAATACCTTATTGAGGAACTCAAAATAAAGGGTTGTGTTTTTCTTTAAACTTCGTATTACCCCTACATATAATTAGAAGCCAAAAAAAAAACAAAGTAACTCAACAAATAATTTCCAAATCACGTAACACCCCAGCTATATGATTAGACATGTATTTAATGAAAGGAAATGTTTACTTGCTTAAACGTTATTAACAAGTGAAGTTGTTTATGGAATTTAGGCATTTAACATAAAGATACGTCAGGTTAAACCAGTACACATAACTAAAGCTCCAGGAACAATTAGGAAATGGTATAATGCAGGACCAACACATTACTCACATATTTTTTAAGTTGCCTTCATTTTAGTTATAAATAACTTTAAAATTATAGGCGTAAATCTTTTTGTTTAAACAGTTTTTGGGTAAAATCTTAACGGGTTGTTTAAGGGTTTCTTGTTGTCAAATTATTAGGTTTTCAAATCGCTCCTGCAAGAGATCGATAATTTAAAACCTAACTTTTTGTGGAACAAATGGGACGGTAAGGGTGTTCAGCTGTTTTAGCAAGCTAGTTCCACTCTATAAATAGTGCATGAAACCATTAATAACTTGCTAGAGCAATATCAGGACTAACTAAACCACCAGAAAAAGCTAAATGGGTATTGCATCCCTAGATGTATTTCTAATAAGGTACCTCCGAGAAAAATGTTTAAATCGATAATCCAGAAACTAGCACCGAAATATTGCCAATATACAATCAACGATTAAAAGAATGCCACTTGACCAATATGAAGTAAGCAAATTAACACTACTTATACGTGACTTAATTTGCTTTTTGGTGATTTTTAAACCAGTTGTCAGTTTAATTAGGATAATATATGCAATATTGCAGTCAACAAAAAGAACTGCTTCTACAGAAAATAATTACGATAATGTGAAACATCTACTCAAAAAAGCATTTGTGTTATAATAATTTATTTTCTTGTTATTTCTTAAAAACTAACCAAAAGAATCTTAAAAATATAATCTTTACCAAAATACTTTTATTATTTACTATTATTCATATCCATTATTTCAAATGATATTTTTTAAATATTCAACTTAATATTTGGTGTTTAGGTGCGAATCTAAATAATTGTACTTAACTTCTTTATGATTGTTAAATAAGTGCGACGAGACTAGTAAAGCCTGCAAAATGGAGGTAAAAAGAATAGTTTTTTTTCTTTTATGTTTAAACAAAATAAAGAACACTTTAAGATATTAAAGGATTAAAATAGTGACGTCAAGCAAGAAATGCTTTTGATTTTGAACCATCTTTAGGATGCCAAAAAACAATTATTTCTGAATGTATTTAAGTTAAAACAGTTTCTTTATCGTAGTTGGCTATTTTAATGCAATAAAGAGTATTTATAAAAAAAATAAACGCATTTAAAAACTTTTTTTATATACGTTGAATAATGTAATTAAGTAACATGATGGCTTTTTAGTACAAGTAGTAGTTATTCCCTGCAGGGAAAAAACTATCTGTTTTTTTTTAATGTGATACTGGTTAATGCAAATAAATTAAAAATATAGTAAAACAATCACAAAAGCGAATAACCGCTCTTAACTTTCAAAAGTACCGACATCTTTTAGAGAATCAAATTAGGTTGCATTAATAGCAAAGCCCTGTGGTATAAACTACACGTTTGAGGTAAGATTGTGAATCGGTTCTATAAGCTACCTTACAAAAAAAAGTTATTTCCAGTTCCTCAATAAGATCAAAATAAATGCTTTTTTTACATTATTGTCCCAACCGTCACGATTGAAACTGCAGAATAAGCTTAACGAAATTTTGTGACGCTGGGTAAATACGTAATTTCAATAAACATTCTGTAAATAAAATTTATTACATGAGCGCTACAACTTTTTATTTAAAAAACAACTAATACTAAAGGAAATGTTTTGCAAACGCTCATGAAGTATGAGATAAAATTTAAAGTTTAAAATTCTTGACATTTATCTCATAATTCTGCTTTTTTTGTTCTTTGTTTAAAAAACCAAAAAGAAATAATATTAATTGACTAGATAGCTCACGTCTAGTATTGTAGTCTTAAAATTTTGATTAACTTCAACCTAAAACATCAATACTGACATAAATCATTGGAGTCGTCTCTATTTATTTTGTATAATACCGTATGCAACCGGTGTCGTTTTGCAGTGGGTAAGCACAATTAGGATTATACACTATAACAGATGGTTGGTAAACTAACATACTTTGCTGTATATAATCAGGCGTCACAACAAACTCCTTCTTAGGATCAGCTGAAGTTGGGCCACCGGGTTGTGGACGAGGTTGTGTCGGCACTTGAGTTGTCTGACTTGCTTCCATCTTGGCCTTCATGGCCTGAAGAAGCGCAGAGGTTTGGGACTGCTGTCCATTGGCAAGTGCTTGGCGGGTTGCACAATTGACGGGTTCGGGAGCCTGCAACGTGCATTGACACTTAGGTGTTTTCTACAATATAGGGTGAAAAGCAACATGGAAAAAGCAAATGCATGCATGTGTTACGCGTGTCGGGTAAAATGAAAAGAAATGTTACTAAAAAATAGACTCATTATTATTTGGGAAAAATCTTCGCAGTTTTTAAAAAAATTTAGGAGATAAACTGGATTAATTTTTCATAAAAAATAATGCTTCTATTCTAGATGAACTGCTGTACCTTGCCTATGAAATCTAAGAAAAAAAAAACTTTAACATTTTTTTCTATTGTAGAGTAATTGCTTTCGTTGTAAAAGTTTATTGTCTTTTAAATAAATTATATAAAAACACGGTAAGGAATAAATTGGTCTACCTTTACATTTTTTCTAGTTCGCTTAAATATGGATAGCAGGGATTTTTAAAGGCGTAAATTATAAATATTTGTTATTAGAATTTTAAAAATTATTAATATATACTTGATTTTCCTTCCTTTGCTACTCGGCAGTATAAATAAACTTAAAAAACATTTACCATTATATAAAAACGAAAAAAAGTATTCTTATATTATTTAGATATTTACAAGATAGTAAAATATTATGAAAATTTAATTATTAACTATGGTAAGTTTATACTTCTTCACTTACAAAAAATCCAAATTTAATTCTTCAAAGTTTTAGAAGATTTACTTCAAAAAAATTAATGATATGAATTAAACAAAAACACTAAAAAGTAATAAAGTTTTTTTCTCAAATAAGCACTAAAAAAGGTAAGCCCTATATCTAAAATTTTGTTTAAATTTAAAGTGTTGAAAGTCGAAACAAAATCAATCAATAAAATAACCTGAAATAACAAGAAATAACCAATACAAAGTTGAGTTCCTAAAGTTAGAATTTAAATTTATGTGCATGTTAACGATGTAGTCTTAAACAAAAACATTGGACAGTAATAGGAATGGTAATATTTAGTTATACTACGGTTTATACTGGTAATTTAAAAACAGTTTTATAATTTCAGATTTCAAAAGAATATAAAAGGCGCTCGCTCTGATTGGCTGTGAAGTAATAAATTAAATACACATTTCAAGCAATAGGTTTTCAGCTGAATATAAAATTGTAACACAATTGCTTCTTAATCAGAATCGAGAAGTTACTTTTGGTTACTTTATTTATTAAATAGTCGCCGATTTCAAAACGTGTTAATTTAAAAATTAATTACCGAGCTTATTTCCTCTAAACCTCCAAATCTTTGGGTCCCGTATTTCTAATGTGCCTCTTACTTCCCTTAAGCCACGCACTGTACGTTATTTAGGCTTTAACTGATTCCTTAGCAAAGTTAAAGGTTAGCAGCAATTGTTTGGGGAACCTAAACCTCTATTGGAAGTTAAAAACCTTAATTCGTCACTATATGACTAAGTGGACCGAAGAGCAGCGGCAACCATAATAGTACCATATTGCAAGGCAAACTAATAGAAAAGCCAAACTGACTTTTTCCATCAAAAAGAAACCTGTATACACGTAGAGAGAGAAGAACCCATTTGCAGACTATCTTCTTCTTTGGGGAAGTCTACGAAGGTGACACCTAAATACTAATCTACCGTGGGTGTCTTATATGAGGCAAGTAAGATGCAAGATTAATACGAGACTTAAAAATTCAAAGATTTAAATGGAAAGATCCCAGGGATAAGGGTTAAACAAAGTATAAAATTTGATGCTTCTGGCATATATTGTCTAAGTCTTCACAGCGGTTACCATAGAAATGTATATAAAAGATACGGACATACCATCTATAGCTCGTCCATAAAAGAAGAAAGCTTTAGGGGAAGAGTGGGGTCATTAATATCTAAAACAAAAGGCTCATCCCTAAGATGAAATAAAGAATTGGGGAAACGGATTTAAATGGTTTATTGTGTGTTGTAACATCCTTTACTTTATTTCTTAAGAAAAATAATTATGATGTTATAAAAGGTCCAGCTCAATTAATAACCACCCTCCCTCCATTCTAAAAAAAAATTAAAAGAATCATTTTTTATTTTGATTGTAAAAACAGAAGAAATACTATATCATATAAAAATATCGACTCTTCTCTTGGGGCGAATTTCTCAAAAACAACAGGTCGTCTACTCTCCTTGATTATTACTTTAATATCAAATTTATATCTTATTTGTGGGGAAGTAGATTGAAAGACCATGAGAAGATCTTTCTTTTTTCTTTTAGATAATAATAATTAGAAGTTTAAAAGGGGTCACAAATTTTAAGATTTTCTTTTCTTTTAGAAATAAATAAAAAATAAAAAATTAAACTTGTGTAAAAAATAACACCTAGACCTAAGCACCTGTCTATTTGTGGGTTTTCAAATAAAAGTAACATTACTACACAAAGAATAATTTTGTAATTTTTGTTCAGTTTATATTAGTTTGCCTCCGAAGTATATTTAATGTGTTATGCTTCGTTTCTCTTGTAAACTAAAGAATGTCTGTGTGTGAATGTTGTTTTTTTTAACCCCTAAAAAGTAAAGACAATATCTTTGCGATGGTGCTTCTTTTATCACTAAATAAAGTTTATATATTTTGGAACACTACTTGCAAAAACCAATAAAAAATGTAGTAAATGCATAAAAGAAACAACTGTTCGTTTCAAATCTTCACAATTTTGGATAGTTTTTAAAACGTTATAGTTGTTTCTTTTACGTATTTACTTAATATGTATCTTCATCAAGTAACGATCGACCCCATAACATAATTAATAAGAAATGTTTTAATTGGGTCAAAGACATGTGAGACCAAATTGATTTAATTATATCTGGCAAAATATGTCTGTTTAAAAATGAGAAAACCTATTTTTCTTTTAAATATTAAAAAAACATCACCTTTTTTATTTTAATACTATTCTTTGGGCTAAAAAATAATTTCCACATTTTAGGAAATTATGTTATATCTAAAAGTTTTATTGATTAAATGAAAGTGTTTTTGCATGTTTATTACATGAACGACGAGGGTTCAAATATAAACCCGAATTTGGTTGTAACCTTTTATTTCACTGCAATAAGTATTTGATGTTTACCTTATTTCTCCATGTATTCACCCCTTAATTCTATGCACTTTTGCCATCGTTGTGAGAGTGTCATAAAGCCACTTTTAAAGAATGTTTTTGGTTGGACAAAAAGCTGCTTATGTACAGAGTTATCCAACAAGGACTAGACAGGCCGCCTTTTTAACTCAACATGTACTTATATAAAAAAAAAAACTGAAATAGCCATCTTATATAATTTTTACCGCCGAACCCGATAATAATGGTTTTTTGGACAATTGAAAATCAAACAAAACTGCTAGGAGTCATTCTGATATTTTCTTAAATGCAATACCAGAGTGTTTATGTAATTATTCGATTCCTCGTATATGTTTTCATCTAAAATAATATATTTTTAATTCAAAAACGTCTATTTTTTGCACGTTAGTCTGCCGTACCATTAACACGTGACAGATCGATACAGATACCTGTTTACCTTTGGAGTTAAAGTCTTTAAACCAATAAAATATCAAGTTTTAAAATATTTTTCTATTTTTCACGTATATACAAAATATCATTTGTTTTGACATTATTCATTGCGCAACGAAAACCTCAATTGCTTGCTCTGCAATGGGCGCCTCGCATTAATTTTATTTTTATTAAAAACACGTTAAATCTCTTAGTTGGCCTCAAAAAATATAAACCTCAATAAGAAGCGACATTATTCGAAGTCCCAAAATTTTTAGGAGGGGGCTAAGCTGTTTAACTGTCAACCCGCTACCGGCAGCTATTAGTCCGAGATTACATGTTTCGTTTAGTGCTTTGTTGAGTTTTATGTGCTGTTTCATTCGTTTCGTTTAGTTTTGTGGATATCAAAAAAAAACACTAAATGTGCATAGTAATTGTGATACTTGTTAAAATTATAGATCACAATGCGAATCTTTAGATGTTAATTCTTTGTTAATTAGGGTTCATGATTTCTCGAGCTTATCAATTTCTCGGGTCTCGAGAATTCTCGAGGCTAATTTCTCGGTTGTTGTCGAGAAATTTACAAATTGCGTGTACTACACTTTGTAAACCGTCTGAACTCAGCTAGAGTCGAAACACTAATGAAATGTGTGTGTATTACAGTGTTGCCAACCAAGCTCGCTGAAAATTCCCAATTTTTCTGTGAAAAAATCCCTAGAATTTCCTAGATCAAAATTAAATAGAAAAATAATTTACGAAATGACTTTATTGTCAGAAAAGTTCAAAAAATACATAAAAATAAAATCTCATGGTAACAATGGACAGAGATAGCAAAATGAATTAACAAAAATAAAAGTTTCTAAACAAAAAAACAATTCTAAAAATTCTTAAAATCAATCTTTTTTTATAAAGGTTTTCCTTTTTCATAAGACTTAAATGCTTTTCATTTAATGAATAATTTTGGCAGCAGTTTTCACTAGAAAGACGAATTAAACACACTGCATTTAATGCCTCACTGGATAATTAATTTGCTTTTTATTTTTACGTCGGTAACGACTGAAAATACTCGCTCAGTCTCGGCATTACTTGTGGGGCAACAAATACACGAACTTGACATTTCTTTTTCCCTTAGTATTTTGTGGGCAACAACCACAAAATACGAAAGGGCAACAACATGCAGAGAGATGCTAAGTAGCAGTTGATCTGTAATTCCCGAAACCCGATACCACGAATTAACCCGTATTAGATTAATCAGCGCAACAAGAAGCAATTTTTGAAAAGATACAATGGTCAACCATAACTCAGGGTATAAGGATTTAATAGGTATTGCTTTAGTAGTCCATTTAATATTAAAATTGATAAATTGACTCAAATCTATAATTGAACTGAAAACAATCCAAGTTGAAAATTCCCTAGATATTAGATAAAATTCCTTTTCCCTACTGTAGGAAAACCCTAGAACTAGGAATAATTTCCTAGTTGGCATTACTGGTGTATTACCACTGTATTGTATTATGTTAAAGACAGCGCCGCGCGCGATCGGCGAGATCAAAGGGTACCACGGCGCTTTGGCCCGTGCCGCCCCGCCGCCGCGCGTTTAACACAAACGGCAAACGCAAATAGTTTTATTTTATAATTTCATAGACTCAAATATGATTTCTCGAGTTTTCTCGAGCTTGATTTCCCGGGAACAAAGCCCAACGATTTCCCGGGAATTCTGGAGCCGAGAATTCCCGGGAATGAACCCTATTGTTAATATACATTGTGGATCAGCCAAATGGAATAAATTCAATATTAAATAAATGGGGGCTTATTCGAAAAAATGCTCGGACATATTGTTTGCTATTTTTAATTGCGCATTTTTTTCAACTAAAACTGTTTATACAGGGTGTGTCATGTGACAGTGGTCAGTATCAACTTTCTTAATTTAAATGCAACACCCTGTATATTATTCAATTTTTGGTTTTTTCAAAGCATTCTAGACATATTTTATGTACAATGTCCTATACCTATCTTCAACTGTTTCGTAAATATTAAGCGTTTTCAGGTTTATTGCATCTATTACCTTTGCATCTTGGCACTTTCGTGAGGGTTACTTTTTGTACATATACCTACTAGAGGCAGCCGAGTTACATCCTGTATAATTACCTTATAAGCATTAATTACCACTCCTAGAAATAGAGATAAGAAAGGTTATAAATATAGCTAGAAAATATATATTTAGGATGACTTCTGTTAGTTGAGCTTAAACTGTTGTAACTTTAGTTTTCGTTCCCGTTTCTCTCAAAAAAAAATAATAAATAAATTTGTTACAATTTTCGAGTTTGGTGAAAAATAAAAAGTGTTTTGTTTTTCTCAAGAAAAATTGTTTTTTAAAAACATCATTCCTTCGGCCCGTATTGTAACTGCCGTGCCGCTCAGCTGTGCGGACAAGCGTGCGAGAGAGTAAGAATAGCTGTATAACATTTCTCTCGCGCCTTGTGCTAATTAATTGGCGGAAGGGGTGTATACACCGCCGATAAATAAGGAGAGAGAGAGAGAGAGGAGAGAGGTTATACACCTATTCTTCCTTCTCTCTCGCACGCTTGTTCCCAAGGCTGCCTCTAGTAAGTATATGCACAAAAAGTAACTTTCAAGAAAGTGGCAAGCATGCAAGAAGCACACTACATCTAAAAGCACCTAATATTTCCAAAATAGTTAAAAATGGGTATAGGACCATTGTACATGAAGAATCCAAAAATTGACTAATATACAGGGCGTTGCATTTAAATTAGGAAAGTTAGTGTTGGCCACTATTACATGACACACCCTGAATAAAAAGTATTTACTGAAAAAAAAAATGCGCAACCAAAAATACCGATACACGTGTCCGAGTGTTTTTTCGAACAAGCCCCCGTTTATTTATTATTGAATTTATTCCATTTGGCTGATACACACTGTATTATAAAGCTTACGACACTACAAAAAATATTCATGGAGCGTTGCAGCACCCTCCCAATTTGTTTATTAAATATGTTTATGATTTGGAACATGCTTTTAAAACTAAGTTTGAATATATTTGTATAAAACATAAAGTTTCACATAAACTCTTAAATGAAATGGAAAGAATAAAATTTACCCATTCATGCAATGATTTTCCAAAATTGTACATTATAAAATAATTTATGAGGCTTAAAATATTTTATACGATGAAATATACCAATCGTGATCTAAAGTACCAGTCAAAAGATAAGAAAACCAAAAATTATTTCCCACATATAATCAATTTATAGTCACGGTAACAAGTCGATGTAACTTTCAGATTTTGCAATTTCAATAAACTGTTTGCCTACTTTTTTTTAAAAAGTCACAATTTTTCATCTCACCTTAAACATTCAAGCTCTAGCCTTGGCATTTAGCCTTTAAAAAACTAAAATTGTTTATTTTAGTGATGTTTTGAACCACCTTGATTATCAAGTTCTTCCACTCTATTCTTTCCAAAATATCTACTGAGCTTTTTTTCCAAATCATAAACCTACTTTCCAATTTAATTAATTTAATGGGGAACCCCTTTTTTTTTTTACAGCATGCTGTACATTGTATATTAATATATTCTTACTAAGAAATTTTGTTGTTGTTACCAATATAGGAAATGCTAAATTATATGTTTATGTAATAAAAAAATTTAAGTACATTGTAGTGTTTTTTTTACAGTAAAAATGAAAGGATAAACATTAATAGTAAAGGTAAGTATTAAGGTGTATAGGTACCGTTTTACAAAAAAAAACATCCCTCCACTGAATTTTTGACCCCAGAAACCCATATAATCACATACTTTAAAAGTTTTTTCTCTTTTTCTTTGAAATGTACATCAAGAATAATTAACGGAAGCAAAAAACTGTATACTATTCGTTTTTTTCCAAAATGTTATACAGTCAAATTAGTTAGACGTAAAATGGATTACAAAATTTAATTCTGCATATGTACTCGAAGACCTAAACCATATATTAACACTTACTTATTGTTTTATTACAATTTAGAAATAAAGATTTCTTATAATTATTTTACATCTGTTCATACAAAAATTACATAATATTAATTTTTTTTAGAAAAATTGCGACATTTAATCCCCTGTAAACATCGCTTTGCCCATAACTAATTTTTCTTAAAAATAATCTAATCTTTTTTGAGAATAACCAACCCTAAAAAGTCTGCAAAAAAACTCCTTGAAAGGGACGATTTTCCAGGACTGCAATGTATAGTTATACATAATAATATTTTTTTCCCGTGTAAAACTGAATTTTTACCGTTATATTTCTCTCAGTGTACCCCGCTGTTTGGGAGTCCATGCATCGATTTGACGATCCGATCATCCGAAAGTATTTTGATTGGTCAGAACATTGTGGCGCCACATGTTCTGACCAATCAAAATACTTCCGGATGATCGGATCGTCGGAAATCGGATGCATGAGACTCTGGCTTAAGTGTCATTCCGTCTACACGTGACGTCAGAAATTTGTTTCCCATATAACCAATGCTATTGGGAACTTTATGTTGCTTCTTATTGAGGTTTATATTCTTTGGTTGGCCTATCAAATAATCATTTCTTAAATATCTTTTCTTCTCAGAAAAAAATAGTTTCGGCGTAAAGTAATTACAATATAAAGGTCACGTAGGGTAAAATTTTTTGTCAGACCAAAAAGCAGTCTGACGACACAAGGGTTGCCGAGTTTCAATACGAGTTTTTTTTTGCTTCGGTAATTTATTTCATTCAGAGCAAAAAAATCCATCGCGTTTCTGTATTTCGAAGATAAATGTGCTTAATGTCGATTAAATATGCAACAAAATAAATTTAAAGGGTAATTATACGGTCAAAATCGCAAATACCAAAAAAAAAACAAAAAATAGGTTTAAGCTCTAAAAACTGTTTATTATCGTTTAAAAAAAACACCTCCTAAGTAATTATGATTACAGACGTTGGTATTTGATTTACTTTCATTCGAGATATAATATTGGAACTTAGCGTCGATCGCCTCTGTAGATCGATGTTGTGAACACGTGTGGTTAGCTCCTTGTGACGTGTAAAAAAATATTTGGGTTATTTTTAGCCTATAATAAAATATGTGCGAGGGGTCTATTTTGACAATTACTAAATGAAAATAATTTAAGTGACTATGACATTTTACACCCCTTCTAGATCCCCACTGTAAAAATTATAAGACGGAATTGTGACCAGGGCCATTCGTTTAATTATGAGAATAAAATTCCTGGTCATATTTGAACCTCCTTCATAGTGAGTTAGGACCAAGATAAATCTAGTAATTGGCGACACCACACTCTGTTTTTTAAGATAGCTATGCTTTTGTTAGTCTATTTTTTTTTTGTAAAAGTGATTAAATATTTAAAAGACTAAGGACTCAAATATCAGCATAAAGAGAATATAGAAAAGATATATCGCCTCTTTAGTCCATTTTTGATATAGATTCTTTGTCATACTTTAGGGTAGTTTTGCCCTAAAAATTACGTAGGTCTTGGACATTGGTTTGTTTGAAATTTAGGTTTTGAATGTTATTATCATTGTTGAGACATAATTTTACTTCTGCAATCGATCGAAAAAACACTTAACAATATCAGATTGTCTTATAATCTCAAATTTGGCAAAAATGAGTATAGGCTAGTCTTGTTCCAAGGGGGTATTTTGGTCTAGAAAGTTAAAAAAATTGATTCTTTTTTAAACATTTCAATTTTAGATATTTGAGAATATCTTATAGCTAAAGTTGTTGTTCAGACGCAATTAAGCTAGTATCAAAAGTTAAGTTTCGAGCTTCAAGTGATCCAAAACAAGAAAGAAGTTTTCGTTTTTCGAAGAGAAATTTGTTAAATATTCAACTTGAGGTAAAAGGCCCGATATATGCAACAGGAATCGCTGATTAAAGAAATGTAAGTTATATGTACTGTTCTATCTGTTAGACTACCTGAAACTTAACCTAAAACTGTAAACGCGTTTTTCTCGAAACTACCTTTTTCAAGCTGGCGTGCATGATATCTCAAGTTCTACTAAACCATTTATTTGAAAATTTGTAAGAAGCTTCTCTATACCTTCCTCTATATCACCAAGCAAATTAAAGTCAAAATTTTGATTTTTAATTAATTAGGAACTGCTAAAAAAACGTGAAATTTGTTTATTTTTAAATGACCGCCATTTTGTGAAAAAAATTTTTGACTTCTTCGAGCTTTAGGAGATAGCGACATCTTTACTGATTAAGAATCCGTTCGATTTTTTTGGACCCCCCACTTAACCAGCCGAAAACTTTTTAATTTTATAATTTTTTTACCGTTTAAAATTTTATATGTATTTCTAAAATACAAATAAACAAGCAATAAAAAATAGATAGTAAAAATATTCTTTGTTTTTTTTTATCGAGTTCGAAAAACGCCTGCAATTCATGCCTCTAGACTAGAATATCCCCTTAAACAGCTTGTGGTGGTGTTTAAAGCTTTTCTAAAAGCACCTGCAACTTTAACACATACTTCTTCCGCGCTATGTAAAATAAGTTAACTTTGCTATGCCACTATGCTATACTATGCTACTATTATGTCATTTACTAATACTTTTTTACCACTTCTGCGCACCTAAGCAAATGACTATATTGATTTTATGAACACGGTGGCTCACATATTTTAATATGGATTTAATCAATGACCTTCATTATGATGCACTATCATGCATTTAATGTAACACTTAACAATATAAAACAAAATATTATGATTTTAATAAAAAAGTTTATTAATAAATTATTAAAACAACTAATGCACAAAAACTTTAAAATTGAATAGAATTATTTTTATCTTAGTCATGTAAGCAAACAAAATACAATGATAAAAAATGGAATTAATACAACACAATACATTTTTAAAACAACAATCAAATTGATTAGAACACACAATGCAGCAGCAAATATGTAACACACTTCAAGTCCATGCATGTCAGCATGGGTAGGATGTCTACTAGCTGTATGATTAATCTGTCCCATAGCTAACGGACCTTAAAGTAGCTGAAGATAATAGACATAAACATGTTTTCTTAAATTTCACTTAAAAGTCGATTATGTCAAACCGTTTTTAAGATATAAATTACATTTAAAAAACTAAACTTAATAATTAAAATTTAAATTATTTAAATTTGGTTGATTTTTTTTTAAATTTAAGAATCGACTTAAAAACATTTTTAACAACTAAATATAAATAATTTTAATTATTATTGTTATATTTACAATTTTTAAGGGTATTTTAAATCTTTAAAACGGCAAGCGACGTTTCCCCGAATTGTTGGAGAGTTTTTTTTTTTAATTTTGCAAGTTTGTAAGGGTCAACTGATTTTGTGCACTTTGCTAACTTACATATTTATACCCCGGTGTCTGAAGCCACAGGAATAATATTTTGTATTAAATGAATCCGCCACAACAATCATTTAAAAAAAACTCCTACAGATGCCAAATTTTGTAATTGGATGTTTAAATTTTAAAAAATACATATTAATCATAGTTAAACAAATAATAAAATAGGGAAATGTCACATATTAAAATTGATAATATGAAAGGTGCTGCAAAACCTTCATTTTTTGTATGATTCTTCTAAATATTGACAAGTAATTTTAATGCCATCAACTTTGCCACAATTTTCGTCTAAATATTACTTTAATCTATGGTCTGATATAAAATAGTGTATTCTTTGAAAATTTATATAATTATTTGTATTTTAGAAAATGTTTAACCTCGAAGGTACAATAATTAATGGCTATTAATACCCGTAAGTAAACAAATAAATAGCAATTATTAGATATCCCCATTGATGTTGTAAAACGGTATCTTTGTTAATAACTCATTTTATTAATATATTTTTCTTTAATTAACAACATTTTCACTCCTAGTAGAAGTGTCGTTTTGCTTTTTGCAATAATCGTTTTTTTTTCTATTTATATAAGATAATATAAGCATTACCGCATTTAATAAAAAAAAGGTTAAGCATTATTTACTTTAGCAAGAAATATTTAAATAGAACTCCTTCAAGTCACTATTTCGTCCCACGAAAAAAAGTATCAAAAATAACATAAAACTTACTTTTTTTATAAATGCGATACTGCTTAGGCCGGATTTAGTGCTCAACCGACGGTCAGCGCTGACATTTTCTTTTTTAAAAAATTAATATTTAGATTTTTCCACATGTTTACAACTGTCACAATATAACTTCAAATTTGTGGAAAAGCTCTGGTGTATTAATGACGCTATGTTAATATGCAGAGATTATTGTTCAGATGGTTGAAGAATTGAACCAAACATGCCAAAAAAACTTTAATATTTTTCAGGATTTTCTAGAAAAACTAACTCCAAACCCAGTATGTGTGAATGTTAAAAAAACCCAACCGGAAAGTTAGTAGACACCCGTATAAGAGTTAGATAAGCAAAACTCTCTGATAAAATAAACTAAGTAAATAGAGCCTGTGAAATAGACTGTACTATCACCTTGGGATTTTGAGGCGTTTTGCATACCTGAACTGGGGTGGAGATTGTCTGCTTAACAGGGCTGGGCGTAACCGGCACCAAGTTTTGTTTAATTGGTAATGACTGTACGGGTTTCATGGGACTCTGGACAGGGGCCAAAGGCGGAGGATTGGTAGACACGGATTCGCTGGAAGGCTCGGGTTGATTGGGCTGTACTGCAAGGTAGATCTTGGTGGGGCCCAGGACACCTTGTTTTCCAGTAGAAGCTTGTGCTGAAATAAACACATAATATAATATAAGATGCTAACCAAAATTATAATTTTTTTAAATTTACAATGTATAAGAACAATGTTTTTTGTTTAAGCCATAATGATTTCTTGTACGATGGATCCTTTATAACCACTTTATTAAAACGTTTATTTCTGAATTACAATTTTCTGAAATTTACTTGACATATATAAATTACAAATTTTAATACCAGCGAAGCTTACTGACTGAAAACTGAAAATGGTGTTTTAAACATTTATATATACAGGGTGATTGATGGTCGATGGTACCTTAGACGTTTATGGAAAACGGGACGTGGGAATTTTTTGAAACTTTGGCAACATGGGTAATTGGCCCTGCTTTATCAATCTAAAATATTTTTAACAACGCAACATAGCCGCTTATACCAAAAAGTAATAAGAAGTTCGATAATTTAAATTAGACACCCTATATATTATTGCATTTTTCGCTCTGCTATTGCTTTCTGATTATTTGTGTATCAAAATTTCCTATAACTATCTCTAGTAGTTTTCAACTTAATAATTAAATTTTTATTACTATGTCACTGCGATTTGTAGAAAGTTTAAAATTTGTAGGTAATTTTGGGAGGTCCTGATAGAAAAATAAAGAAAACTGCATTTTTTAAATGGAACACCTTGTATATTAGGACAGATTATAAAAGGCAATTAAAGTCCCTTGCAAATGATATATCTTGTTTCTATACCTAAATAGTAAGGTTTTAGAATTAAAAGCAAGTTTCTGTAAGAATAAAGAAACATATTGTTAAGAAGATTTTGACAATTAGTGCGTTAGTAGGGACAAAAATCATATCAAAATCCACACGAGGTCAAGAAAATGGGATTTTAAGAAAAATATGGCTTTTAGGTTTACTAAAAGACTATCAAATAGTTTTTTTAATTAATGACGAGTCATTAAACAGCAACAAATACCTTCAGATTTTACGCTCAGTAGTAGATTTTTTAGAAAATTTACCGCTTGCAGATTATCCATATGTTGGTATGCTCATTGCACTGGGGAAGTGATATGTGAGCTATTTGAAAAATTCAATCACTGCTGGTTTAGAAGTGTGGGACCATAAAATTTTCCTGTGAAATCACCTGATCTTACACCACTTGGCTTCAATTTTGTGGTCATTTGAAATAAATGGTATTCAAGGCACTGGTAAACAGTAAAGAGGAATTACATCAATTGCATTGGTCAACTAGATCCTTCCAAAGTACAAGCAGCAACAAAACATGCTGTCCAATGCAGGATTTTGAAGTGTTTAGAAGTCAATGGAAATTATTTTGAAAATTTGTTGTAAATTGTTTATAATCTTGTATTTGCACAAATTTTCTTTTATCCATTCTTCGTAAATTAGGGTACATTTCGTTAAACTTTCTGCATGTTCTGGCTTTTTTGGAATAGTTTTTGTTTCCATTTCAATTATTTTTGAGTCACTGTTTAAAAAAAAAACACAACAGGCAAATGTATCCCTACTAATACACTAGCTGTCAAAATTGTCTTAATATGTTTCATCTTGATATTTCATCGCCATATAAGGCAATTATCCCAAAATAATCCAATTCTTACAGAAAGTTGCTTTTATTTTCGAAACCTTACTATTTAGGTATAGGAACATGAGATATCATTTGCAAGGGATTTTAATTGCCTTTTAAAATATGTCATAACATAGAGGATACTCCATTTAAAAAATGCACTTTTCTTCATTTTTGTATCTCGCGGTAAAATCACTAATTTTGACCAACCCTGTATAATGTAGAACAAATGTTCTTACTCAAAAGTAATATACAGGACCTCTTTAAATTACCTCCAAAATTTAAACTTTCTACGAATCTCAGTGACGTAGTAATAAAAATTTAATTGGAGCTGTGTCTTGAAGGAAAAATAAAGAAATTAATTAATAAGTCGAAAACTACTAGGGACTTTCAGGTATAAGCGAAAACGTCGCGTTGTTGAAAATATTTTAGATTGATAAAGCAGGGCCAATTACCCATGTTGCCAAATTTTCAAAAATTCCTATGTCCCGTTTTCCATAAACGTCAAAGGTATAATAAAGGTATCGACCATCAATCACCCTGTATATTTTAGAAATATTCTTGTAAAATTATTTTTTTCTGTAGCTCAATATGACTATAAGTGTAATGTAGGTTTAAAAAACATGCTTTCTTTGGAAATTTGATGTTAAAAATTCCTACCTTTCAGTAGCTGTTGCTTGACTTGCTGCTGCACAGCCGCAAGCTGCTGCGGCGTAAAGTCGGCACCCTGTAACCCCTGCAAGACTATTCTAGGTCCTTGCTGAGTTTGTATAACTTGGGCAGTGACACACTTTATAACTGTACCAGATGGCTGACCAGCTAAAAGATGATCCATCGTAGCCTTGTCAATTTGATTGTCAGGTTGAATTGATTTTTGTTGGGTTTGAGTTGGCTGGGGTTGTTGTACAGTGTTTTGAGGCGTAGATACAGGCTAAAAATGGATAATTAAATATTATTACAATAAATAAAGTTTTCCAAATACAAAAGGAAACAAAACAGTTTTTATATTTTATCTAACCAAGTTCCTTACTAAAAAAAAACATCTTTGAGGAGCGAATATTTTCTACCGTTTTTTAATTAAAATGTTTGTTTTTTACCTGTTGCTGAGTCACTACATTCTGGGGTGTAGCCGGTGCAATGTTTCGTACAGGTGCCGAAGAATGAGATTGTACAACTTGATTGGGACTCTGAAGGGTTTGTGTTATACTGCCCGGCGTTAGTTGGGCAATAACTTGGGCCTGATTATTACCTGTTGGCCTTATCAACACTTGTTGACCATTAACTGTAGCTACTTGTACTTTACCCGTAGCTAGTTGTTGAGCTAAATTCGGGTTGTTTACAACTATCTGATTTGTTATAACCTGAAAAGATATTTGTTTTTAGGACAGTTTTACTTAAAAAAAATAATAATTTGGTAACAAAATCATGGTCAACTCTTAAATAATAAAATTTCATTAGGTCTTTGCACAATAAAAGTTTATTTTTAATACAGCCACATTATTAACAAGATTTTTCTTTAAATTATTTATGACTTACATATTTATGTCAATATGGGGATTAATAGGTTTTAAATAAAAAAGTCAATTCCCTTAATAATTAAAATTTGTTATATCCTATTTTAAAAACCTGATTATATAAAAATCCTTATAAATTTCATGTAAACTATAGAATTATGTAGTTGATTATCAGTTATTTAGATCGCGATAAAATTTAAAAGTGTTAGTTTGGCCAATTTATTGTTATTTATTCCTAAATAAATGAATTTAAAACACGTTAATATTGAGTCTTTACCATTTGTTTTAAATATCTATTAAATAATTTAGTATGTTTACCTGTTGTCCTCCTTGAGTGGAAATCACTTGATTGCCCCCGACCACGACCTGTTGTTGAACAACCTGTTGGCCGCTGCTTACAGCCACTCCCGCTTGAGCAATTTTCTGTAGCACTTGAGCTCCTTGTTGCTTAATTAGCTGCGTCTTTGGCTGCATTATTGCCTGACCTACAACTGCTTGCTGCTGCGGTTGTTGTGGAGCCAAAACCTGTTGCGTCTGAGGATTGATAGGTTTGAGCTGCGCCAGTTTACCTGTCGGGGTAGAAGGAGTACCGGCCGATTTAATAATAGGTTGTTTGGTAGGTGTACTGGGTGCAATTGGTTTAGGAGCTGGGGTTCCCTGTGTAGGCACCTGTGTTGTTGTGAGAACCTGCAGCTTACCATCGGGAAATTGTACGAGTTGTTGACCAGGCATAAGACCTTTAACGGTGATACGGCCGTCTGGCGTTCGCATGATTTGGACGCGTTGAGGATCTTTGGTGGGTGTGGCGACGGGTGTATTTGTTGTTGTTGAAACCGTTGCTGAATAAAGCAAACCTTTTTAGTAAAAGTAAATGCACAAAGAAATGGGGCATTACAATCTTACAACCACTTTTATTTTATAGAATACTTTGACCTGTTAATGAGGAATAATGAGTGATACTGCTCTGAACTCATACAATAATTCTTAGGATGTAAAGAAATAAAAAGTTATTAGAATTGTTTAAGTTTTGTATATAATTTTTTGTAACTACAGTAAAACTCTACATACCCTGTTGTTGCTGCTGCTGTACAACTTGTTGCTGAACTGCCTGAATTTGTTGTCCATTAGTCGTCTGCACCTTAATCAAACTCTGCTGTTGAGGATTTTGCACCGTTTTGGGTACCACCAAATTGGTGCTGCCACCTGATACCACTCTTGTAGTTCCGTCGGGCCCTTTTGTCATAAGAATTCGTCGTCCAGCTATCTTACTACTGCTGGTAAGCAAAGAAGTCAACGTATTTTTGCCACTTACAACTGACTGATTTGGTACCACGACATTTTTGACTATCTTTACCGTTCCATCTGCAGATGTAACTAAAATGACAAATAAAGTAAATACCAGATAAAGAGATTTTTTACATTAAAAGACGAAATGTTTAAATTTTAACAGAATGATATACAACACTAATAAGTTAAAAATTAAAAAAAAAATTAAATTAAAGTTAAATGAGTCCGCATTGTTTATTAAGTTTGATGATTTATAACTTGTAAATGCAAAAATAAAATATACTAATAAGAAACGGAAGCGTAAGTAGGTATTGATTATGATCCTAATGGGTAAATCAGTACCAACGAAAAATAAAGCTTTCCATATTCCAAATATAACTGGTCTCAGAAGAAATACTAAACATATACTTATTTTGGTCTTTACATAAAGGATCTTGTATGAAATCACATAATAATATTAGAAATTCGATAAGGGTCTTAAACACCGTCAAAATAGACGGCGGAATCTGCTGCCCACAGATCTAGCATTTACAAATTCAAACATTTTCAATACCCCCGAAGGTAGGCGAATGAAACTGCATACTACGATTTGCTTGTTTTATGGCCTTTTTTTACAATATAAAGAAAAAGGAACAGCTATTCTCCCTGTCTAAAGTTTTGCCTACACATACATTATTAACTTGGCAATTTAACAAAATCCTATTTTTTCAGCATTTTTAAAACTTTTTTTGTTGTACAAAAAAATATTTACCACATAACTTACTTAGCAGAATAAGTTTTAAATATAGTTGAAAAATTAAAAAAAGTAGGAAAAATGTATTGTGGTGACAAAAACATATTTGAAGAACTAGAAAAAAGTATCGTTGTTTCCAACATTGAACATTTTGTCAAGGAAAATAACCTTAAGCTAAGACCTGAACTTCTGATAAATATCAAAACCCAGTGTGTTGGCTTGATTCAAACATACAATGAATACTTTTCTGAAGACCTCAGTTATTATTGCTGGACCCAAGCCCTTTGCTGACATCGAAAAGCTTTTTCAAAACTTTACTGCAAGAAAGAAAGGAGCCGTTTTTAAACTTAACTGTGACTTGAAATTGAAGCAAACCTTTCCAAAAATGGCTCTCTTGGACTTTTGGTTTTAAAGGCAGCCTTTTAAATTACATATGACATGATATGCCAATAATAGTGAACCAAAAGCCGAGAACAAAAAAAACTGATAGAAAATGTTTTAATAGAGTCCAAAATAGGAAAAGTGGAAAGAATTATGTTCAGCAGTTTAATGTGGAAGGCTAAAAAAGAATACAGGAACTACCGATGATCTAAACTACTCACATGTACTTTTTTATAAATTCTGATGGTAATAAAGTTTCTTTGTTTTATTTTTCAATTGAATTTATATACGCTAGACTCGGTATGTCAAACTGGGTACCTGATATATTTACTACTTCATGCAAAAAATAAAATAAAATAAAAATATGAATAACCAAAAATAAATGAACCATTCAACCAGAAAAAACTGATAATATTTGTATTATCAATCCTACCTTTTGGTTGAATCGGTTTTAAAGGAGGATTAGAAGTTGTGGACGTTTTTTCGGCAGAAGTAGTTGTAGTAGTGGATGCAGTGGATGTAGCTTTTAAAAAAGAAAACGATTGTTACCTATTTATATTATATTATATACTTTTATTATTACTAACAGGATTTGTGCTCTAGAACTGGTAAAAATGTTATTACTTTTTTAGGGTTTTGCAGGGGTTTTAAGACTGCATTTACGCTACACCTTAAGGGTCGGGCGAAAGGACGCGGAGACGGTGGGCGGAGACTAACAAACTCCAACTACCACAATTTTCGTATAGCCGCATTAAAAATATTATATTTTATTTAGGTTCTTCCAAATTCGGTGTATCGATGCGATGTTGTTTCCGATTGCAAGCCTACCGGAGATAACGTTTTTCGGTAACTATTTTTCTCTTAAATGACATAAATTATACACCATTTTAAAGGTAAGGAAATAATCTATGCCTCTGCTCTAACGGATTTTTAAAATATGAGTCGAGTTAAGAGAAAATAGTATCTAAACAAACGATTTTATGGTGACTTTCACTCAAGGAAATATTGAAAACTAAATCCAAATTTAAAAAACTATTACAGCAGAAGCCTAGATTTAAGTGTTGGCTTTCATATAGTTTTTGAAAATTATCGATAACTTATACCGTTTTTGAGAAAAACATTATGCCCCGAATCCCAAATTGGATCCAATTTTCGCGGCGCGAATGGACCCTTAAGGAAATCTTTTAGTGATTTAAGTTGTAACTCTATGCCTAAAAAGATTTCTGACATTTTAATCCCTGTCACACCTTAATCTTTCCAAAAAGAGTACAAATCCTGTGCCTTCAATTAATGATGATGATTCTTTAGTGAAAAAAAGTTTCTAAAATATGAAATGCTTGATTTCTAATAAGGGAAAGTTTAAATGTTACTGTTATCATTACTGTGAAATATCTTTATATTAATCTTAGATTTTATCACAAAAAGTAAAACATCAGTAAATATGTTTAATGTAAACATCTGCAATAACTTCTAGAAGCGATTTTTTAATCCTTTTGAAGAAAAAATATTTTGTGGTACCAAAGAAGAGATGTCGTTATAAAAAATACTTATCCTGGATATCTACTCAAATATCTTGAATTTTTCTTTTTTAACATATAACCTATAATGCGATTTTGCCCAAATTTACAATTTTCCAATTCCAATGGTGGACCACGAAATTGTAGGCTTATTATTAAAACACAACTTGATATCTTGACAGTTTTTATATTAAAAAAAAACAGATTATAACTGGGTAAGTTTTCTCTAATTAAACCATACTGCATGTCTTTTATTTACCAAATAGGCTGTGTTGGTATAACCAACTTTAGAATATCAACTGTATATCCATGATATACTGTAAAAATATTTAATGAAAAAACCCAACGGTTCCAACATTTTAAACTAGGAGGTGCCCAAAAGAGTCACACAATTAGGCTGCAAATAAGCAAAACTTACTTTGTCCAGTAGTTCCAACCATCTCCAAAGGAGTTCCAGGCTTAATGTTAAGACTCTTTACTTCTAACAATCTCTTCTGTTGATGTGCCGCTCGTTGCATGCGTAACTGCTGCTCCATTTTCTCTTTGATTTCCTCAGGGGTGGCTTTGTTGGTTACAGTGACTTTGCTAGGCTCAATTGTGTCGACAGGTGCTTGGATCGAGGGTCGTGGAGGAGGCAAGTTGCCAGTACGACTCCTAGTTACAACTTGTTGATTAGCCTTTTCGTACCTGCATAACACACGCGACGCAAGCAGTTAGTGTGGGTGAATACATGCAAGGACAAAGGAAAAAAGCTAAAATACACCAAACATTTCTTTATCCAGTATAAAGAAAATACAAGATCTAAACCTGTAAAAATAGAGTACATTTTTTAAAGTTTTACCTACAGAGAGTAAATTGTCCGTAATCATTTTAGATGACTGGAAGTAATCCAGTAAGAAGCAGTATATGCTAAAAACAGCGTTTCTATTGCTATACTGAATAGATTTTTTCTAGCAAAAATAAAAATAATCTATTTAATAAGCTATCTTAAAAACAAAATTCAAACAATTAATATAACACCAGATGAGATAATTAATTCTCTCTTGATAATGCTTATTAAAACAATAAATAAAACAAGGCTTCTATCACATAAATAAACTAATAGGCATCATTTGAGCTTAACGTTGAGCTAAAAGACAAAGAAGAAAACAAATATACTTACTTTTCACCATATTGTTTAATTTCCCACAGTTCCAATTTCTCCTCATCAACCCATTCTTCTGTGACTTGTGGATCCATTGATTGTGGCGATTCTGGTCTTTTTCTTTTTCTCAAGCCACTTCTAATTGAAGTTACTTCTCTTACAGTTTTAGGAAGTTCCAAAGGAATAACAACTTTTCTTCTCAAATATTGGGTTTTTTCCATAAATTGACCAGCATGTCTGTGTTTTAATAACTCCAAAGAAAGTATTTCAGTTTCTGTGGTTATCTGATGTTTACCCTCTGCATTTGGTGGTTTAGTCTGCATATCATCCCATCGGAGGCTTGCCCACAAAATTCTTAATTGTAATGCTGCTGCAGCTAGAGACCTTAGATTCACAGTTCGATAAATCCAGCATGTTTTAAATAAAGGTCTAGCACAAGGGTAAGGCCAGACAGCATTGTTTTGTTTAGCCAGAATATTAAAGCCAGGCACTTGAATTCTACCAGCATTTCTAGCTAACTTTCTTACATCATGTTGGGGTAAAACTAGAAGTGAGTGGACACCTTTTCTAGCTTGGAAGGTAGAGCAAGCTGGGTATTTTACAACTTGTCGTTTCTTGCGTCTTAAATCCATTTGATTTGGTACCTTTTTAAGAAATATTTTTCCCTCAGTGGAAGTTGTTGAATAAACTTTTTCACTACCATCCTCAGCATGTTCGGTTTTAACAACTTTTTCTTCGCGTTTGATTCCTACTTTGTATCCACAAAATCTTCTATTTTGCTGTGCTATATAGGTTGCACTTTGAGCATTTAAAGTCTGGACAGAATGGCCAGATCCATTAGCGGATTTAACTGTAACAAAATTTGAAGTATTTTGAGTGGCTGACATAGTCTTTATTCTACCATCAGATGATCTTGTGGTGGTTACTGATGTAGTTGTAGTAGTAACAATTCGAGTTATGCCTGATTTGGATCCAATGATCATTTCTTTTATAGCATCAGGGGACATGTCCTTCATATCAACATCAACAACCTCTTCATCATCTTCCTTTTCAACTTTGGACTTCTTTTTAATAGGTGAAGGTGTACAAGTTACATCAATTTCCATTGGTTCATCCTTAAGTTCAGAGTTTTCCTGTCTTTCTTCAATTTTAACGTCCTTCTCCTCCTTTATTTCTTGTTTCATTTCCTGTTTTACTTGCTCCTCTTTGACCTCTTGCTTTGTTAAGTGAGTATTTTCCATTTCCTTGACAGGAATATAAACGTTTTGTTTAGATTCATCTTCCGCACTTTCAGCTGTTAATACTGCATTGACTAGATCAGTACAAAGACTAGCTTGAGTTGATTTTTTTTCTTCTTCACCGTCTTTATTTATCTCTTGGGATAATGAAGGACTTCCCACCTGAGGAGCCTTAAGTGTTTGTTCTAATATTGAGGGTTTTTTAACAGGCGTGGTGAGTGTATTACTTATTTGATTAGTTAAATTTATTTTTAAAGGAGTGGGGCTATTAGAGGCTACATTGGCTCTACGCAACAATGTTAATAAATCTCTTCGAATTTTAACTCTCTGAATACACAGAGGTGAATAACATGTATTTTCAAGTTGACTACTACTAGCAGAATTGCACCCTCTGACATAACACTGAAAATCTTTGGCCACTTTTGATATAGCTGAATACTGAGTCCTAAGACTGTTAATTCGCTTTGCTATATTATTTATGACTTCTCGATTAACAACTGGTGTACCAGGATTTGACAGTGCCACCTTGCCAGTCAACATGTTATTTAACTGCTTCTCAATACCTTCAGCATGTGATTCGTCTTCACCTTCCACTTCCACATGTTCTTCCTCTTTTGGCTGTTGTTGCTCCCCAGCCTTGCTTTGAGCTATTTTTCTTTCTTCTAAAATTTTCAATTGTAAGCGTCTGGAAAGCAACTCATCAAGGACTCCTTTCCTGGCAACTTTAGGATACAATAACCGCCCAGGAGTTGTTAGAGCTTTGGACACATCTATTTCTTCAAACTGATTAACTATTTCAATTATCTCAATGTTCTTTAAAACTTCAGGAAAGGTCTCTTCTATTTTTTTATCAGTCTCACTAACTTCTTTATTTTCATCAGTGTCTATTTTATCTTTATTTTTTAATTTATTCATTAAAAACCTGTACATATTGGGACTTAAGGACACAATTTTTTTTTGACCAGCTTTATCTCTGATTTGAAGCATGAACCTTTGAGGATCACCACTGAGTCCAAGTGTTTTAGAATCAACATGTTTAAAGTTTCTTGGTATTCTTATCCATAACCAGCCCCATCTTCCGTGAATTCTGTATTCTTCACCTTTTTGTTTCCACAACTGATGTTTAAATCCCATGGTGTACTTCACATAACTACTGATAATTAGTCTATTTCTTTCTTCCTCCTCTTCACGTTCCTTTTTCTCTCTTTTCTCGATCTTCTTTCTTTCTTCCCTTTCTTGGGCTGTAATTCTGGCTAGTTTAACATGTCCAAGTTGGTCATGCCAAACATTTGCAAAACAGACAGGCTTTATACAAGCCTGTAAAACTATTAAAGCTTTTGCGAAATCTTTAGGTGTTTGACAACTGCCTACTATATTAAGCCAATGTTTTCTAACCAGGTGCCAGTTTGGATGCATAAAAGGCGAAGGAATTACTTGTTCTAACTGAAGAATAGTATGTCTAAGTGTGTTCATTAGAAGTATCCGTGAACCATTTGTACCACCCACCCACTTAAACTCTGATGCAGGAGTAAGAGAAAATTTATGAGACAAATGTCTCTTTTTATCCCTTTCTTCATTTCTTTGGGGTTTATTTAGAGCTATTATGTTTGTAGTAAACTGGTTAACATAGCTTTTAAAGGTATTTTCCATACCCAACTTATATAAATAAGTTCCATTGGCAAGCTGATTGGATCTTAACCTAGTTAATCGGGCATCCTCTTTTTCATCCTCTTTGCCGCCAAACGACAATGATTTTCTTTTTAAATCATCAAGATGAAAACTACGTGGAGTTAATGAGCCAGTTTTTGACCTCGTTAAAATATCTTTGTTTTTATCGTCCTCGTCCTCCTGCATTTCTGTATCTCCTAATGACTTGGTGGTAATGTTAGTAACTGTAGATGTAGTTGAAGTAGTTGTTACGGTGGATATTTGGGTTACTTCATTTCCATTACTACTTACTTCAGTTGTTTCTGTGGTTGTGACAGTTTCACTATGAACGACTGAAGGAACTTCTAAAGCGTCTTCATGCATTTTAGCAACCATATCTTCCGCATTCTGGCGTTCTCGTTCTTTTCTTTCTTCTTCCAACCGTTCTTCGCGCTCTTTTATACTTCTGAGAATAGCTGCATTTTCAACATCAAAATAAGTCTTTTTATTTCCCTTGTATTGGTTAGTTAATTTCTCAGTAAGTTCCATTTGTCTTACAATTTCTTCTTTATAATCTTGAAGATCTCGGTATAATGAAGCTTCCATGTCATCTTTATCCAAACACTGTATTAGTTCTTCAAATTGAAGGGGTGTTGAGTAATACTGAATTTCACCATCGCGACTTTCTCTATAATAAATATTAAATGGTTATAATTACATTTGCTTATTAGAAATAAAGAAAGTAATGTTAATAGTAAACTAAACCTGACTTTTTCATACAAGTAAATATATTTTTTATTTGACATTAAAAAAAAACAAGTTTCTTTTCTAATATTCTATGATGTTAAATGTAATGTAATGAACCCACTCACACAAGAAAACTTTCTTCTCTTGGCTATTATTGGTACTTAATCTTAAATTGGTATGGTTTTTTATTCAATATTAATGATTAATAGGGTGTGTTAGCAAAAAATAAAAGAATGTTTATAGTTTACTGCAAATATATAAATTGTTTGCTTTTTTTAAGTATGGGCCTTAAATATCTTATGTTATCTATAAACTTGCGTATTCTTTGGGCTTCCAGAAGGTATAAATATATCACCTACTTTTTTCATGGTTCAATAAAAAATATATCACATGACTACTGAATTTTGGAACCTTCTACTTGGTGTTATTCTTTTTTAACATTTATCTGACAGTATTTTCAGCCGCCTTATCTTTTATATTTTCTTTCACATTGTGTTTGTATTATTTGTGTCTTTTTCGAGGTGTTTTTTAAACTTTTTCTCAGCCGTTAAAATAATTTATTAGCTGTGAAGTTTCAAAAAGAACATTGGTAAACTGTTTATTGTGATTTTACTTTAATATTACATTTTACGTTTTGAGAGACAAAATCGTCATGAAGGAATTGCAAGAGTGAATCCTATTGGCACAGAACAAGTTTTGGAATTGGTAGAGAGAAATCGAGCAGTAAACACAAGATCTATAAGTCGTGCATAGAACATTCCTAGAATCAGTGTTAGATGAATACTGCTTGCCCACGGATTCAATCCATATCACGCTTAAAAAGTGCTACAGAATGTGCTACTTTGCAGGAGCTCCAAGGAAAAGTTTTAAAAGCTCAACGTGTGGTTAATGATATCATTGCTAATTTTTTTGGAAGTTAGCTTTGACTTACAATTTTTTACGGTAAAAACTCGTGAAAACATGCTAGAAATTTAGTTCTATTTATGTGCTAATTAGTTGCCCTAATTACAATTTTGTTGCTCAAAAAATGCTAACTTTTCTTGGAAGTTAGCATTGACAATTTTTCACGGAAAAAACACGTGAAAACAAGCTAGAAATTCGTTCCTATTTAGTTGCTCGACCAACGAGTAAATTAAAGCTCCAAAATAGCAATAACTCAGGTAAAAAAATGATTCTCCATGAAAAGCACAAAAGTCTCTTATAGTCTTGAAAATATTTTCTGATAAGATACTAAGAGCTTTTAAAAAGATCAAAAGTATTAATAACAAAGTTATTAATATTCTAATTCTCCACGACTGTTGCTGCTATAATCAGTCTCAAAAGTCCTTTAAAGTCTTAAAAATATTTGCTGATAAGATGCTTAATGCTTGACAGTACGGAAGATTTTAAAAAGCTACATTATAATGGTAATTTAAAGCTATCGTGCGTTCTGTTACGAAATTAGTACCATTGGCAAATAAAGTCAGAAAAAGCTTAGCAGCTGTGCTAAATCAGAAAAAACAATTTATGGTGAAAAATTGTAAGTCAATGCTAACTTCCAAAAGAGTTATTATTGTCGTCATTTGTTGGTATCTTTTTAAGGAAGAAAATCATAATTTGAGCAACTAATTAACACATAAAAAGCACTAAATTTCTAACGTGTTTTCACGAGTTTTTAACATGAAAATATGTAAGTCAATGCTAACTTCCAAAAAAGTTAGCATTGTCATTTTTTTTGTATATTGGGCCAACTAATTAGCATATAAATAACACTAAATTTCTAACGTATTTTTACAAGTTTTTACCGTGAAAAATTGTAAGTCAATGCTAACTTCCAAAAAACACTAGCACTTATTTTTTCGGTACCTGCTTAAGCAACAAAATCATGATTATGGCAACTAATTAGAACATAAATAGCACTAAATTTGTAGGCCTTCTAGACATGATTAGGCTGGATTGTTAAGGCCAACTTTATAGACGTTGGTAAATGCCAATTAGCAAAAGTTTCCAAAGATGCTTATTTTGTAAGGAGGTACAAATTATGCATTTCAACTGGAGAAAGGCAATTTGAAAATTTTTTTTAGGAACAAAATAAATAATTTTTATTAAAAAATATTCTTAAATTTATGTACCCTTCTTTAGGAAATGCTGTAAGTCAACTTAAAGTTTTTATTCTTTTTTTATTGCACCCTGAATAAAATTGCCCATTAAAATAATTGTTGCTTTGAAAAAAATAGGTAATATTTTAGTGCCTTTTAAAAGACCAAAGCATAGGCAAATTTTTAGAATGCCTATCGCCTATCATTACAATATTCGTAGTTAGGAAAAATGATAAATTTGCCATTTTGGAATCGACTTTTAAATATATATTTTTTTGCAAATAAAGCCCAATAATTATTAATTTTCAGTACAAACATAAGCAGTTTTTAATTTTAAATGGATGCTATTTAAAGTGTGGTGAGGTTAAAAATTAGCAATAACCTGAATATATTTTAAAAAATAATACTTCAATGTCGGCACAGACCAAATTTTAAAAAATTACACAAAAAATTATATCTCAAAAATGATTGAGTATCGCATAAAACATATGGGGGGTTCGGTAGCCCTTGAAGTGTTCCATCTAAAAAAAATCTTTGGACGTCTTTGTTTGGCCCACCCTGTATATAGAGATGAGCCGCAAATATTTCAGCCTCTTAAGGAACTGAGATCTAAAATTACAACAAGTTATTTTTTAATCTGTCTATTAATGAAAAAACTATCTGTATTAATGAAAAAAAATCATTAACACAGAGAGATCAGTAAAAAACTTGCCAAGTCAAAAAAAATGGGACAAAATTGTGGATAGGCCGATAATTCTGGGAAAGAACTTGGACCTTATTTTACATAGGTGTTTTTTTGTGAAATAATTAATTACTCAGAAAGAAAGACAAGACAAAAACTGATGATTACTATTTCAAAAATTACTGATTACTGTGATACTTTATTTTTATGCAAAATAATTGTTAAAAAAAGACATAAATTAATCAAGAGAGTCTTGTCTTGCCAGTATAATTCATCTGCACACAAGTCACGAGTTCTTATGATTAGGAATCATGATTTGAAGTTTAAAAAGCTTGAATATTTCCCTTATTCCAGTTTTTTCTGACTATTATCTGTTCCCGCAAATAAAATAACTTTTAAAGAGTGAATTTTTCCTTAAAAATGTGATGGAATATGGCGAACAAGTTGTACAACAAAAAGATTTTACAGGAACATAAGAGTATTACTTTAAAGAACATTGATTTAAATAAAAAAAATTATAAAATTTTATTTAGTTAATACAAATTATGCTGACTACACCAAGCTTTTGGAAACTGCCTCAGGTTTACCTACTCTTGGTGGTTTAAAAATATCAATTATTATTAAACAGTAAAACACATATAATTTTATTAAAAACGAATCAATCTCAATTAAGATTGCAGAATTCTCATGCAAAACTTTTATTAATATTGAAGTAAATTTAGAGCAGACTAAAGAATTGTAATCTTTTGAAATATTATGTAAATATGCTGACAACAAAAAAAAAAGGTAACTACTGTGATGTGGAAAGGCTATTTGTCTGTCAAAGAAGTTTTAAACTCTATCTTTAATTTAAAATTTTAGGAAACCTGCAGGAGGTATGTTTAAAGAGAAAGGGTAGTGAGCCTAAGTTGTTTACACTAAAAGACCAATAACTTATAGCTTTTTGGGACAAACTAGTAATGCACCATTTTACTTTATGCAGATTTTTATGTATTTTTAAAATAAAGATTTGTGCATTATTATTAGCATCTATATGTACTAAATTTTGTTAGAAATACATTGGCTAAAGAAATAAATAATTAAACATTAAAAAATACTTACACAAAAATTCTTCTGCATAAAAAGAAGTACTTCCGACCATGTCTATCATAACCCAAGGGCTCCTGCCTGGACAGTTGTCCTTGCTTTTCTAAATCAAGTACACAATCTACTACACCAGACACTTTATGTGAACGACAAATACCACACTGCCAATCCTCTTCAGGTACATTTACTAAGGGGGGATCCACACACTCCAAGTGATATACGGCTGGACATGTTTCACAGCAAAGGAGGTCTCCAAGTTTGTGACATACTCGACAGTGGTCATCATAATGCATAGGTACTGAAAAAACGAAAATATAGACTGCAGTTGTGATTTTTATTATAATCTGGCTTAACCTTAGACTTAAGGTACATATAAGTATATTTTGTAATATTGGATCCATCCTGCTACTATTAATAAGGCCACATAAGGAAAGTTAAATTTGCATTTTCTCAACTAAATAAGTGTACTAAAGAGGTATTACTTTATATGATAAAGTTTCACTTAGGTATTTAAAAACTGTACAGCAACAAAATAAATCACTGTAGGACCATTTATTTAGAACACCTTTAGTATCAATAAACTCTGCAGGTGTCACTTTCAAGAAAAAAAAAAAAATAAACCACATTTTAAGGAAATACTTTTATATTTTAAAAATGGTATTTTGGATACCAAAGACAGTAAACTGAAAATATTGTACCTACATAAAATAGCCCAAAAAACCAAATACTTCTCTATTTACATATTTATAAAAAATTAAAACTTGAAAAACATTACTAGTAGTTTTATATGTCAGAGTATGTAAACTGAGGACTTAATCTCTTCATGATATGTAAACTAAGGGCCGTTTGAAACAGGGATTAATAATTCGACAGGTAAACTGAGGACCAAATTAAAGCAGGTAAAAATTACAAAATTCCCCCAAAAAATATAAAATAAGTAAATCTGAGGTAAACAACGCAAAACCTCGAGCATTGCCGATAAGGATTTGTAAATACCGAGGGAAGACGATACGTTAAAATCTGACTTTAATAAATACGGGAATTTTAATGAAGCGGTTAGTGATCCTAATGACGTGTTTAAGCCCAGAAATTCAGTATCTCGGACGCCACCGTCGGTATTTAATAAAAAAAATGAAACTAAAGAAAAAACTTCCGGTAAACGACTAGGACCAGAGATGTCCCCAGAACTGCAAAACCAAAACAATGTGAAGGGACAAAAATAAACAACAATGAAAAAAATATTTTCTTTGGACACCACCACACATATTAATGACAATAACTCAATAGCTATGGACACATTACTATTGGAAATTTTTGAATCATTGGACAATATACAAAACGCTTCGGATAAACACGACCAAAACAGGGTAAGAACTGCTACTACTACTATACACAAGGCTCTGACTTTAATTACATACAAAATTGGGCAATTAGAACGGGAAAAAATGGCATTAGAATATAAAGTCAAACTACAAGACATTCAAGACAAAAACGTTATAGAAAAAAATATAACAGACCAAATTATACAAAATGGAATAAATCAGAGAACCTATGCAACCATAGTGCAAAAGAACTCACATACCACCACATCAGAAGATAAAATAACAGAAACATGGGTAACCCCTAAAATATCAAAAAAACTAGAAACAGTAGTTCGAATAGATAATGTTACAGATCCAAAACAAACAATACAACAACTTAAACAAGAAATTCACACAAAGGATATAGATGGGGGATTTAAAAATATAAGGCAATTAAAAAGTGGGGCTATAGTAGTGGAAAGCTGCAACGAAACCCAACAGAAAAAACTTAAACTGGCATTGGAGAACAAAACCAATATAAAAGTTAAAGAGTCACAGAACTTGAACCCAATGTTTATGATTACCGGCGTTTTAAAAGGATATTCAGATACCGAATTTGTTGAAGAGCTTATCAGATTAAATAATGAAATTGAAATCGAGTTCCCTACAATCAACATCCGCGAAGACATAAAAGTAATTACAAAGAGACAATGCCGAAACCCTACCAAAGAAAACTGGATATTAGAAGCACAACCAACGGTCGCCAAATGGTTCCTAAAACAGGAAACCGTAAACTTTGACTTAATGAAAGGGTATGTTCAGGAACACCTTAATTTAGCACTGTGCTACAGCTGTGCTGGTTTTGGACATGTTGCAAAACACTGTAAGGACAAAAATGTTACAAGTGCGGAGCCAATGACCATTGTGGAAAAGAGTGTAAAGAAAATGTGCTGAAATGTCCAAACTGTATAAAAATGAAATTTAAACCTGAAAATAGTCAACACTCCGCACGTGACATTAATTGTCCAATATACAAAAAACGGCTAACCAATTATAGAAGTCAAATTAACTACTCAGACGAAACTTTTTTCTGACAGGACAACGGTGAGAATTTCAAAGATGCTACCAACCTAAAAGCCCCTAAACACAACACCAACTGTATCAAAAAGGTGGTAAGCATAATACACCAAAATGTGCAGTCACTTGGAAATTCTATCAATAAAATTAATGACATGCTTCTAAAGCATCCAGAGTGTGAAATTCTTTGTATATCAGAACACTGGAAATCTGAAATGCAGCTTAAACAACTAGGTATTAAAAACTTTAAGTTAGTGTCAATGTTCTGTCGTGATGAAGGACAACATGGCGGTTCGGCCATATATGTGAGACAAAAAGTATCAGCTAAACCCAGACCAAACTTGACTAGACTGTCAAAATGTGGCGTATTTGAGTGTGCAGCTATTGAATGTCGTGTTGGTGAAGTTGATATGATAGTTATTTCACTGTATAGACCTCCCTCAGGTGACATTAAAGTTTTTAAAAAACTGAAAAGCTATTGTCAAAAATACAAAGTGAAAAAAAATCTATTTTCTTAACAGGTGACTTTAACATAGAGCTAATCAAAGCAAACAAAACACAATCCGAATTTGTTACAATGATGAATTCTTTTAATTTAAATCAGACTGTAAATAAAAACACAAGAATAACAGCAAATTCTGCCAGTTGTATAGATAACATTTTTACAGATTCGGATTATGTTAATACAGATGTACTGGAAAATTTCATTTCGGATCACACAGCACAAAAAATAGTTTTTGAAAGACAAATAAAGAAACCACAAAGGTTAGAATGTAAGAGAATTTTTTCTCAAGAAAATATAAATAATTTTTTGTGCTCTCTAAAGGAACAGGATAGGGAAGATGTTTATTCTTGTAATAAAAATGAAATAAATAACCAATGGAATAATTTTATAAACACATATACACTTCTGTTTTATCAGAGTTTTCCTCTAAGAGTAGTTCATAATAATCAGAAAAATAAAAATATAAATCCAGAACTTGTCGAATGTAAAAAAAGACTAGATGTTTTATTAACATTGCGTAACAAAAATGGTAAATATTCAGACGCTTACAAACTAAAAAAGAATATGATTGCATTCTTCAAAAAGAACAGATTAAAACCTATGAAAATAGAATTAAATACTCAGACAATAAAATGAAATGCATTGCAATTCCAAACAACAATCAATCTATGTATTTAGCACCTGTTAATGTTAGGGAAATTTGCAAATTAGCTGGGCAGATCAAGAATAAACATAGTAGCGGCATAGATGAAATACCGACAAGTATTATAAAAAAATCTGTTATTGTTTTAAAAAAAATCCTGTTATTTAATTAATGGTTCATTTAAAAATGGTATATTTCCAACAAACTTAAAGTTAGCGTTAATAAAACCCTTATATAAAAAAGAAGATTCTCAACAGATGGACAGTTATAGGCCTATAAGCCTTTTGCCTGGATTTTCTAAATTATTTGAGTTGACTATGTCTAAAAGGTTAATCAAATTCATGACTGACTGTAATTTGTTTAACAGTAACCAGCACGGCTTCTTGAAAGGAAAATCCACGCAAACGGCTATTTATCAATTTGTTAATGCAGTTTTAAAACAGGTTGAGAATGGTGAAGTCGCACCCGGGATGTTTCTTGATCTGTCTAAAGCATATGACTGTCTGGACAGGGAAATATTGGTGCAAAAATTGGAAATGTATGGGATACGAGGAAATGCACTGAAATGGCTAACATCTTATCTTCATGAGAGGACTCAAATAGTGGGTATAAATAAGACCGGAAAATTTTACAAATCGCAAATATTATATAATAATAATGGAATAGCCCAAGGTAGTATACTTGGACCTATTTTGTTTGTAATATTTGTTAATGACCTTTATTCTGCAGCGGACAGACCCTGTCAAACTATAGTTAGTTATGCTGATGACCCAGATAAAACCAGACCAGATGCGAAAGACTGTCAAATATGTGGCTCGGTTCTAATGACCTTCAATTGCAAAATTTGAGCGGCCTGCACCATTGCTTTTTAAACACCATGTTATAGATATCCCGCACCAATGCAGATTTTTTAAATTGTGTTCTTTGTTGTAAAAACACAAAACACTCTTTACTTTATACAATACATAATATTTTATTTTAGTTTGTAATGAGATGATTATAAAATTGTTACGAGAATAAAACTAGAAAATACAATACAATGGAAACATATATTAAACTACAAATGAGATAAAATGCTAATTTTCTGTTGGTTTTTGAGATTTCTTCGTACTAGTTAAATTCCTATTAGCATATTTTAAAGAATAGAATAAACGAAGTCTTATGAACAATTTAATAACATAAGGAAGGGAAATTTCGGACAAGGATGTTGAAAAGAATTAATTTCATTTCATCAAAATATGTCGAGAAATTCCCTTTTCTGTACAAATCTCATCGAATAATGAAGTAAATAATTTTTCCATTTTAAAAACAAAATAAACGAATTCTTCATTTGGAGATTTTAAGCTGCCATAAAAAAATTTTTTTCTTCATTATACGCCTTAAAACTTATAAATAATTTGGTGTTATCCAATATATCGGATTCTGTAGAAAACTTTTTGCAGATACCGCATGTGAATTTTTAAGCATTTACTTATTAGGTAGCCACACACATAACTAAATGCATTTTGGGTTGTAACCATCTCTCTTTTAAAATCATAATAAGGTACTGAAACTGGTTTGTAGGTATTGACCAGAATGTGGAATCCTTTCTAAAATATTAGATTTTGCAATATTTAATTGGAATAAGAGTAGATCAAGATCGTCTTCACAATTCATGTGATTTGAGTGCATGAAACTTTGACAAAAGAGTTTTCTAAATGATCTCTCAAATTGAACGGGAGTAGGATTTACAGAATTGCCGCCCCTGCGCCTTATGTTTCCAAAGTGATTTTCTAAACAATCCTGGTTTAATCTTCTTGTTTTTAAATATTGAAAGCCGGCATTTGAAATACGTTGCCAAAGGATTTGTATGGCTTTTATGGTTACCATCCAGCATCTACGAAACTTGCATTTCATAGTGATGTTTCTTCCATTTGTGTCAAAATTTGTAGATCATTTAAAAATAGCCACATCTCGTCAAAAAGTTAACCTGATAATCTAAACCCCTAAAAGCATTTTTATATTTATTTGGATGGTTAATCTATGGAATTCAAAGATCAAAGGTTTATCAATTTTCTATTATTTCTATTGTAACATCGGCTTCAGGTGGCAATAGACCCAAGGCCATGTGGGTGCGCATACCACACGCAACAGTTCTACTAAGTACCTGTGCCGATAAACTGACTTTCATTTTTTGAAAGTTTGTGGATAAATGTGTGCATCTGTCAGCTTTGGTGCACATCTATAGGTTTCTTTTTTATCTTCTTGATAAAATTTTTCGATAAACTTTCCAGAAGATTTCTTACCATTGAAACAAAAACAATTTTGTAGTAATTGTTTTTGTGGCCTTCTGTAAATGTGGCGGTCAAAAAAATATATCAAATTAAAATCTCCTAATTGAAATGTGGGATTTTGTGGAGTTACTTTTAATAAATTTGACAGCTGAATGTAATTAGACCCCATGTCACTTAAAACGCCCTGTACAGTTAAACCTATATCTGACAATTTTTTTACACTCTTCCAAAATTAATAACATATCGGATGCCTTCAATTGAGTGTTTACAAAAAAATAGGCGATGGGCTGTTTCCAATTACTAAATAGTCCCCTAGCCATAATTACTGACACGTTTTGGGCTATGAGTAAATTGTTTTTTATTCCGATATCTTCAAATCCTATAACTTGTCCCTTTGTGAATGAAAATACAGGTTTGATTTTATAGATGTTTCATCAGTACAAAGTATGCCTGTTTATCAAGTTGCGACATGGTTTTCACTTTTGTGGATAAAGCTTCTAGGATATGTGTATTATTGAGACCGGGTTCACATACTATATTTTTTGTCATTAATTCTAATGATGCTTTGTTGGCAAGACCAAGATTTTTGAAGAAACCTATAACATTTTGGTCCTAAAAAGTAAAGCGTTAAGGCAAAGTTTTGTATTCTTTAGAATACCTTCTGGCTCTTTTAGGCCTGTTTTGCAATAAAGCCTTGCATTTTAATGATTTCAACCAAAGGTTTTTAAGAAATTTGTTACACATTGCTTCAAATTTGTGCAGCTCATTTTCTTAGACTTCCAATTTTCATTGCATTTTTTCGTAAGTAACAGTTTCCTTTTAAGCTGGGTGACTTTTATCCTTATTTTCTTTTTTCTTGGGGTGTTTGCAGTGAAACTCAATGGGGTTTGAGTTTGGGCTATCGGTGACAATAGTTTGGGCGAAAGCTTGTGAGGGGTAACAGGTGCAGAAACTTTGATGCTGAGGGTTCTGAAACCAAGACATTAATTTATAAATCTTAAAACTTCAAACGAAATTTGAGCAATACTTATGTTAATACTTTTACATACACTTGCATCAGCGGTGTTATCTTCCATAGACATGTTTAATACATTCTTGGACTCCATTTTAGGTTTCAATGTTACATCTGTAATATGAAATACTTTAATTCATACCAAATTTCATACAAAACAAGATATACATATATACATGATATGATGTATTCCTTACCTGATAATATAACAATTTTTCGTGGAGGCTCTTCAAGTTCTACGTCTGGTTTTTCTGTGGTACAACATCGGACATAGGCCGTTTTGGTCCATGGAAAATTGATGGAATCGCATCATTATACAGCCTTTTGCTTGTTGAAGTCATAAAAATATACTTTCGTTCAAAATGATCCTCGCAGAGCTTGTAATTATTGTAATTGTTTTCTAAAAGATCTGCTCTTCCGGCAGCCTCAAGCCATAGCAATGCTCTAAAACATTATTTCGACATCTTACCAAAAAATCTAAATTTAGTTTAGTTAGTACATATGGAAATCCAATACAAAGTCTCTATGGTAACAAGATATTTCAAGTTGAAGTATCATCATTTGTCTGCCTGTGACAGTTGTAAATTATAACTTTTTCAAAATTCAAACACCCAAATAATTTAGTCGAGTTTTTATAAACACCTCTTAATCTTTTTTCTTAAATATTACTTTTTAATTGTTGCTTATTAATTTTAAATAAATAGATCTTTTGTAAGATACTTAAAAATATACTTACCTTGACGATCTTTCGGGCACCTGAATAATGATTTTTCCCCATTATCTCTGTTGGAACAGAACAAGTAAATACACTTATAACCAGGCATCCTCACAGCAACACAGAAACGTCTATAATAAAATTGTACACACGAATAAACTTGATAACTTACTCAGAGCTCGCTCACTTCACATCAGTCCGATCACCACAAAACAAACTTGTTCAAACTAAACTTGAAATGCGCAGTAATAATATTATGTTACCGCTGCCGCCGGCGCTGTCTAGTCGGGTGCAAGTGAACTAATGTTTAACATGCCAGCAGCGGGAAATTTGAATCGTATAGTGATGGATTTCAATTGAACATACTAAATGTTACAAGTTTATGTTTGTCATTTTATAAATATACATAATATCTGACATTTGAGACCTGAAAAAAGGAACAACATATTCACTATCTAGAAACGACAAGAAGTTCGAATTTAATGGCAGTTCTTAAAATAACCAGTGGTGAAGAATCCCTAATAACACAGAACCATGCTACAAACGTACCAGAAACAAACAGCTTGGAACATTGGAAACATTCCAGGAAAGTCGCTATTATCCCCGGAACATCCGTGGTATGTTTCTGGCAATGACCATGTCATCATTTTTAGCATCATAACATCAACCGAGATTGTTTCTGAAACATCCCAGTATGTGCTAAGTCGTATTAGGAACATCTATATCCAAGAGTGGTGAAATCCTTATTTATTGGGACACCAAATATGAGTTTCGGAAATAAAAATGAATACTAATTACCTTTATTGGCAAATAGATATTTTTTAAAAATTTCATAACTGACAATGAGAAAAAAAGTAAAAAAGTTTTTTCGGAGTGGGTAGGATTCGAACCTACGCTCCCAAAAAGAATCTGAATTCTAGTTAGACGCCTTAACTGCTCAGCCACCACCGCTCGTGTCTATTAATCGTTACCAGAGAAACGCACACTTCGCGGTTTTTGAAAATACTTTGGATTTTATTGCAAAAATATGAGTTTCGAATGAAACGACGTCCCCTGTTGCCAACAACCTATGACAAGACGCACTAGAGGCATCCGCACATTACCTATTATACCTTTGCTTTCTTTTTAACGTATTGTAAGTACATAAATTTACATACCTATTAGAGCTAAACCGAAGTAAACATATTTGTGTTTCTTGTTTAGAAGGAGTGTTTTTATATTGAAAAGTAAAAAAATAAAAAAAGTCCGAAAATATATGTTTCAGAAACATTTCTAAAGAATCATTCCAAGAATGTACCCACAGAATCATCCCAGCGATATACTGTCAATGTAAGAAACATAAAAACTTTAATGGTACATAAATGATATGATTCTGGCATGTTATGTGTTATTAGGGAATCTTGTACTGTTATAAATTAGCTTAATTAGGATAATGGTTTTGTTTTTATTTTTTGCACAGTCTAGATTCAAATATTTTGTAAGTCATTCATAATGTTTATAATGTTCAAATAGGTATTTAGAAGTTTTTATAATGTCTTTTTATGTTGCAAATAAATAAATAAATAAATGACAGCTGAAGAATTCGGTCCGTCCACAAGAAGCTTCATGGCCGTGCAGGTCAGAATTATTATTGTTAACAAAAGCGCTCGTACTATATGCCAGTCGGATGACTCTGGTAACGACAGTGTTGAGCTTTGGTCCCCGTACTATTTGCTAGGCGGCCGGCCGCTTGGCTCGTCAATACCTGACAAGCCGAACAGTGCAATACGTGCGATATGGCATCTTTCGCATCTGGTCTGGTTTTATCTGGGCTGATGATACAAATCTACTAATAGGAAATAAAACTATGTCTCAGCTTCTAACAGATAGTAAACATCTCTTTAATTCAGTTTCAAAATGGTTCACAGAAAATAAATTAATTTTGAACTCTGATAAAACAAAAATTATATTTTTTAAAACAAAACAGTCAAAAATGCAGAATATTGGCCACTTAGATTTAACAGGCAATAAAATATCTGTGTCTGAAAACACAAAGTTTTTAGGTTTACATATAAATGAAAATTTAGATTGGTCAGTCCATATAAGTCAGTTACTGAAAAAACTTTCATCTGTTTGCTATGGGATCAGGGTGGTGGCAAGGTATATGAATGAAAAAACTTTAAAAATAATGTATTTTGCCAACTTTGAATCAATTTTAAAATATGGAATAATTTTCTGGGGTCGTGACGGAAATATCCAATCCACTTTTGTTGCACAAAAACGTCTTATACGGATTATAAAGAAACTTGAGTTTAAACTGAAGAACTGTATTCAGGCAAATGGGAATAATGACAATATATGCAGTATACATTTATGAATGTCTGATGTTTTTATATAGTAATAGACATTTATTTGAACCACTCAGTAATCACAATTACAATACCAGAGCAGAGTATCTGTCTTATCCTATACATCGCCTTCAACTAAGTGAGAAAAACCCAGAATATATGTGTGTTAAGTGTTATAGTAAGTTACCAATAAAAATAATAACGAGCCAGAGGGCATTTAAAATTGAAATTAAAAATTTTTTAATCAACTTAGAACCTTACTGTATGGATGATTATTTTAATATGTAAGATATAGACTATTATGTAATTAATTTATTGTTTTTGGTGACGTCATTTCATTTTGTTGTATGTCAAACAAATTATGAAATAAAGATTATTATTATTATTATATTATTATCAAGTCAACCTTACTGCAAATTATTACTTTTAAATGGCTTTACATATTCAAAAAGTGATGAAACTTTTTGGACTTGCACGGATAAGATTTTCACTATTTGCGAAGACTCTGTTATAAAGCCCTTAGTTCTAGTCGGCCATGGTGAGTTCTGGTTAGTTAAAGCAGCTTTTTATTTTCCCAAATTCAAAAGCATTTAGTTCTGGTCGGTGATGGTTAGTTCTGGTTAGTTAAAGAGGATTTTTATTTTCGCAAATTCAAAAGCCCCTATATAGTTCTGGCCAGTCATGGTTAGTTCTGGTTAGTTAAAGGGGCTTTTTATTTTCCCAAATGCAATAGCCCTTATTTCCGGTTAGTTAAAGCAGGATTTTGCTAAAAACAATTCTGCCATGAAATCGAAAATGGTTAATCCTCAGTTTACCTATGCTTGTTCTGGTACCAAATATTAAATTTAAATTTTGGTCCTTAGTTTACATGCACCCTTATATGTAACAAATAATTAAAAATAAAAAAATGCAATTTTATTCTTTATTTTGGGCCATTTTAGGTTAAATATCTATATAGTACAGTAAACAAAAAATATAAGAATAGTATTTTGACTAGAGGACATTTTATCTGGCTTATCACAAATCCCAGTTTAATACAAAAGTTTAAATCAAAAGGAAAGGAAGAGATAGAATTAAATAAAAAACAAAACAAACCCTCACATTTTTAATGATAACAATATTTTCATTGGCATATTAAATATACAGGGTGATTCATGAGGAAATGTCAATACTTCAGGTACGTACTCACAGTCCAAAAATAAGCATAAAAGTCTATACAAATATGGGTCCGCAAGGCCTTCGTTTCCGAAATACAGGGTGTTAAAGTTTTTATTTATATTTTTTTATATTTAAAAAAAAATATATGTTTTGCAGAACATAATTTAAGAACAATAATTATATTGAAAATTAAAATACATACCATTTAATTATACATTTTGTTTAATTTTTTTTAAATTTTGCTATAATAAAATCAGATGCGTGTCATACATGGTATTTTTTTTAAATCCAAATATCTCGAAAACGGTTGCTCATATCGACTTTTAACAAGTACCTTTTTGACAATAAAAACAACAAAACAGGTATTTAATTTACTTAATAACATAATACAATGCAGTACCAAAAAGTTGTGGTTGTTCAAAATAGTAAAAAGACGTGTAGGTGGCACACCCTACAGGCAATAAATGATTTAAAACATTCCAATGTCACCGACATTTATGGACTTAATAGTAAGATAAAAAAACTGCCTATTTTTTGATAATGCCACTAACTTTTCTGTTTAACTTATGTATTGAACAGGGTGTGTTTCCAAATAAATTTAAGGTTAGTAAAGTGATCCCCATTTTTAAAAAGGGTGAAAGGGAAGATCCAGCAAATCATCGTCCCATTTCTATAATACCGATCTTTGGAAAAATATTTGAAATTATCCTTAAGCTCAGACTTGTAAAATATTTGAGTAAACATAAAATTATTAACCCCGGTCAGTATGGTTTCACAACTGGCAAATCTACCATTCAGGCCGTTTCTGAAGTGATTAGTAATGCGGTTGGGGGCTTTGAGGAGGGAAAACTTACGGGGGTGACACTGTGTGACCTCAGCAAAGCCGTCGATTGTGTCGATCGTGAGAGATTGCTTAACAAGATGGAAGGCTACTACGGTATTAGGGTGTTGTGCTTGATCTCTTTGGATCATATCTCTCAAACCGAACTCAGTATGTCGAACAGGAGAATGATGTGTCTTCTATTACAAGGGTGAAGCATGGAGTACCACAGGGATCAATCTTGGGACCCATCCTGTTTAACTTGTACATTAACGATCTGTACTATTATCTTATGCCACATCGATGTCTGCTGTATGCTGACGATACAAGTTTGATTGCGTCAGCTGGCGATGCCCAGACGCTACAGAATAGCATGTCTTCTCTTGAGCAAAAGACGAAGGGTTGGTTTGATTTAAATAAGTTAAGTATGAACAGGGAAAAACCCAAGGAATTTTCATTTCAAGCAATCCAAGGTGCACTTCGGGTGACTGTGTCAGGTTATTGGGCATAACATTGGATGATGGCCTTACATGGCGGGGACATGTTGATTGGGTGTGTCGCAGGCTTTCGTCGTCTCTTTTTCTGCTGGGAAGGTTTGTAAGCACCGCCTGTCTGATGAGTTTATACTTTGCTTTTTTTATTCCCACATATCCTATGGAACTCTCCTATGGGGAAATAGTAGCCAAGCACTTAGAGTGTTTATTTTACAAAAGAAAGCTGTTCGCATATTGGCTAATGTGGGTTTTAGAGATCATTGTCGACCATTATTCATTCGTCTAAAACTACTGACGGTCCCCTGCATCTATATTTTTCAAAGCCTACTTGAGATTCACAAGAAAAGACATATACTTGAGCAGAATTCAGATGTACATAATTATAATACTAGAAGTGCAGATCACCTGCGATTGCAGAGGTTTAAATTGCAAAGGTCAATAAACAATTCTCTTAATGTTAAACTATATAATAAACTTAATCCAGAAACAAGAAGCCTGCCTATGAAAAATTTGAATTCACTTACAAACAGTATTTGATACAACACGCATTTTATAGCGTTGAGGAATACATGACAACACCACTAAACATTTAATTACTATTTTATTATGTAATTTTCATGTTGGTTTAAAGTGTGTTATTGTTACTATTATCATTATCTTTAGTATATTATTTTGGGAACACTATGTTTTCTATGTAAATTGTTCTGGTTTATATTATTACTCTGATCTGTTTAATTAAACTTATTTTTATTCAATTGACGTATGTAAAACCTTTGGTTAACACAATAAAGATTTATTCTATTCTATTCTAAGAACTGTACTGAGATTAGATTCGAATCCGTCATACCAAAAAACCCCCCGGTACCAAATTTTACTCCAATATTTACATTATCATAGATTTTATTCAAAAAATAGAAAAATTAAATAAAAACTTTAACACCCTGTATTTCGGAAACGAAGGCCTTGCAGACCCATATTTGTATAGACTTTTAGGTTTAATTTTGGACCCTGACTACGTACCTGAAGTATTGACATTTCCTCATGAATCACCCTGTATATAAATAAATTAACAATTTTACTTGGTAATACATAGTAATACTAGGTAATATTTTGGTAATAGATGGTGATACCTTGTAATACCTGGGAATACTTAATGTATTACCTTTACAAGGTAATCAGTGTACAAAATTTGGTATGTGGTTCAACCCTCGCTTTAAATTTAAAATTTATTATATATTTTAAAACCATAAAAAAAATATATTATTTAATACAAAACTTTAAGTTTTGAACTGACTTAGAACATATTACTAAAAGATAGAGTGAGAGAAATGGGGTCATAATTTATTTTAGAAGCACTTTTAATTTATGCATTTTTTTGAGACACACACACAATTTGGTAAAATCTGGACATTAAATAAATGTAAAGAAATTTAGATTTTTTTATTTGATCTGATAAAAAAGAAATAGGTAAATATTTCTTTTTTATCAGCCAAATTTTTGAGAAAAATTTGATGTAATTTAATTATTTCTGCCCAATTGCAATTGTTTGATAATGCTTGTTTCCATGTTTACCAATTCTATATTTATTATTTTCAACTTTTGCTGATTTTAGTTAATTTAATTGTGCTTCTCTATTTTTTAACATAAATTAAAAGTATGAAAATACTGGCTATCACTTAAGATACATCCGACTACACTTACAATATAAAAAAGAAAAATTTTTGTTGTCATCTATCATTTTTTATTCAGTTCAATGATAAAGAACTAGGTATGAGTCTCCAATTTATATATACTCATTTTTTTTATACTTACTTTTATCACTACCTACTTTAGAATTTATGTATTTATGCAATTCTTTAACTTTTTTTTTATTTTTAATAGCAAAAATTAATAATTTCAAATCCCATATTTTTTATAGATTATTAAAAAAAAGTGATGTTTAACTGATTAATAAAAAAAATGGGTTTCTCATCATAGTTAAACTCAATTTATTTTTTTCTTGTACTTTATGTTATACAACCTTTTTTACTTAAAAAATAAATAGAACAGAAAATATTGATTACCTTCACTTAACAGATCCTCTCTAACAGGGTTTGTAATTAGGAACTGATCTGTTAAAAACTGTAGAACTTTAATTCTGTCCTCAAGGCATGTAAAGGGATAATCTGTAGTGCTTAATATTTGAAGTACTTTTTGATCAAAAGTTTTATCACTTTCAACATAGGACCTCAGAACTTCTGGATATGTAATATTATCAATTAAATACAATGCTATATTTACACTATCTTTTTGATCTAGAGGTCCAAAGTGTGTTTGCTGGGAATCTTCTTCCCTTAGTAAAGCTTTTAGTAACATTATATGGATTTCTGAAAGTAGACTACTCTGATCTTCACACATAATTGCAGCACAAAAGTCTTCTAATCTATATGGAGAAAGACGTACCAAGTTCCTAAAGTGTCTTAATACCTCATAAATACTAATGACTTCCATAGTTTTCTCCTTGGGAACAAGCAAGTCTTCAGATGATTTGGGTAAGGTTAGGGCAGGAATTTCTCGATTTTGCAACCAGAGTGGTTCAGGGGTAGGAGCTCTATTTAAAGCTAAATTTAGTTTCCGAGGTGTTCCACTCATAGTACTAAAACTACTTAATGAAAAATCACTGTCACTGCTAGGGCCTCCCACAGATTCTATATCACTTGCACTCAAAAGTTCATCTTCAATTTCACTTTTTTCACTAGATTCGTCCCCAAAATCTGAGCCATAGTGATACTCTGAGTCTTCGTACTCATGGTATCCTGTATTATACCCCCTGCGTTGGTAGGCTGATCCTGCACCACCAGACTTTCTACCAGCTCGATGCCCATCTTTGCCTCTTATTCTGGTACTACTTCTTCGATGGGATTCACTCTCTTGTGGAGATGAAGCCCTAGATGCTGATGGAGTGCTAGATTGGGAGTCCAAGTCTTTTTTGTTATAATTTAACAAATATTTTGGTTTTTTAAGAAGGTGGTATTGAAATTTTTTAGTCCTTTCAGCTACCTGTACCTTGGGGGGGCGTCCCCTCTTTTTTGCACCTCTTGTTGACATTGTATTTCTAAACTGTCATACGGCAGTCCTAATCCACGTGGGATATTACAAAAACAAACTTGTGTACAAATACGAATGTCAAAACTTTACTTAAAATCACTCACGGTCTTAGCTCGCTCTTTCGCCATACTAATCGAATACGTCACGTGACAACAATGGGCTTTTTTACATTTTACCAGTATCTTTTGTCAAAATTTTCACAAAAATTAATCTTTTTACGAACACGCCCAACTAATTTTGTTATCCATTGGTGTTTAAGGCACCTATTTTACCTCAAAAATCCAAAAATAAGGGGTGACGCGTACCCACAACGAAAAAGAACACCAATAACCGTGGCATCCGGCGTTTCTATTGGTCGGCTGTAAACGCCGCCATGACAACTTGCAATAATTTTTTAAAATTTATACAACCTAGGCAATATTTTTATCACAAATGCAATATTCACATCTACACGACCGAAAAAATGTAAAATTACGTTTAAATTTGTCAAATCTAACAAATAAATTGAGAAATTTTCGAGAAACGAGGCGTTTGGATACAAGCTTCTTAGCAGAGTACAAAATATTGATAGAAGATGTCGTCACTGTCGCAAATTCAATAATTGTATTATCTTGGTTAAAAATAAAACTAAACAAAAATTTAAAAGGGTGGTAATTTAAATTGCATTTTTGCATAAACATTCCCTTAATTTATTGCATTTTTTTCGCAAAATTTAAAAAGATTGCATAACACTTCCGGCGCAGAAGCGCCACCGGAAAAAGAGAGAGCTATATTTGACAAATATGGCCGCCTACACATAGGCGGCTCGTTACCGTCAAGTTAAAAAAACGTTATTAATTTGAAAAGATTTTAAGAAAACATTTTTTTTTAAGTTAGAGCATTGCTGATCTAACAACAACGATAAACTTAAAAATAATAAAACTGGATAATCGATAAAGATTAGTAAAATCTTGTCTGTTTGAAAACTACCATTCAGACATAAATCAACAATATGAAAGTAGGTATATGCAGAGCATCTTTAAATTAACTTACCTTTACAATGCACAAATACATAAAACAGTTTATTTATTATTTGTCAGATTAAAATTAAGTACTGCGGGGAGATGCCCGTTTCGAATTAGTGTATTCCTTTTAACTTGTAAAACCGTTCAGTTCCGTTTTTTAACTCTCAAGAACAGTGTTACGGAATGACTCCCATATGAAAGGAACACTTATAGTGTCATTCAGTGCTGTTCTAGAAGATAAAAGATTCGTGATCGGCGCTTCAAAAAAACCCCGACTGCAAAAAACATCAAAATCAGCGTCATGTCCGATAAGTAAAATTTTATTAAAACTGATTCTAGATTTGTGATAAGTGCCACAAAAACCCTCGTATACAAAAAAATCATGAAAATTGGCGTCATGTCCGATAAATAAAATTTCATCTAAAACTGAAATTGGAAACGCACTGCAAATAATGACCGTTTGCACCAACAATTATAAGGGACCCTTGACATAAGTTAATACTTAATAATGCTACGTTTACACGCTTGGCAAGTCGCGACAAGGCTCCACAAAACGCAAGCGTGTAAACGGGGTGTTTGGCTTGGCTTGCGTGAGCTTGCCGCCGTTTTCGGCAGGTGTCGGTTTTTGAACACAAATCAGAAATTTGCGGCAAGAGCTTGGAACACACTAACGCCTCGCAAGCATGTAAACGGCATCCAAGCGTTTGTAAAGGTTTGGAGCTTGTCGGCGCTTGCCAAGCCATGGCAAGCGTGTAAATGTAGCTTAAAAGGGCCAAACAAGCAATGTGACTGACTACATTGGAGATTTAAGAAATACTTACCGCTAAGGCTACCTTAAAATTGTTGGTGCAAACGGCCCTAAGGAAGTGAATATATCATATATATTCATATACAATTAAATTATTATTTAATTTATGAATAATGATGTATTAATGCAGTACAATGCGTGACAACAATTTCGACCTTAGCAGTACAAAATTAAACATAAATGGATACAAGGATTTATTAACAATACTTAATATATGTCTCTAATTATCACCAAGAGACCACTTAGTATCTTATCAAATACATTGTGTTGAATTGTTTACTGTGCTTAGGTTAAATTTGTGAAGCTAACTAAACAGAGAGTCAATATTAGATTTATTACCAAAAAGAATCATTGTTCTAATTTACAAATCGTGTTCTAACTCATGACGAACGTCACTGCTCACCTGTCAAAAATTTCCCGACTTTCTGGGAGGAAGGGCGGATGAAGTTTGCGGTAACCAAAAAAAAAACGAAAATTAAGCTTTTAGGAAAACTGCTAAAGAAATAGAATCAAAGAAAATGAATGGCCCAATAAAAATGTATCGATTGAAGCCCGTTATAAATCATGAGTTTACTGTAGAGCTACCCAAATGTATGTACAGATTGAAAAATATTCACAGCCAAAGAAAGATTGCTGATGGCACAGAAGATCACGTTTCTTTGCCGGATCAAAAATTGGATATTTTCGACCAGGTTAAACAGTTTTTAAAGGTTTTATATCATTTTCCTAATTATTATGTGTTTCTGCTTTGTTCTATGTACTTTGCTTTATTTAAAATTGCTGTTACTTACCAGAATTTCTTTAAAATTTACCTGCATGATTTCACAGTTATCAATTTTTGTGAACAACTGTCAAATAAAACTGAAATAAGTAATGAAAATAATGGAGGAAAATTAAAATGTCCTCCTAAAATAGTGTATGCAAGATTTACATTAAAATAACTTAAACATTTTCACCTAAACAGTGTTTTTGTTTGTTCACAACATATTGCAACTTTTTTCTAACATAAATGGGAAATTTATTTAAGAATTTCAATCTAGAACTGCCCAGAAATACCAGGAATGGCGGAATTAGAAGCTAAACAGAATAATATTCTGGAACAACTGGCTCAACTAAAGAAGCAAATTTACTCTCTAAAGTGTGATCTCAATATCCAAAATGATTCGACTTCAAAACATATTCCAGAATCTACACAGTGTTCAAGACCTATACATAATGTAAGTATTTCATTGTTTCTTTGGTAATTGTTTCATATCACTGTTTCGGCTATTTCAAGAGATTTTTAAAAATTTCTTTTACAGGCTACTTATATTTTTATATGGATACAATATAATTATAATCCGGTGGGGGAGCTTCAAAAATATGTTTCAATAATTTTTTATTAACAAATATATACCTACTAATACATACTTACGGGTTGGAGGAGTGAACACGGGTGCTGGGCAGGGTTAAAACAGCAATACTCCAGCAGAAGATAAAAAGTATTTTATGTTACCCACAGAACCTTTTCTTTATGAAAATATCACAAAAACTGCTGGGGCTCGGCGTGTAATTTGAAAAGTAGGCTTTTTCTAAATAATGCATTTAATGTAAACAAAGCAAATCATGGGTATTTTCTAATATGTCTCCGCATTTTTACGTCTGAAATATAATTGGGGAAAATAAAAAGCCGCTTTGCTAAGCAGATCTAACCACCACCGACCAAAACTTGGGGCTTTTGAATTTGTCTCAATTATTTGTAGAAGTTATAAACAAAATTTTAAGAACATATAAGAAAAAACTACGGGGAATAATATAAAATAATAATTAAAAAAATTTATAACTTCTACCTTTTTAAAAATTATAAAAAAATTTGTTAATAACTTCTATGTAGAAATAATTTAGACAAATTCAAAAGCTCTAAGTTCTACACGGTCATGGTTAGTTCTGGTTAGCAAAGCGATTTTTATTTTCCCTAATTATATTTATATATATTTGTTAATAAAAAAATATTGAAACATGTTTTTGAAGCTCCCCCACCGGATTTTTATTATATTGTATAAGAAGCCCGTAAAATAAATTTTTTAAAATCTTTTAAAATAGCCTAAACAGCTATATGAAACAATTAAATAAATAGTACTATCCCAATTTTTAAGTAATAGTGAATTTATGGTACTAAGTAACATTGTTTGTTTGAAATAATCTTTATTTTGCATCAACTTTACAATATTATATAAATTAAAACCTAAGCCTAAGTGCTTTAAACTCTGGATTTAATAATAATGTTGTCACTTTTTTAAATCTGTAGTATAAAACTAAGGTTAAGCATTACCATTAATGAAAATTATAATTTATTTTAGGTAAAATCAATCCCGGAAAGCTTAGTTATCAATGCAAATCCATCTAGCCCACCATATTCATTAGAAATTCTGCAAAGACTGTTACAAAACGAAATTGGATTGGCTATTACTTCATACCTACATTCGTCAGTAATTTCTTTATCGGAACCAGCAATACGACTGAAGGAATCTTTAAGCAACTTTAAACCTAATACTGGCCTTCCTGTTATCAACATAAGACTTATTTGGAAAAATAGTAAGTATTTGTTATATTTAAAGTACCTAATTGATTTCCTAAATATAAAGTTTTCTAAGTGCAATGCTTCTTGCAAAACCTTTTTTTTTATAATGTTTAGTTGTACAAAATTTTATAGTAACCATTTTTTGTAATTTAAAGATGACTTATCAAATTTTTACTTAAATAACATATATACCATAGAAATGCAAGGGCAGTTTAGATAGATGCAATCTGCTTAAACGAGTGCAATTTGACTAACCCAATAATTTTGTATCCCTTGTTTTATTTGGTCTAAATTTGAGAACTCATCCTGGTTGCTTCTTACCAACCAATGGAGCATTGGTGTCCACAATAATTTTTCTTACTCTAAAATATGTAAGTCTAGAACACTCTTAACCTCACTTCTGTATTTATTAAAAAGGTTTAAGAGTAAAGCAAATCCATTAGCCATGAAAATTAAAACTTCTAGTTAAATAGTTTCATTTTGCTTATAACAATTTAGGTGGCATATACTTGTGTATGTCATCTATTTTTAGAAATTAAAAAAAAATAACTTTCTTAATATTTACAGAAAAAATGACTTTTTGTTGCACCTATTAGTTTAAACCCCCAATCAATTTAACTAGCTTTAAATGTATATGTTCTTAGTTAATAGTACTTTTATTAAAATAACTTTTTTTAAATCAATATTTTTGTTCAGTTGTAGTTAGAAGTCATGTTTTGGAATTAGTAAATAAAATGGTCTTCCACAATGCAACACATCTTTTTTATATTATTAGTCTCTTAATAAAAAAAAACTAGGGTAAAAATTATTTAGCCCTACATTGTATTATGCAAATCCAAGTAAAATTATTCATTAAGATATTCTAAAAATTAAAAACTCTTCTAATTGTACTGCTCTGGATGTGTGACATGCACATGCAGGGTTTTCATTTATATTTTGACACCCACTTACAACCATAAATAATAAGAATGGAAAAAAACCTCTTATATAAAAGTTTCATAGGTTTTCACGAGGGTTTTCATCTGTTATCTTTTGAGCGTAATGAAAGAAACAAATGAACGCATCAAAAAGTTAAGAAAAATTAATAACTCTTTTTAAATGAAACACTCTGCATATATTTTTTTAGAATGATAGGTCTATTCATCCTCTTTAAAAATATCTATAGTTTGCTGGAATTTCGTTCAGCTGTTTTTAAATTTCAATCGATAATAAAAATCAACATTGCCTTGGCAAACAAATAATTTATTATGAGACTTGAGAAATCTAAAAAAAATTACAAATTTTCAATGTAACTTCCACCATTTTCTCTGCACTTGAAAATGTTTTTCTCAACTTACGATTGATCACATTGGAAACAAAGTCGGACCTATTAAGTAACATAATTTAATTTTTAATTTTTTGTCTTAGGATGTTTATATTTTCTGATCTTACATAATAAATTTTATTTTTTAAGTAACCCCACAAAAGTAGATCCAGAGGTTTAAATCAGGGCTGTTGGGCGGCCATCTAAGAGTGTAATATTTTCCTATCCAAAAACCACATTTCTTATTGAAATACTGCAATAAACAAACCTATAAACAAATCAAATAGTTTGTTTTTCCAGGCAATGCAGATTTTTAGTATCAATTGAATTTTTAATTGAAAACTTCATCATTTTTGGTTATCGTAAGTGGGTGTCAAAATATAAATGAAAACCTTCTACAAGTATTAAGGATAATATCCGGAAGTCGTGACACTTTTCAATTTACATAAGGAAAATCATATTTTATTTATTTATAATCCATAAAGTAAAAAATATACTGAATTTAGGCAAATTTCCACTTAATTTAGCATTAACAAGGCATAACTTATAGATTTTTTTTAACTATTATTTTTTATATATAATAGTTCACTGTTTTATATTTTTAAAATCCTAATATTGTTAAAAGCAAAACAGCTAAAAATTTTGATTTTCAATGATAGCTAATTCTAGAGTTAATTTTGGAAATTTCTTAGTACTTACAGAGAAAAATTACCTTTTGTTACACCTATAAGTTTAAATCCCTAATCAATTGACTTAGTTTTAATAAAATAAATAAAACCTGACACACTGGCCTTGAATCCGCAGACATCCTTGCCAAAGGGGCGGAAACAAAATTCACAGGGCCGAAACCCGGGTCATCCGAATATCTTATGGAATAGCCAAGCAGTTCATATCAGCTTGGACACAAAGAGAAAATCTTCGGTACTGGCAGGACTTCGGGTCCAGACACTCAAGGCCTTCATAAGCCCACCAAACCAACAATGTACTGTCAAACTACTGGAGCAATCAAGGTACACCTAAAACTCGGTGGGCTGTACACGGGACACTGCAGATTAAAATACCACATGCACAAGATCGCCTAGCGGAAGACGCCGAGTGCCGCATGTGCATGGAGGGGACAATCGGCAGAACAATACGTGTTCGACCCAGCAATGGCACTGACTAAGATTCGCAATCCTCGGCAATGACACCTTGTTGCCGGGGTGGTGAAAGATCTCTCTCCCAACAGGATCATCAGATTTATTAGGAGTCTGAACCTGGTGGGAGAAATATAAAAGGGTGTGAGCCACAATAGACCGATCGGTTGCGGTGGAAGGGTGTTATACCCACTCACTTTAAACCTATCTAGTTTTAATTGTATATGCTCTGAGCTAATAAACTATAAAAATGATGAACTAATAAAAATAGAATAAACACAAAACCAAAAAACAAATATCTTTCCTGCCAGATTTTTAAAATTTCGAATTTCTAAGAAATTATAGATACATATTTTTAAATTAAGCATCGCCAATATGAAAAAAAATCACGCATAACAGATAATTTTTCCCTTCGAATTGATCTCTTTAATGAGTTTATTAGATTTAGACTATTTATTTTAATCAGTATAATTCTGTCAATTGTATTATAGTTTTCTAAATAAACATACAAAAACGTTTTTAATTATTTTAAAAATATAGTTCAAATAAACCTTTGTTTACAAGTTCAGATATCAGGAATATTTGTGTAAAGAAATTTGTATTATCTATGTTTCAATATTAATTTTGGATGAGAGCGGAGCAAGCAGATTTTCTTGTCACGTGGTCTTGGACCAGATCATCTGTGGCCAGACTATGTGACATAAAAATCTGCTCGCTCAGCTCTCATGCGAGGTTTTATTTTGGAACTTAGCCATTGTAAAATGCAATGCTTGCCTTGTCCTTTTTGTAAAAAATGAATACATGTGGAATTTGGTGCTTTTATTTTTTATTAAAAAAATATGCATTTATTCCATTTTTATAATAATATAATTCTTACATCTAACATAATTTTTTGTTACAGTTAATGCCAATGTTGAATTTCTGCCCTTACATGCGCCAGTGTTAGGAGAAGTTAACCTTTTAAGATTTTTATCCCGATTAACGAGTTCTAAACTTAACTACGATAACGACGCAAATTCTGTGGAAATCGACTCTATTTTGGATCAGTGCTATCTTTTTGTTCGAGCCAAGACAAAAGCTGAAAGGACTAGTATTTTACAAATGTTTAATAAATCTCTTAGTAAATCACAATGGCTAGTAGGTAAAACTCAAGCAGGTATAGCTGATGTTGCGGCATACTCTGCTATTAAACAGTGTTTGACACCTAATGAATTAAGTGCTAATCTAGGCAAATGGTATGAGAGGTGCCAAACACTGATTTCTATGTAATTGTAAGACTTAAATAATAAAACATTTATTCTTTTTGTTTTTTATTTTTTGGTATGCAAGTTAAATAATTTTGATGAAACGACCAAGGTATTATTCGTTTCAAAATACGGTACACTGACTTCTGTAAAGATAATTTCTTTATACAGGGTGTGCCTTAAAGACATGCTAATATTTAAGGGGGTGATTCTTGGACTAAAAATCTTAACTTTTGAGATAAAGGGTGATAAAGTTTTTTAAAACAATCAGTTTTTTAATATTAACTGAAATAATATTGTGGACAACTTTATGAAATTTGGTACACGTCTTTTATGCATCAAGGTGCATTTTTAATGTACAAAAATTTTTATTTTCTCTACCAGTGGCGTCCGTACGGGTTTTGCATTCAATATTTTTGGAGAAAAAATACTACGCCACTGCTTTCTTACTTTTAAAATCTTCGTTTATTTTGAAGCAAATTTGTTTTGCTGGTTTTTCTTTGTCAGACGCATGGTTTTCGTTTAAAAAAAAATAAAAATTGTTTTACCTCCGGATCAATTCTTCAATTCAATCACATTTTTGTTTATATCCCTATTATTATTCATCCTGTCTAAAATGATTTTATAACTTTTTATATAGACAATTTAAAAAGCGGTATTTTTTGTATCTCTTCAAGTTTTTGAGATATTAACGATTTTTTTAAATTTTAAACGTCACCATCTCAAAAACTATAAAAAATACAAAAAAATAGCTTTTTAAAAGAAATGAAGATCTAAAGAAAATCTCAGAGTATCAAAATCAAAACAGACATTTTCATGATATGGATTAGGGGAAAATAAATTAAGCATTTTACACTGTGGAGTTGTGGAGGATCAGATGGCTGGGTAAAAGGAGCGCTGCTTCTATGGGCGAAAAATATTAAGGACTGTTTGCTGGATTACCAACAACGTTTCTAAACGTTGTTACCAAGGTTACCAGACAACAATGTTATATTTATGGATAACGCATCATATCACTCGAGACTTTGGTTCAAAATTTCTACAACCAGTTTTGCAAAAGAGGAAATAAAAACGTTTTTGTTACAGAATGATTTATATTTCAAAAAAACATACAGTAAATAAATTATGGATTAAAAAAAAAACTTTACACACCTTTATAGCAAACCGAATTAAAAAGTAAAAAATATTTCAATTATAGTAAAAAAGCGTGGGGTGCTTGATATTAAGTGTTTTTATTTTATTGGTAGCTCATAACAAAATTAGAGCTAGATGTGTGCAACTGAGAAATCCTGGGAGAGTACATATGTAACTGTGGAACAAGAGAAAATAATTTTAAAAATTACGAAAGAAAATCCTGGAAGAAGTACGAGGTCATTAGGCCGCGATGTAAACGTATCACGTACCACAGTAAACAGCTGTTTCTTTTTTTATAATAGGATACTTTCTATTTTTCAAGCAAAAAAAAAGTGCTCTTTTAAAACATAATAATTTGTGTTTTTAAAATGGATATTAAGCTTAATTTTGTGTGTGGTAGTATAAAATGTAAATAAACATCTCTTTAAAAAAAGTGTAAATATTTCAAACCTCGCAAAAAACGTTCGACGCTCGACTCGATGCGTGATGGAGTTGGCGCGCTGTTGCCAAATTTTTTAAACTTTAAAAGGTCATATTTCGAAAACAATTAACTTTTGACCCATGTGTTTTTGGCTTGTTTTGAGCTCCACCATCGCCCATTAAAGTCGTGATCATCATACTTTTTACACCCTGTATAGTAAAAAAATAAAAAAAATGATGAAAAACACTTTTATTACTGTTGCATGTAGTTGTAAAAAAAATATTAAAAAAGATACGGTCCTATTGATAGTCCAATGCCTGGACATGCACAGTAAATTTTATGATGATTTATTACCTGGAAATCAGTTTACCTATGTTATTTTGGAACGAAGTATATAGGGTCATAATTCATATGAAAAATTCGCGATTTAAATTATCAAATAGAAAACTTCAATGTTTTGTCAAAATCTAGCGTTTATTGGTATATTTAATACATATTTACTTGTTCAATGTAGCCGCTGGATTTTGACAGAACGTTGCGTTTTTTTGTTTTGGGAGCCACTTTTTGATATTTATACGTTTTTCGGTTTTCTAATTTAAAATGCGAATTTTAAATTTAAATAAATTCATTCTGTTTTTACTAAACATAAATTTATTGAAATGTATCGCAAAAAAATGAGCCGCTTTCAAGACGAGCCAAAAAATTAGTTGTCTTTTTAAGAGAGTGTGAAATTTTAGGTTCTTCCCTCTTTTTTGTTATATGCCATTCCCAATGACAAGGTTTCTAAATTAAAGGCTAGTTTTGCAGAATAATCTCATAATTTTATCAAAAAAAATAATAATAAAAATAAAAACAGATCTGGAGATAGTATAGTAAAGCTCAGCATACCAGTGATAGGGTAAGGTCATATGTTTTATTATAAACTAGCTGACCCGACAGACGTCCGTCTTAACTGTGAATATTGAATCCGAAATAGTATAATAATTAATAAAAAATATTCCAAAAACATAGTGTTTATTATTCTGATGCTTAATGGTACCAACATTTTATCTATCTATTGATCAATCTATTTGTCTATGTATTTCTATATTTTCGCACAACTTTTCAATTTTTTCTTTAATAAGAACCTTCTCCTCACAATAACGAACACTATTAAAAAGGAATTAGCGAAATTCGTCTAGCCGTTTACGCGTGATGCCGTGACCAAGGGAAAGAGGGATTTATATTTATATGTGACGAATGCGCTAGATTATTCGCATACGTAGTGCCATCTTTTTAATTTTTTAATGGGCGATAGTGGAGCTTAAAACAAGTCCAAAAGTTTATATGACATATGTGACAAAACAGACTGATTTTTTTCCAAAACGATGTCAAATTTATGTACTTTGGAAGCAATTATTTCTGAAAACCTTAACAATTGGAAACTTTCGTCTTAATTGCTTATCAGTAGATTCATTTGCTAATAAAATAAACTAAGTTTTAAATGTTTCAATCTACAACTAAAAAATATAATAATAAATAATAATCATTTTTCCCCAGTTAAAAAACAATTGGCAACAGAGCTACCCGGAAACCTTGTGCGTGGACTAGTCAGTTGTACATTGTCTAGTGTATTGTGTACATTGTGTTCACCAGCCGCGATATTTGTCCGTTTTTAAATCGGGAAAAATGCCGATATGTTATTTTACGACAACTATAGTGTTCAAGAGTGTTGAAAACGAGATGTGTACAACCGAGAAATCGTATTCTTCAAGCAAAATTAAAAAGTGCTGTTTGAAAATATAATAATTATCTTTTTAAAATAAATATTCATCCTATTTGTTGTGGGTACAATTATTTTTTAATTACATCTCTTTAAAAAAAGTGTAAATATGTAAAACCACGCAAAAGACGTTTGACGTTAGATTCGATGCTATGAAGCCGGCGCGTAGTTGCCAAATTTTTTAAACTTTGAAAAGCCATATTTCAAAAACAACTTTTGACCCATGTGTTTTTGGCTTTTTTGATTTGTTTTGGGCTCCACTATCGCCCATTAAAATCGTGAGCATCATACTTTTTACACCTGTATATAGGAAACTATCATTTAACAAATAGTTTGTCCACACATTATTAGATGGCACACATTCTCTTGTGAAGATTATATTTTTGCCTCTTTCTCACAGAGGACGCTACAGTAAAAATACTACCCCACTTTCATGGCAGCTAGGTTTTCATAAATTTTCTTACTTTCGGCCCACCTCTTTTAATTTTTTCTTTTTTTTTCGGACAATAACAAACAACAAAACTTATGCGCGTACATATATATTTCGGCGATTTATTTTTATTTATATAGATAGATAGACAACTCACTAAGAGAGGGTATTTTTTCTGATCAATTAAAGTTAAGCTTTAATAAACCAATTTATAAAAATAAACGAGACATTAATGCATTTGATAGTCTCAGGCCTATTAGCTTACTTTCTGGTTATTCAAAACTGTTTGAATTGCAACAAATCGCAGCTGAAAAAAGTACAAAGTTTTTAGATATTCACATTGATAAATTCTTGACTTGATTGGTCAACTTATTGTTAGTTAAAAATTATCAGTTCGTCCCGTCCTCCGGCGATATCTCGGAAATCGTTCATCACATAGCTTTCTGAAAACAATATTTGTAGTAAAACTGGCCTCGAGAAAATGCTGAAAATTATTTTCAAGTTTCTAAATCCATCGCTAGAGGGCGTAAAACTAAGAACAAAATTAAAAACACGGATTATTTAAAAATATGCCATATTGACCTACGTCATTGATAGTTTTTTTTTACAAACTATGTGAAATTAGGAAACTTTTTAATTCTAAGTGTTTTTTCCTAACCTGTCAAATATAGGAAAGGGGGAGGAGCAAATGTACATTAAAAAAAAAGAAATAACTCTTTTTCGGCCTAACCGATTTTGACAAACTAGGTCTCGGTTTGAAAGAGCTTTTACCAGGGCTTAAGATAAAATATTGGTATAATTAATTTATTTTTTTGTATTATTCCTAGAGACTGAGTTGTGTCAAATTTATAAATTTTGTCAATTTTTTCGGAAAATTTAAATACAATGGTATTATTATTATATGTTTATTAAAAAGATCAAGATCAAAAAGTCAAGAAACTGGTGGAAACAGCATTTTGATATCTTAATGCATGCCAATATAGTTCTGAATGTTAATTAAGAAAAATAAATAAACAAATAAATGTTACCTAAAGAAAATAGTAGCGAAGGCGAAACGAAACAACAATTTTAAAGGAGATTTGGTTACTTATATTATGAGTTTCTATCTATTTTGTTAGTATGAACATACTAGGTTGCCAAGTAAGAAAGGATGTTCACAAGCAGAAGTATAACGTAAACAGAAATTTTGGCTTAACAGATGGGTAAAGTAAATAAATACTATATAGTATGTATTTGTTTACGTCTAATGGTATGAGGAAGAAGCAAGGGAACAGATTCCTTTTAGCAAAAATAGTTATGACATGACTCTAGTCATCCTTAATGAAATTTTACATATTATCTCTATATAATTGGTCTGTAATCTTAGCCAACGTGTAAAAATTTAAATTAAATGGATATTTTTTTCTACTACATTTTCTGCCAGTATAAAATTTAACAAAAGCTTTTCTACAAACGTCTTAAAAATTCAATTTTTAACACTATCTAGATGCCTTAAAAATGTTACTTTAAAGCACTAGTGCCTTAAACTAACATTTTAAAGCATTAGTGTTAAAAGTACAATGTCAAATTTTGAAAGGTAACGTCAGCGTTTGTTTATCTACTAACACTTATATTAATTGTACAATTCCAACAACTTGAAAAACAAATTCCTTCCGCAGTTCTAGCATTCTTCGTAGTTAAGGTGGATAGTACCAGCATCAACAGTGATTATTAGAATTCATTAATAAATGCCAACTTCAATAACTTTTATATACGATGCTATGTAAAACTATATCTTTCAATTTTTGAATTATTTAATTTTTAACTGCAATATTGCGTTTGTAGAAAAAATATTGTATGGTATTGTAATATTTAAGATTCAGAATCTTGTATTCTGCATTTAATACTAATTGATTTTAATTAATAAAAAATATTTGGTTAAAATTTATATGATGAATATTATAAAATTGTAAGAATTTTAATTATAATTAAAAAAACCCTTAAAAAGTTTAGAGCAGGTCAGACCTAAGGATTAAAAAAAATAATCAAAATTTGTAGAATCACAGATTTATTTTACAAACGGTATTTAATAATAATAATAAATTACAGTAAATAAAGGCAGTGTAGATAAGATATACCTAAAAAGAATAGTCAGTACAAAAATTATATTTTTGCGATATTCATAAAAGATAAACCACTTAAAAAGAACTTCGGTAATATAATCTCAGTCACACATATGCACAATTGCCCAAGCTTCTCAATATGTCCCTGACTTACAGAAATTTTACAAAGTGGTTAAATAAAAATGCCCAAATGATGCCAAAAAAAAAAGATAATCCTTTGAGCAACAAAAAATGGAATTTTTATGAACAATGTGTTTTAAAAGTAAAATTTTTGGATCAGTAATTACATCATGTTCTCATTATATGTGAGCATAAAATGTTGTGAGTATATTGGGATGATAATGGCATAATTCAAATTTAAGGAAACTCTTAAAGAAATCTGTCTAAACATATTTATAATCTTTGTTTAAAATTAGAAAAATCATTTCAAAGGCGGCACAGGATATTCCATGTTTTTTGAGATGTTTGTAGGTTTTGCGTTTAACTTACAATTAATAAAAACAGGTTTTTTTTTCTACGAATTATACAGGATTATTACCAAGTTTGGTAATTGTTTTGAATTGCGGCTCCACCTATTTTTGGCCATAAAAAATCGAAAAATTCAGTTATCGACAAGTTTTTTTTTCAAAATGTTTTACTTTTTGGCGCATTAAAGAATATAATCATAATTTTTTTCATTATTTGGATTTCCTCGGAGTAAATTTAATTTAATAGGCTTAAAATTTCATTTTTTTTTTGTTTTGACTGAAAATTTTTATCTAAAAACGTCTATTTTTTTCTTAATGTTTATTGAAAATAGAAAAATTTGAAATTTTTTTTTTTAGTATTAATTTTTCGATATTTTATAATTTTTTAAAAATTTGCAAAATCTACAAAATATATTTTTTTAATATTAAATATTGTTATTTTTTTAAGTTTATTAAAAATTGAATAATTAAAAAAAAATAAAAAATGTCAATTGTTTCACATGAACGAAGTGAGTTATGAGCCCCTTAAACGTACTTTTAACACAAATATCATACAATATTTTTTTCACAAACGCAACAATGCAGTTAAAAATTAAATTATTCAAAAATTGAAAGATAAAGTTTCACATAGCATCGTATATAAAAATTATTGAAGTTGGCATTTATTAATGAATTCTAACAACCTTCTAAAATTTGACATTTCACTTTTAACACTAGTGCTTTAAAGTAACATTTTTAAGGCATCAAGATAGTGTTAAAAATTGAATTTTTAGCACTTTTATAGAAAAAAAATTGTTTGAAAAATCCAAAAATTGATATTTTTAATTTTGTTTTTTTGAAATTATACAGGGTGTTTCAAAAAACATGCGCCAACGCTCGGCTGGAGATTGGCCATCCAAAAATAATAGAAAACATGGGTTCGCAATTGTTCCGTTACTGAGATACAGGGTGTTGAAAATTAAAAAAATATTAGGTATTTTTTTAAAAATCTAAAAACTCTATAGATGTATTTGGTTGAAACTTTGAAATATTATTGTAGAAAAGTATGGTACGCCACTGCTTTTTCAACATTTTTATAGTCTTTTAAAAATTTTTGCTTTTAACTTAATCAAAACTACCTCTTGGTATTTTTTGATAAATGAAACCGATTCGGAGAAAAATAAATATTAGTTTAGCTGCTAAAGAAATAAGTAAGCTTAATTTTAATTAATATTTTTACCCCTATGCACGTCTCTGCTGGAAATAAATTCAATTCATTTAGGTGAAAAAATACCTTCTATGCATTACATAATTTAACCAAAGTTTCAACCAAATACCTCTAAAGAGTTTTTAGATTTTTAAGAAATACTTAATCTTTTTTTAATTTTCAACACCCTGTATCTCGGTAACGGAACGATTGCGGACCCATGTTTATAAGAACTTTTTCTATTATTTTTGGATGGCCAATCTCCAGTCGAGCGTTGGCGCATGTTTTTTGAACCACCCTGTATAATACGTAGACTGTAGAAAACAAATCACTAGAAATTACTAAACTTAAATGGATGCATTTTATTGACAAAAACTTGAAAAACACCCATTTTTTTTTATCTTCAAAGTAAAAATTAACACCTAATTTTTTTTGGATTTGTAAATGCGCCGTAAAGTTGAACAAAATGAAAAAAAACATGTCAATATCTCTATTTTTCGATTTTTAATGGCCAGAAGTAGGTGGAGCCGCGATTCTAAAGAATTACCCCAAGTTTATAAGACAAAAGTTCTTGGTAACACACTATTTCACGTACAGCTAACACTCGGTATTTGGATTGTTATAAGTTTTCTACGGAAAAACAATATATCAAAACAATTAAACAACATTTTGACATTTTAACTTTTTTCTTAAGTGTACAAATCTTAGTTTAATAATATTTTGTTATAGTATTTTTTATTCCTTAGGGTGTTTTACAGTTTAAAAGAATCTTGCATTAATTTTTTATGTTGCAATTTGGCATTTGAAATACGGCGAGCCGATAATTATTTTGACGTTATACAAATGACTTAAACTAAAAGTGTGCCGAGTGTTAAAACAGATTTATAAATAAAAATTTTAAAAATAATTGTATACCTAAGAATAATTTAAAGGAGTTTTTCAGAAATAAATACATTTTTAATGAGTTCTTCTATGATAAACCCTAAAAGGTTTAAATAAAAATGCATTCAAGAAAGATTTCACGCAAGAAAGTTAAATTTTCTGCAAAAAATAGTATTTTTGACAAAGGCGACGTTATAATCAGCACAAGCTGTTATCAAAAATAAAATTTTCTAAAATATAGAAAAAAAATGTATTTCTCATATGCATAACACCCAGAAACAGCAGAAAAGTTTAAAATACCAATTTTTTATAAAAGCTGTCGTTTGTTCTGCGATGAAAATTAAAGTAACTTCCTCTTTCCTCTAGAATAAAACAAATTCCTTTAAGTTAAAGCGTGTTGCATCAAGCGTTTTGTTATACCCAAAAGTATTTTTGGTTCCAAGTTTCTTTGACGTTTCATGAACTTTGAGTTTTGCCGTTAGTTATAGCGTTTTTTATTTTTATTATAAAGTTCAACAATATTAATTAAAAAACACAAACATAGCTTAGTCTGTGCCTCCAACAACAAAAAAACAATACTAAACTGACATGAATTATTAAAGATAGCTAATGAGAACAAGATATAATATAAAAAAAAACAAAAAAATGTATAATATGTAAAATTATTATACATACAAGAATTTGTAATAGTAAAACCTTATATAAGCTTATATAACTTGTAAATACAATATTAAAAAAGAATTAAGTGTGTAAATAGAACGTTCAAGTTTCAAATCATCATGTTTTCTATTTAAGGTATTTTTCTACAATACACCGTTTGTATTAGCTTCATTAAATAATTAGGTCTAATACTGAACAGAAATAATAAAACTATGTATTTTATGTCAGTGCCTAAAAAATATCGTGTCATAATCGTAATTTATGCAATCGTGTAAATTAACCCTTTTTTCAAAAAAGCAAATTTTACTGTATAATATATTTTTATTACTTTCAATTTAAGGAAATAGACAAACTTTGTTTTTTTAAATAAAACACCCTGTTTATTGTTTTGTATTTGGATTTTGTCGATCATTTCATTGTACCAGAAACGGCACCAGTATAGGAACCAAGTAATATAAAGTTTTTTATATACTCACCGAAGATTTATTATAGAGACCGATAGAAGGTTCGGTGTCGGCTAGTTTCGGTTAAAAACTAGAATAGAGAATATAGAACATACTTTAAAAAATTCTAGTTTTGCCTATAGTTTCGGTTTCTGCATAAACTCTGTGTTCTTGTTGATTTTTGACAAAGTTTACTTACAAAAGTATTTTATTGTTTTTTATTTTATTTAAACCTAGTCTATATATGAAAAAATACACTAGGTTTCAGTATACAATAAAATACAATACAATAAAAATGTTAGGAATTAACTTCTACGTAAAAGTTAGAGTGATTGGAGGTTACTTTTTGAAAATATCAGATAACCCATATTGCAACCAGTGGCGTGGGAACAAAGGGGTGGGGTGGGGGGTGAGTTAGGGTCATATTTTATTAAGCCGAGTTTTTTTTGGCTATCATTTAAATAAATTATGTTTCTTTGAACATTTTTACGCAAAAAGATTCCCTTGGTATAAAGTCGTATAGTCGACGGATTTTCGAGATAAATGGACTTAAAAGGACAACTGCAGTGCGTAAATACAGTAAACAGGCTATGTAATAAAAATAAGAAGATGCTTGAATACTATTTTAAAATGTAGTTATTCTTTTACACCCATTGCCAAAAAGAAAAACGAATTTACTGGTACCTACTACATTGGGTACATTTTTAAATTCACCTGTGGATTCCACTTAAAACTTCATTTAAAAATGTAACGCATAGTTGGCTTAATTCAAATGCATTTAAACTTGATTAATAAGCAACTTCACTTTGTCCACAAAGAAACATGATTTATTTAAAAGATAGCGAAAATACACTCGGCGAAAAAAAATATGACCCTAAATAACTAACCACCCCTTTTTTCCCACGCCACTGGTGGCAATATGGGTCTTCTGATATTTTCAAATGGTGACCTCCAATCACTTTAAATTATACGCAAAAGTTAATTCCTGTATTGTGAGTAGATTCTAATATATTAAATTAAAACCACTTTTATGACACCATCTTCAAGGGCCTGTAGCTCTCCCTGGAAGCATTTTCGGACCTATGTTAATATGAACTTTTTTTATATCTTTTTATGTAGAATCATACCTTAAAATTTTTCATCGTCATTTCCGAACACCCTGTAGATAGATAGAGTTTAAAACTGAAAATTATTATTCTCTGATTTATATGTTTCTGGAGTGCAAATATTTTTAACGTGAGTAAATCTTTCCACTGTTGCCAAGACGCCGTACAGCTTTACTATTTGTTAATTGTAAAGCTAAATGATCTGTCTGACTTTGTTGTATTCGCAATTGGCGAATGCTGATGTGTTATAGTCGTGGGGACAAAACAGATTTTTGTCATGGATACCACACGGCATACTTTTTGCCATTTATGGTACTCTGGATCAAAATAATTTAATGTTTCTGACAAGTGACAAATAAAGGTTGATCTAAACTAAGACTTATCCACATAATGTAAGTATGCAACAATGTACAGGCTGTTCTATTTAAAAAACCAGCACATGCCCTATTTTTGAAAAAGCTAGAAGTAAGAAAAAAAGTTAAGCGCCCAAGAAGTCATATATTATCTCCCTTATCGATTCATTAAAAATCAATTTTGTAAATCAACCAAATAAAAAAGCAGTAAAAAGGGATACTTTACACATGAATCGCATATATGCAAATAGCAAAAAAGTATATTTGTGTAATAGGTCTACTTCAACGCTTAAGCTACTGTCAGTTCAGTTTGGAAGCGTCAATTATATTCTACCTAAAGATTACAAAGATACAGGGTGTATGTGTATGTTCTAAGGATAATTAGCAGAAATTAAACAAAGTAAATGTTTCCGTGGTTTAAAATTTATGATAAAATCTTTTAGTTTCTGTGATAAATATTTTAGGGGCCAGCAGAAAATTAGGCAACCCCTCCCTTAAATTAACCAAAGTAGTAGTGTCACCACAGGAACCTATCTTAAAACAATGTCCGAGTTCGGTTTCATACTTCTATAAAAGTATTTTTAAGTTTAGTCAGACACACCATACATCCTGTACATATTCTTTGGTAGAAAGTGCCACGTTAGTCTTTTAGTCCACTCATTAACAAAAACTGGTCTGAATTCGTTTGTAAATAAGTTTTCTTAGGGGTTGCTTAAAGAACGTTTTACTGATTGCAGGAATTACTTTTTTTCCAATAGTTTTATGGTATTGAAAAATAAAAATCACTTAAATAGTTATATATGCTCTCCCAAATGACATTTTTTTATAATTCGAAGTAGTATAATGTTTGTTTTAAAGTAGGATGTAACTTAATGCAGTAAATAAGTATTAATATTTCCTTACTGACATATTATAAATTGCAGCTTTTAAAGGTATTATAAGCGGACTTCTTGTTAAAATTTAAAATAAAAGAAAGATGTGTCAGCCATTTGTTCCAAAAGTTCCCAGCTGATCACCGAATTGCAGCATGGTTGCTTTATCTAAATCGCAACATTGTTTCCTCATCTAAATTGTTTATAAGAAAAAAAAAGTAGATTTGTATATTTACGATATCAAGCAATTGAGAAACTATATTGCAATAATTATTGTATTAGACAAGAGGGTTCATTTTAGTCCAGTCAATTTTTAAATTCCATACAATTAAAGGCGTCAAACAAAATGTGCTAGTAGTTTAAAAATAATCTTTAGAGTTTGTTCTCTTCTTTTAAACATGTATAATTATTGACTAAAAACAATAAGTCATTAGTTTTAAGGTGTACCGATATGCTGGGAAAGTCGAAAAGAATAAAACATTTGCACTTTTTACTGCAAAAAAAATATTTTGGTTGGACAAGTTAAATTTGTGGTTAGACAATACAGTTGGCACTGGTTTTTTTATTGGCCATGTATTTCAATTATATATTTTCTTATATAGACTTTGTCAGTAACAATTTTCTAAATGGTTTTATGTAATTGCTCGTAGCTCTGATGGGGTACCAGTGTGTTCTATATCTTCCTTTTTCATTTTTAAAGATATCTAAAGGGCACAAACATACATATTTCTTTAATATATCAAAAGTGATTTTTATTTTTTTTTATGGCAACTCAGAAAAATATCGGTTTTCAATAAAAATAGCCTTTGTTTATTTTGATATAACGTCACTGTTATTGCAAAAGGTCGTATGTAAACATTTTGATTTTTTTATTGCACGTAAATGTGTCATTTTATGCCAACAAAACGACTTATGTCATCAGCTGATCCATTACGAAATAAAATGAAAAAACAAAAAGTTCTGTTTTCCCAGCTGATAATCGTATTTGCAAAAGATCTTATGATTGTGAACGTTTTTTAATAAAAATAACTTTTTTTAAAATTTAACGTCACTGGAATTGCAAAAGGTCGTATGTACAATTATTTTTTTATTGCACGTAAATGTGACATTTTATGCCAACAAAACATTTTATGTCATCAGCTGATCTATTAAGAAATATAACGAAAAAACAAAAAGTTCTGTTTCCCCAGATGAGAATTGTATTTGCAAAAGATCGTATGTTTGTCAACGTCGGATGTAAAGTTAAGTTTGGATTGTTATGATACTTCTTTACCTGATGTAAATACTGTCCTGTTTTTACAAATGTGTGTAAAAGTGTTTTAGGGTGTATGCTGTAAAAAATATATAACATTATAGTTCTACACTCACATTCTGGACGGATTTACAGTTTGGAACAGATAAGCCTCTTTAGGCTATGTGTATAATGAGTCTTAGTATGTTACTAATAATAAATAAAGGTAATAGTATCCAAATTTAATTATCTATTGTTAATAATAAAATCTCGTATGTTGCTTTTTACTGTAGGCCTATAAACCTACAAATGGAATTCATAACATATGACTTTTTGCGACATACATTTTTAAACACTTTATGACTGATCATTACTGTAAATGTGTACTAATAAAAAGTAAAACATTTTTGCATTACTCCGGTAGTACAATGGGTGGATTTGTTCAGAAAACTGGTAAAAAGGGGAAAACTGTTAGTTGAACTAGCAAAAAAATTATCAACTGCCAGTTTACCAGTCCACAGTGTTACCAATGTAGACCCACCTGCTGCTAAAGAAGGAAGCTTAAGCGTATCTTCTGATAATGTAGAAGGCAATCTATTTGTAAATACTATTGAAACGGTTGTTGGAGTGGAAGTGAATATACCTGCTGCTGGTGTAGATGACCACCAGGATATTGTAGAGAAAGAAACCCTACCTTATGTGTGTGTAATCTGTTCTAAAAGTATACAAAAAGAAAACTTGGTGTTCGAAATTAGGGAGGATTTTCTGGACTTACATGCTGCTGAAGGTAGTCCATCAGAAGCAAAATTTTCTAAAAAAGATAATTTTTAGGCTGTAGAGGATTTAAATTTAATGAACTGTAATTTTAACAACCGACCTAGTCGAGTAAACAAATGTTAAAGGGAGAAAAAATCAAGAACAAGAACTATCTGAAGACTGTACAGAACTGCCTAGACGACCAAGAGCAGTTAAAAAAGTTTAAACTGAAATAAAGCTTTTTTACGAAAACCCCTCGCCCATCAAGGAGAGAAAATTCAAAAACCTCCAACAACTGAATACCCTACTGAAAGAAGAATACCACTTTTTTTAATAACATTTTATCTCATGGCAACTGTCAGGAGGTGTGTCTTTATCTAATAGTGCCCAACAAATCTAGTGTGTGGTCTTTGTAATACTACATCACTTTTATTTGAATTTAAGATTTTTCGACAGAAATGAACAATGTTTATTTTTCGGCTCTGAAGGTGTATTACCATTACCTTCTACACTCATATTTTAATGCCAAATGGTTATTAAAAATTTAAAAGGCTATTAATTTATTTTCTGCCAATTAAAAGAAATTTTTGTCTGCATACACAAACTCGTATGCTGAAACATGTCGGTAATTCAAAATGCAAAAAGGTCTATGTTCATAAAAAACCCAATTCATTAACTTTAAGTCTAAACAATAATATTACCTAATAAAATACTTTAAAAGGAAATAATAAAGTAATTTGTGGAATTATGTAATTATTATATAAAGAAATAAATAGTATATTTGCTCTCCTGTAAAGTAGCGTTATTTGACACAAGACCTTTTGCAAGCACAGTGACCATAATTAAATTTAAAAACATATATTTTAAGATACATGCTAAGACGTGTATCTTAAAATGTTTGCTTCAAAATGTCTCCTACAAAACTTGTATTTTACAATTCTATTTTACCGTCTCTAAACCGGGTGAAGCATAAAAAATGCATCATTTGTAATAGTTCGGTATTTTGAAATTTTATGTTGGTATTTTAAAATTAACTACAAAAAATATATATTTAGGTTGTTTTTTTGTACTTGACATAATCCCATAAATAGGACCAAAAGACTTTTAACACTTCTACGGTGAATAAATAATAGACCATTTAAAAAGTGTAAAAAATTACAAATAACAGTAAAATATTAAATAAATTTGGCATTTTACATAAAAAAGCAGTAGTAGTATAAGTAGGTATGATAATTGACAGTGATACTTTATACAGAACTAATATATTCCTAATATTCAACTAGTTACTTTAAAGGCAAAATATGAACAATAGAATTAGGATAGTAAAAAATATTATATACAAAATTTATTTAAGTTCAAGTCTTTTATTCATATCATTTAAAAATTTTCGAGTTTCCTCTTTTAATTAGTATGATCAACAGCAGGTTATTTTAAATAAATAAGAATAATAATGCTATGATAGTATTTGCACATTTTTAGGACATTTCTGCGTTAAACATAATAGTTAATTTAAATTTTATGGAATATGAGAATTAACCTACGTGTATATTTCGGAATTTTTCCAAAAGAATATGGCTGTCATAACATGGCTGCACAAACCTAAATCTAAAAACCTAATAAATAAATTAAAAGTTAACCATAAATAACCCACTGTTGATATTTACAATTATTATGTATACTATTAAGTGAAATTTTACAAAGGGGCCTTTCATTTGTAAAGCATACAAATAAATGATAGCACCTTAAGACACAAGTTGCAGTATTAAAAAACTAAGGACTACAAGCTGTTGTGTATTTTTGAAACACGTAATAAATATAAACTTAATATAATAATAATTTACACATACTGTGTATTGTTAGACACATAACAAAACAATATTTTACGTCCCTAATAAGGAGCTGCTAAAAAACATTGTCACAATGGGTGGAGGTGTAAAATTTTCAAGATATTTTCTTTTTTAATTAAAGTTAATTATATATATATATATATATTATATATATATATATATATATATATATATATATATATATATATATATATATATATATATATATATATATATTATTTATTTATTTTTCAGAATACTTTAAGATTGTTTAAGGTTCTTGTATATTATCATTACCATTACAAAAACAAATATTACTAAATTTTTTTAAGTAAGTTACCTATATGTTCGGGTGGCACTATTAAGAAAACCTGTCTCTTATTAACTGAAAAATTACTATTTACTTAATAAAAATATAAAGTTTAAAAATTACACCCCCAATCTATTAAATGTTTCATATAAATAGGTTAATAACTGCTTTGCATCAAAGGAAACTTGCGGCACAAGACATTTTATTTATGTTTAGTGAAATTTATAGCAAAAATTATCACAAAAATTTTTTATAGGAGTTTTGTTAATAGTACATTCATTTGTGTCTGATATTTTTAACAAATTTCAGGAAAATTATTGCTATAATTCATTTGACGCTCATTAGCTTAAATGCTGTCATTAAGTTAGTTTACTATAACTTGGAAGAGTGGAAAATTAATAAATAAAAAAGGTTTTTATGTTTTTTAAATTAGGTCAGATAAAGATAAACAGAAGTTGTTATTATTTGTTGTAGCAGTAGTTATTTCCTATTTAATCTATGAACTAACCTGAGTGAAAATAACCACCCCAAATGTAAAAATTCTAGTAAAACTAGTAAGACTATTATATACACAAAATAATTATTATGTAAATTTTCGGCACAATTATGGCAATAACTTTCGGAATAAGTCTCGCATGTGTAAAGCGGTTCTCAGAAGAAACTATATATATTACTAAAAAAAAAAGTGGGAAAAATAATTGACATATGCCCTAAATTAACATTAACATGCGCTTATGTCAAATGTCGTCTTATAGTCTCAATTTTTATGTACATTTGGTTGGCAAAAAATTGTTTGCGTGCTGGTTTAATAGACTGCCTGTCTCTGTTAAGGCAAGTTAAGTTAAAAATTGTTACGCGCAATTTAAGAAGAAATAATCTGGTTTTTGCTAACGTTCACAAGGCTAACTGTGGCATCATTCGCTTACTTAATTAATTTTGGAAAAGTTTTTGGTGTGTTGTTTAATTATTATTTTTGTAATACTTTAGTTATATTAAATAGTCGCAGTTTAAGAAAAATATATATTTCTAAATTTGATTGTTATGTTATGTATATTACATATTTTGCAAGTTTAATAACTGGGTGCCTGTAAATATTGATTAAAGAATGAGACAAAAAATAATGCCATGGTTTTTTCGATACAGTGGTGATAATTTTAAAAAACGTGTCTTTAAACCGTAAACTCTTTATATTTATCGTTTTTCTTTCCCAACATTATAATAAAGGTTGTAAATCCATGCTTCCATACATATCACTTTTACATGGAATCCTATATATCTATTTTCAAAAAAAAAAATAGAACTGTTGGTTTGAAAAAAACAGCATCCACAAGACCAAGGTTTTCCTCTGATGCAATTCAGTGACTGCATTATTTAAATTATAAATAAAAAAGACAATATATTGACCTATAAAAATCCAAAGCTACACATCGACCCATAAAAAGTTAATTCAATAGACTTAAAAGCCCTTACTCTTGAGATCAGGCAATAGTTCCTACATTTGGTCCAAAAAAGGTAAAATTACAATAGTACACTATAATATTTACAATTAAATAACTCTTAAGTAGCTACGCATTCACAGATAGATCTATTTAAGAAGGGGAAGTTAAAGCTTTTAGTCTATAGAACCATTCGTTAATTATAAACTATGCTGGGACACTAGTTTAATTGCCAAATTTGTAACTTGGGCAAAAAGATACAACACTGTGCAGAAAAAATTAATACAAATAGATCGATACTTGCATTAATATAAATGTAATTATGTCTAATGGCCGTTATTTTAAGGGCAAGGACACTAAAAGAAATTCTAAGAAATATATGAATTCTATTAATATTACATAAATGTCTGGAAAATATTTTAAAGTTCGTAGTTCGACCGCTAGGGGGCGTAACTGCTATGAAGAAACATAAAATTTCTGCTATCTCGAAAAATTAGACAATTAACTATAACTTTGAAAAAATCATTTAATAGCCTGGGTAATACCGCAATATTTTGCGTTGCAAGAGTAAGAGTTATATGGAATGGTGATATCTACATCTGTTCTCGATTTATAAGTGAAAATGTTAAAATTCAAGAACCGAAATCGGATCATCTTACCTTTGCAAGAAAAACAAATGACATAGCCATGATTACCGACGTAATTTAAATTACGATTTACCTTTTCCCCACTTAGCACAAAATTATTAAAAATTAAACAGTTTAACATTTTTTTTAAAGTCCATACAATTCTCTTTTAGACAAGACCAAAAACATTTAAATCGGTTAAATAGTTTATGAGATATTAAAATGTAAACATTGAACAATGTATTGGAATTCCCCACCCTTATGTCCCTTATTATGACAGATATGAAAAAATGTCACAAAGCAAAATAATACGGTATCATACAGGCTATCAAATCATGTCTTCAAAGGAATAGCTTATCGCCTAACTTTTCGGGATAGCGTAAATTTTATATTTCGTGATAGCAGTTACGCCTCCTAGCGGTCGAATTACGTGGATCTTAATAATTTTTAGCCATTTCTCTTGCCCAATTTGATTATATTTTTCCCCAACATCTACACCTTACCATTATCGAGATACACCCGCTCCATACCCTTATCCGGGCACCCTGTAGATTTAAATCAGTAGAAAGTAGATGGTGCATAATGGAAAATCGGCATCTATTAGATGTCCATATTTCAAATTTTAAAAATATTAAAATTATTTATATATGTTGGTCTTTAAGATAAATCAACAAAATATAGCATTCTCTTGGCCTGTATGTATCAGCGCTAGCTTAGTTTAACGTGGGATCCATAGACTTCACTAACAAATTACCTAACGATATAATTTACACAAATGAAGAGAAACCAGGTAGTGGCGCTCTCGACCTTGCCATGTTATTCAATATAATTTGACCGCCATTCAAACTAACTACAGCGCTTCCCTCTGGTTCAGAGTCTGTATAGCTAGAATAGTTTTTTACTGGTTTTTGCCTTTTCCATGATTGTCTTAGTGTGTCATTGACATTTGCGTAGTGGTTAACAAAGGAGTGTGGATCCGAGCGAACACTTTCGTTTTCGCTTTCTGAGCCCTGTAAAAAATTGTAATTGTGGTAAAATACTTTCAAAGTGTAAATTCAAAAAGCTAAAAGTAAAGGTCTTTACTTGATTGGAAAATTTAAAAAAGCTGTGTCTCTAATCTCTAACGTTACGATTAAAAAATAATAAGGACTATTGCAACTGGTTAGCAGAATTCTTAAAACACACAATTGGGTATTATCCATATATTTTAAACCAAGCAAAAAACACATAAATTCTTAGGGACGAGTCCCCAGGTCAATTTTATAATCTTACAAGTGCGAATAAAAGAGCCAGAACCGAATATTTCAGGTATGAAAACATGGTAAAACGAAGAAGTTTAAAGAGCTGCTAAACGACTCGTGACGTCACATCGCATATAAATACAGATTGTTTACGTGTTGATTTTGTCTTTTTACAGTTGTGCTGCAGTAAATTTCGACATAACTAGTATTTTGTTTTATTTTGCGTGGATAAATAAAGTGTCTTTTATTCATTAAAGCTAACAAAGGATTTGTTTAGGCTTCCAAAAACAATTTACCATCTGTGGATATGTTTATGGTGATAGATTACATTAAAAATGACGAACGTTTTAATTTAGCAGAAATCAGAGGTGCAAAAGCAGCATTGCAAGTATTTATTTTATGTGGAAAATAAAATAAAACATCTTTCTACAATACTTGATGTTGAAACCAAATTAGAAAAAATATATTCATGTAGGTATTTATGTATTTGTTAATTATAACCCTATTTCTAACTTACATTAAACGGGTCTTCACAACAGAAAAATTCACTTTTTGATTTTGGCATATTACATCTTGCTGCTTGTAAACCATCGTTTACAAGCAGCATATACCTCCTCATAATACCCCCGAGGCACACATACAAAAAATTTGTTTGGTGTACTCACAGATATGCTCGTGAAAAGAGGCACAAAACACTATTTATTTTGTGATTCGTACATATTACTCATTTAAACAGCTGTGAATGTTTCTTCATACTTAACAGCAACTTAAATTTTTCGAGTATAGCCACGTAAATAATACCGTAATAAAAATTACACCTCGCTTAAAAGGTAACAATGTATTAGAAACACAAATAACGCTTTACTGTTTATATGCGCTGTGACGTCAGTTGTTTTGTTGTTTTGGCGGCAATTCTTGGCGTTTGAATTTAAAAAAACAGTTTTTGCTTGAAACATATTTTTTTTGAGGTTATCATGTGATTTATATGCATATATGCTATCATTTTATAGATTTTCCAAAAAACGTGATTTACCCAATTCTTGGGGTTAAAAAACCTATTATTAACTGGGTAGTTTTAAAGGTAAAATATTTATTTTTAGTAAATCAACTAAAAATTATGTTAATTTATTTATAATAGTGTATTGGCATTTTAAAAAGCAATCTACAATGGTATTGAAAACTGTGTTGTATAAGAATAGTAATTTATTTATAATAGGGTATTGGTACTTTAAAAATTCCGCTACAATTGCATTGAAAATTGTGTTGTATGAGTATAAGGGATATTAATTTATATTTTTTTGTATTTGTGAAGCACTAAAATGCAAAACAAGGCAATAATGTGAGTAAAGCTAAAGGTATACAAGCCAATCACCATGCGACAATCTAGGGGACAGAACCGAAAATAATCTTATACGTATTATTTATTGGAAATTTTAAAAGGTTGATCTTTTCTTTTACAACAAAATGTTATTTCTATAATATTTGATTCTTGTTAAAACGAAAAAAATCTAATTAGTTTAATGTTAAACGTAATTTGTAATGTTTAAAATGAAGTAAATAAACAAAATTGTACCTAATATCTTATTTACTAAGGGAGCGTTCAAGTATTACGTAACGAATTTGAAGGAGGGAGGTCTTGTAAAACGTTACGCTGCGTTACAGGGGCGGGAGGGGGGTTTAAACTACGCGTTACGTAACGCGACTTTACGGTACTTTACGCCACATAACTGTGACTTATAGGTAAAAATGGTCACTTGGTGGTTACGTAACGTTTTACTAGGGAGGAGGGTGAGTACAGAAAAACGTAATGGCGCGTTACATGGGGGGAGGGGGGGTCAAAAATTTCCAAAAATTGCGTTACGCGATACTTGAACGCTCCCTAACGAGATAATTTTAAAGCGATTACTTATTACTAAATCCAATCTGATATCGAAAACAAAGACGAATTTTGAAAAATTTCTTTATCAAGAATATAAGTGTCTTTGTGAGCGAACAAACTTCGAAGTCACAGCTAAAGTAAAATCCATAAAAAAATCGAAAATAAGGCTTTTCCATTAAAATGCTATTACGTGTGATAAGAAAAATAGAAAACTTTTATCTAAAAATAGAATACAAAAAAGTAAAATAAAAGAAGTAAAAATTACCAGAAAATGATAAAGATTATTGTGGATTTCCAGTATTATTAGCCGTACATTTGATGCATATAACACCATAAAAAATGAGAAGTTACATTTACCAAGATGTCAACCAAATAAAACTTAAATAATTTAAATGCACAATTTTTGAAATATTTTTGTTTTGGATTTCTTATTATTTCTAACACATAACCAGAAAATTAATCATAGATTAAAAAATATTTAAAAAAACTGTAACCCTTAAAACAGGTTTCTATTACAGAACAGGTAGTGTAAAGTCATGCAAATTATTATCTTGGTATATTTGATCCTAAACTACCTCGAGCCAGTGTCATAGTTCTTTCACTCTTATAGGAGGATTCCAGCGATTAGTCATTACATATCGCACACCTTCTTCAAAAGTGAGACAAATCAAAAAATGTATTTTAGAGTAAAAAAGGAAAATATACCTATCTACATATAAATTATTAAAGTATCTTAAATTTGGTTTTATTTTTAAGTCAAACGAGATCATAGATTTAATTTTATACTAGCTTTTTGCCCGCGTAAACTACACGATTTTTGACTTATGCCAATTTTGTAAAATTAATTATAGTTTTAAAAAACTAAAAGGACACGCTTTTATAGCAAATGGAACTAAAAAGTAGAAAATAATTTAATTATAGTACAAAAGCGTGGGATGCTTGATATTAAATGTCATAAATATTTTATTGGTAGCTAATTACAAATTGCACCCATGCTGAATCTGAATCTTAAAATGAGGAGGGTGATAGATATCACGGCATCTAGGCCTCATTAGGCCCGTTGTGCTTCCTCCTGAAGGGGACCCGTCACTCAGTACGCTGCCCATCCTACTGATTTAAAGTAGGTGACAACGTCGCCGAATCTCCTTAATGTCGGCCAAGGAAAGCCAATACCTGCTCAGCATGGATCTTCTCTTACACGATAGTGCAGGGCAGTCACAAAGGATGTGTTTCACCGTCTCGTCTTCCTGTTCACAATCTCTACATAGAGGTGTGTCATTTATACCCATTCTAAAGGAGTGCTTTCGTAATTGACAATGTCCAGTAAGAACGCCTGTGATTAGGCAAAGGTTCGCACTAGGCATTGCCAAATAATGTTTGGCTGTAACTCTGTCAGGATAGTTCAGTAACTCCCTGAAAAAGTTACAGTTTACTGTTTCTTCCCATCGTCTTGTAAACTGCTGATGAGAGTGTCTTTTGATTAGGTCCTTCATCGCAGACCCTGTCAGACCTACGAAAGGTTCGGGACCAAAAGGTTTGATCCCTGCAGCCTTCCTGGCCAACGAGGCAGCAATGTGGTTACCTTTGGAGTGAGCGTGTCCTTTGGTCCAGCAGAGGGTGACCACATTCCTGCTGGAAGCATCCGCAAGGGCACGGTGACATTCTAGTACCAGACCCGAGGTGTAGCCGTGGTCTCCTCAGGGCTAGTAGTGTCTGTCTGCAATCCGTATGGATAACCACGACTTTTTCAGTGATGTTTCTACCGATTATTTCTTTTGCAGCTATTGTTATGCCTGTGAGCTCAGTTTGGAGCGCGCTTAGCAACTCACCCATAGCCCATTTGATGTTTAAGTTTAGAGATCTAGAATAGATTCCACATTCTGTACCCTTTTTCTTTTCGAACTGTCTGTGTAGATGTTGATTACACCTGCCACGTTTGTGTTCGATTCTCCTTTAATCTCAATTTTGTAGGGTGTGTTAAAAACAAAACATGGCGCAATAGAGTCGACTTTCGCCTGAGGTAGTGGAAGCGAACCTATCGCCTCAATCCACAAACGATAGCTCTGTGCGCCAACTCCTACATCGGACATTATACCAACAGTGCGGAGGCGCAACATAACTGTCACAACAACCTCTTTGATAAATAGGTAAAGGGGTGTGAGGTTTAGGATTACCTCCATGGCCCTAGTTGGTGTTTTTCTCATGCCTCCAGTGGTGTTGAGACAAGCCATTCTCTCAACTTGGTCCAGTTTTCGGATGACTGTCGTCTGCTGGGCTTTCTGTAACCAGACGACAGCACCGTATGTTAGCATACGTCTTATGATGGCCGTATAGATCCATAGGTTACTTTAGGTCCTGCACCCATCCTAGTTTACTGTAATTGGATTATTTACTAGTTTAGTTTGCTATAAAAGCATGTTTGTTTAGTTTTTTTAAACTATAATTTATTTTTTTCTTATTTAGTCCCAAAACAACATCAAAATTGCCATTTTAAGAAAGTGTTATTTTATTTCTGTTTTATTTGAATGATCCTAGTCAGGACATTAGAACTAAGTTATAAAATAATTGTATTATCATTAGCTCTAGACCACTATACAAATTGTAAAATTAATATGACTTCTTGAAATTGGTGAACATTAAGTTAAAGGATTTCGTTACATAGATACATACAGGTGAAGCTAATAAAGTGTGGTAAAAAGACACAATTTTTGTTTTTGGCATACTTTGAATCGTAGCAGTTTTTTTAGAATGTACATACTTCTAGGGGTTAATTAGGGAAATTCACCTGTGACGCTTATTTCCCAATAAAATATGGATTTTTTTAAGACTTAATTCTATAAAAAAATGAGATATTGAATTTGTGTCACTTTTAAAGAGGGTGTGCGATATGCCACTAGCTGTTACATTTAAAATATGAGAGTCGATTCCCTACTAAACTTTCGGTTAAATTGATCCTTGAATATGCGCTGCTGTCAAGTCTGCGAAATATTAAAATAAAGCATCTAAAAGTCACTGAAAGTTGAACTGGAAAATAATTTCGTAGTCACTCGGAATATATATTGTGGTGATTAAGCGGAATATAATTAAAATACATTTTAAAAAAAAGTTTAACATTTTTTAGGTATTTATGATAGAAAATCAAAAACAGTATACTTTTTATTTTTGATTTTAATCATTGGGGTCTTAGTCGAAGGCATTTTATTAATAAATAATTATCAGACTGGTAAAATGGATATACATTTAATATGAACCAAATATAACTAAGAGTTAACAACTCAATTAAACCTTCGAAAATTAACAGGTTGATAAATACTAAGAGTCAAAAAAAATAAAGAAATACAAAAACGAAGTGTTTGCAAAACCGGTTATACCTAACGTCTGTTATAAAGTGTTTCACAGGCAGAAAATGTAACTGATGTCAAAATTATAATACAACGGCTGAAGTAGAAAAATATCTAAACATATGGAAATTATAGTAACAGACTTGATCAAGAACGAAAACATCAAGCTGTATAAACAGAATTCAATACACGTAAACTTAAATAGAAGATAAATACTTGGCTATGGCTGTTGATAATAATCATAACTGAATAGAACATGTCAAGCAAAAAGTAGAGAGCACATACATGAACTGTTCTTAAATATCGGTATTTATATGGGCTATCAGAAGGGAAAATGTAATTTTGAAAATGGCATACAGCTCAGGGGTTGCGCTAAAAAGTTGAGTCACAGAATATGGTCAATGCTCCGTGGTACTACCAAAACAGTTACGTTCACCGTGACATAGAATTTAGAAATTCTGCTAGCGAAATACAGTATAGCGCTTTGCTCTCAAATATGTTACAAAACGACAGTATCTGGTAATTTGCGAACTAAAAAAAACAGATATTTTGGCTAATTTTAACAACAGAGAAACCTTTATAAGTATTTTTCATAATAATAAAAAAGCAAGCTTAAAATTGTTTGGCGAGTTTGATCATTTAGTTAAAGTTAAGTTAAACACATAATAATATTATTTTAAAATATTTTTTTTAGTAAGTACTGAAAAAGTCTGACACATAAATTTAATTTTAATTCATCATACCAACTCTGAATTCAAAGAGTTCATTTTTGAAAAAGCTATTCCTAATCTTATTGCCAATTTTATAGTTTACCTTATTAGCATGTGGTGACTACAGAAGCCGGTTTGCAATGAAAATCCTTATGAATTAGTACATATATCGACACAATTAACGTAAAGTATCTAAGATAAGCTAGTAAAGTAACATACCTGCTCAGATGAACTCATCTCGGAAGGCTTTTCGGTTACACTACTGTCGTCCGGATTTTCGTCATAACCTTTTAAACTTTCTTCATCAGAATTGTAAGGTACAGAAGCAGGAGAAGGTCTTGGCGGAGATTTTCCTAAAAAAAGAGAAAAAATATAGGTAGCACTACAGATCGCTTAGTTATATAAATATACTTATGAAAGAGCTAAATACTAAGCTTTTAAATGACCTATTATCTGCACCATAGGCTTAAGTTTCCATATTATATACAATTATATGAATATCCGCAATAATCGTTAAAATGTATTTGTTAATACTTATTCATACCTTGCAGTATATTAGGAAGAGTTTTTTTTAGTTTAATGGTTTGTTATTTTTAAGTATCTGTCCACTATTAATTTATTATAATTTAAGTCTATTAATCCACCTGTTAACTGTCAAAATAAACTTTTAATATTAATCGGACAGTTCATGAAGGCTAAGGCCTAAGTACTAGCATACCGTGAGTGTCTGAAGTGTGGTAATATGGAGTTTATTCACACGAGACTTAAATATTTGGAGATTTGGGGGAAAAGAAAAACTTCTGCGGGTAGTAGGTTCCATAGTCTGGACTCCTAGGAATGAAAGAACGAACAAAGCGGGAAGTTTGGGGCCTCTCAAGTTGGACTGTAAAAGGATGCATAAAAGTGGCACTACGTGTTGGTCTTTTAGGAGCTGCCAAAGAAGGAATTATTCTGGCCAATTCTTCGGAGCAGAAGCCGTGAAAAATACCTATAAAAGAGGGACAAACCCCCAAAAGCTCGTCGGTGGGCAAGAGGAGGAAGCCTTTCTGTAAGTGTAGGATCATTAATAAGACGAACAGCTCTTCTTTGAATGGAGTCAAGAATGCTAAGTGTTGTAGAAGAATCCATCCCAGATGTGAGAACAATATTCTAAAGAGGGTCTAATCTGGGATACATACAGAGTATACAGATTAGAAGGAGAGAAATACTTTCTGGCTCCAAAAGGAATCAAAGTATTTTGGAAGTGCCGAGGCTATGGATGTAATGTGCTTGTGCCAGTTAAGGTTATTCTCAAAAGTAACACCGACAAGATTAAACGATTCTTTATTCTGCAAAACTTGGCCGCTCATATGTGACAAATGACCATTGGCCGACTTTTTTCGCGTTAGCGAACATGACTCTGTTTTGGAAGCATTAAACTGGACAAGATTTTTGGCGCCCCAATCCAAGATAAGTTTGAGGTCTTGAGAGAAAGACATCGGGCTTAAGAAATTAAATATTAGACTGGAGGGTACTATCGTCAGCAAAACTATGGATAGGATTAGTTGTGTAAGAGAGAAGATAGTTGATGTGAAGAAGAAACAGAGTTGGTGTCAGTACTGAGACCTAGGACACCCCAGCATTAATTGGATAGAAGCTGGAAGAATGACCATCTACAAAAGCTGATATATGTCGATTAGAAAGAAAACTGAAGCCAAGAACAAAGCTTAGGTGGAAGACGGTAGGAAGAAAGTTTGTTAAGAAGCCCATCATGACATACCTGATCAAAAGCTTTATTGGATATGACAAGAGCAACGATCTGGGATTCACCAAGAAACTAAAGGGACTTGTTACAGTTGTGTGAGACAAAGGAATGAAGATCAGCTGTGCAACAACAGAAAGAAGAGATATAGGTATATAGTTTGAAGGAAAGGGAAACATGGTCAACTCATAAATTTGTATCTTTATCAGTGTGTTATTATTGACACTAATAATTTAGTGTTTTGAAATATGTGATATTTTATATATTATACCTAATATAGGAGGTGGCTGATTATGTGTCTGTTTTCTCTGACCAGTCCTCTTACTTAAGGTGCCCATTGCACTTATGGTACCGTTGACACTTTTTGATCTATAATAATCCAGTGCTAATTCCTGATGATCACCCAACGACATTGCCATCGATTCTTCCAACGTTTTCTGAGCCTCTTCTGCAAAAAATATGTTTGCCATTAGAGGCAAGGTATAAATATTTTAAGATTTTTATACCAAAACTAACATTACAAATATGTATTTATTTTTAAAAGCATCAAAACGTAGAGATGTTATTAAAAATGTTAATTCCAATCAAATGCTTTAGTCAATTGGTATAATGTAAATGGTTTTGAAATTAAGGTAAACAAATGTAAGCTAATACGTTTTTTTAAATAAAAGTCAGGTTTTGGAAAATGTAAATAGTTTTCGTGACTTAGGCGTAATTTTCACTAGCGATTTAAGTTTTAAAAAACATATTGATAATATAATTTTAAAAGCGTTGAACTTGTTCCCTAAGTGATATTAGCGCTATCATATCACTGTACAATTCCCTAGTCAGAAACAATTTAGAATAAATGCTGTAGCTCCATTTTTATACAAGTTAATTCACAAGCGGATTGCTGCGACTGCTTGTTGGGAAAAAATGTATAAAGGTTGTCACAAGGAGCAGGAGACATCAATTACTTTACTGTATACGTCACCGGACCAATTACGGTCAGAGAAAATTATGTAACATGTGATTAGGAATTATTGTGAATACTTTGAGGTCATTGATATTTTTAGATATAGCCAGGAGAAATTTAAAGGAGTTATTACAATCAGTAGCACAGGTCGATTCTAGGGAAATTAAACGACTAAGACTATAATCTTTAGTAATATTTAGAGGTTTGTGACTCTGTAAGTTTTTGTACTTAATAAATAAATAAATTAAATTAAACATTGTTCAGTAACGCCACTTATCTGTGCAAAGTTTTTTTTTTAATTTCAAAATAAGTACTAAGATTTTTTTCTAAATAGTTTAGTTAAGTTTATATTAATTTGGTTCAGCAAGTGCTCTATTTTTATGATATAGTGTATTAAAAATATTTTTTTCGTATTAATATTTGAATGTTAGAAGATACCGATTAATTATAGGTGATTTTTTATTAGCAAAAATAGTTGTTCTTCTTCCGTCAGTGGCATCCATGCTATGTGCTATTTTTTTGCGGATATGTTCTATTTTGTGGCGGATCCATGTATGGAAAAATCCTCTTTAATTACTTTTTACTTTTACGAAAAAAAAGCCGCTGCGACAATACAATACAAAACAAGCTGTTTATATGACACGAAATATTCTAATATTTATTAATAATTTTATATTTAATTGAAAAAAGAAAATATAAAATATAGGATATCTTAGTAAGAAAAATGTTTGAATAATCATACTAATCTTTTAAACCACTCTTCAGATAAATAACAACTTGGTTCTCTATGTTTTCTTGAAAATCTCAGATTATAAGCAAAAAAAGGTATACTTACGCTTGTATTTGTAACTTTTACTTTTTACACAAAGTATGGCAATAATCGTAATGATTATAATAATTGAAATTGCTGCTAGCGCCACCATAAACCATGTTTGCCTATAAAATGGGCGATGTTGTAGGTATCCATATTCCATATATAATTTGGATGGAGTTAAAATGGAATCCCGTGAAATGGCGGGGCAGCTGATTCCAAACTTATTGTAAGAAATAACTCTAAAGATATACGCCGTGGACGGTAATAGACTTTGGTATGAAATGGTGAAATCTTGAAGTGGCCCATTACTTGTTTTTGTCACCGTTTGCCACCTTGTATCTTCTAAAAATACAACGTTATTAATAAAATAACTCAGAAACAGTACAATCAAAATCATAAACATTTTTAAATACGCCCAAATAAAAAAAATACTTAAAATGTAGCTAAGAAAAGTAAACCAATTATTACTAACAACATCATTTCTTAGGAATTTTGTATGGTAATTTCGTTGCATATATTACTTGTTTAGGAATGAAAACAACTGAATATCCCAAAGTAAATAATAACTAAGATACAAGGTGTCAAACTTTTAATTTTGTTTTCGTTATTTCGTAATAATTTCTAAACTAAATGACATAGCCGTACAAAATTGGGGATTTGGTGGTTCTTTGGGGCAAGAAATTCAAATTCGTCCATACTTTTAATTTTGATAGTAGAAGGCGCCAGCTACGGCCTACCCCACTTGTTTTAGATGGCATAACTTTTTTAAGCTTTGTATATTGACCTGTTTATTAAAAAACAAGTTACGATAATTTTCGCTGCGTCAAAAATGGTACTTCATTTAGGTCTCTAGGAGCAACTGTTTTCGAGATAAACGCACCTTTTAAAGGACCCCGCAAATTTCATATGCAAAATGGGTTTCGGCCAATTCTTTTCAAACTTTGCAAAGTAATATTTTTAACACGCTGATCAAAAGTCTCCATGGGCACAAAACCCAAAAACCCCTCTAACCCCTCCAAAATCAGCAATAAAGGTTGCTAGGGATTTGGAGACTTTTGAGGGTGATTTTGGGGGGTTAAAGAGGTTTTTGGGTTTTGTGCCCATGGAGACTTTTGATCAGGCATCGTGTTGAAAGCAATTACTTTGCAAAGTTTGAAAACAATTGGCCGAAACCCATTTTCCATAGGAAAATTGCAGGGTCCTTTGAAATGTGCGTTTATCTCGAAAACAGTTGCTCCTAGAGACCTAAATGAAGTATACATTTTTGACGCAGCGGAAATAATAGTAACTTCGTTTTTAATAAACAGGTCAATATACAAAGCTTAAAAAAAGTTTTGCCATCTAAAAACAAGTGGGGTAGACCGTAGCTGGCGCAACATTAAAAGTATGGACGAGTTTAAATTTCTCGCCTCAAAAAACCTCCAAATCCCCAATTTTGTACCGCTTTGTCATTTAGTTTAGAAATTATTACGAAAAAACGAAAACAAAATTAAAAGTTTAACACCCTGTATCTTACTTATTATCAACTTTGGAATTAGGCAAGTTTACGTTAATTGCATTATTTCGACCTAAGGAGTCTGCTGTTGCTCTGTTCCATTACTTCTGGGACACCCTGTATATATAATTATGTTCTATGGCCTTTGGGACAAAGAATATAAACCTCAGTAAGAAGCGACATTATTCGAAGTCCCAAAATTTTTAGGAGGGGGCTAAGCTGTTTAACTGTCAACCCGCTGCCGGCAGCTTTTAGTCCGGATGATTACATGTTTCGTTTAGTGCTTTGTTGAGTTTTATGTGCTGTTTCATTCGTTTCGTTCAGTTTTGTGGATATCTTTTAAAAAAAGCACTAAATGAGCATAGTAATTGTGATACTTGTAAAAATTATAGATCACAATGCGAATCTTTAGATGTTAATTCTTTGTTAATATACAGTGTGGATCAGCCAAATGGAATAAATTCAATATTAAATAAATGGGGGCTTATTCGAAAAAATGCTTCGACATGTCGATTGGTATTTTTAATTGCGCATTTTTTTCAACTAAAACTGTTTATACAGGGTGTGTCATGTGACGGTGGCCAGTATCAACTTTCTTAATTTAAATGCAACACCCTGAATATTATTCAATTTTGGTTCGCTTTGCCCAAAACTGATTTTTCTCAAAAATAATCTAATTTTTTTTGAGAATAACCAACCCTAAAAAGACTGCAAAAAAACTCCTTGAAAGGGACGATTTTTCAGGACTGCAATGTATAGTTATACATATAAATTTTTTTCTCGTGTAAAACTGAATTTTTACCGTTGATATTTCTCTCAGTGTACCCCCAAGCTGTTTAAGTGTCATTTCGTCTACACGCGACGTCAGAAATTTGTTTCCCATATAACCAATGCTATTGGGAACTTTATGTCGCTTCTTATTGAGGTTTATATTCTTTGCTTTGGGATTTGAATCAACATATTTTTAATCAAGTAGGTATGTTTGTCCAAGCTAACATTTTTGTATTGGCTTACATGTTCAAAAACAAAAATTACTAGACTCAACGTCAAAATCAGCTGATTGGCGTATATCACCCAGTAATGGATTAAAGGCATTTCAATTTTTGTATTAATTTTTTTTGTGTTTGGGTGTGTTATTTCGTGTTTTAAAGTAATTAGTGAGATTAGAGATTACTCAGCAGTGTTTTTATTTTTTTTTTTGCGGACTATTTGACATTTTTTATATTTCATAATTTATTTTATTTTGGACTAAGTTTATATTTCTATTGGTTTTAAGAAAAACCACTAGAATGATATTTTTGGATAAATCACAATGATTACTTTATTTCCAGTTTGAAAAGCTTTGAAACCCATTCAGAGCATGTATGAGTCGAGGTAATAAAATTATTACCTAATAAATATTTTTTAAAAATGATGCTATCAGAATAGTGATCTTCAAAAGATAAAATGACTTGTTTTAAAGAGTATATAATTAAAAATACATCCTAGATGTGCCAAATATTTTAAGATTTAATATATTTATGAATGTATTTTTAGGATCGCATAGTGGCAGTTGCTGACAATATAAGAAGCAATATATGAAATTTATAAGTAACTTAGGCTTAATGGAAAAACCAAATGTGCAACGCATGAAGGAAATTTTCATAAGGTTTTATGAAAAATGAAGATTTAGGAGAAAATAAAAATCTTTGGGTGTTTCTCGATGAAACCTGGATCTTTTCGAACAGCTCTTTCCGCAGGTCTTGGCAGGATGACGATGTATATTTTAGTGGAAAGGTAAAACATTCTAATGAGTATTATACGGTAGAAAAGAAATGTACTTTCCTACACTTAGGGAAAAATTGAAGGGCCCATTTTTTTTAAATCACAGGGTAAAGCACTTTTACAATTCTCTAATAAAATTTTGTTTTGCCTTATAAATTACCACAGTTTTACAAAAAAGCTTCCTCTTGCACACCGACAAGCTGTAGAAGACCTGTTTCTCTTTTAGGAATATTTTTACAGTTTCTGCTCCGAAGCATTAGTGGTCATAATTCCTTCTTTTGTATATCCCAATTAGAGCAAATTAAAAGTCTACGCAGATGCATCCCTTTATTGCCCACTTTTTCCGCACCTTCATCTCTAGAGTTTCGAGACTCAAATCATATCAGTAATTTACATCTGACTTCACTCTATACACTCGTAGTATTTGAACACTTTGACTTTAAGCATAAGGGGTATCCTGAACAAAATACACATATATGACAGATTCGGTAGATACCTCAGTTAGGGTATCTTTCATACATAGGACTTATGATTAAACCTGTAGCTGTTAGACAACAGTAAACTACAGAACACACTTGCTGCATTCTTATGAAATATTAAAGTATATTTAATTAAAAAACTAATGAAATATTTATATTTTCCTTAGATACATTATTCTACATGCTGGTTCAGAAAAAGGATTTGTTGATGGTGCCAGTAGAAGTTTTAAATCTAAAACAAAAACAGGAGATTACCATGGCGAGATGAAAGCTGAAAATTTTGAGAAGTGGGTTAGAGATGATCTTCTTCCTAATTTGAAAAGGCCTTCATTAGTCATTTTAGGTAATGCCAGCTACCATAGTAGGTTGTTAGAAAACTGGCCATATAGTGGCGGGAAGAAAAAATATGGTTAAATGGTTAAAAACCGAAATATTTCTTTTGCAAAATCGGCGACAAAATAGATTTTGTGGTGCTTGATTCAGCGCCTACCAAAGTCTCCCAAATCTTATGTCGTCGATGCTCTTATTCAGGAGGGTGGTCATCAAATGCTGCGCTTGCATCCATATCATTGTGAATTCAATGCTATTGAAATGGTATATATTTAAAAATAATAAGACATTCCCTATTTTATGGGACCCACATTATTAGTATATTAATAAGGTAAATGGTAATAAAAATCATTTAAAAGTTAACTTCTTTTTACTTTTTAGCTTTTCTTTATTAAACTACCTTACTGCTTTTAATAAAAAACTAAATTTTCATTTAAACACATTACATCAATGGTCACAGTAGTTGCCAAAATGCTTGAACTCACAAGCATCCAATTACAGTCCAGCTGCTAAAACCCAAACCTCCCACTTTGTCTGTCTCTTATCTTAAAAGTGTCTAGACTAGTATCTGTGCGCAGATTGCATACATTTTTCTTTCATCATTACATATGTTTGCTTTTTCATAAAAACCCCTGGTACACTGCCACTTCTAAAGCCTTAAACACGACCTTCCAACGTTTTTGATAAATTTATTTTATAAATATAAGCATCTTATTGTGTTAATGATACTCTGAATCAATAAATGATTATTACTGTTTTGTTTTATTTATTTTATTATTTAATATAGGAAGCAGCTAATGAAGTTATATCAGATGAAATAAATCGACTATCTTTAGCATCTTTAAAAAATTGTAAATTTGTATAATAAGGATATCAAACCATCCCTTATAGTGATATATTTTATCAGGATATTTCAATTCAACTGTAAAGAGTTTTCCTGCAAATATAACAAAACATAACAGGTCTGTTTGATATTCAGAAATAGTGTACACTATTTTACACTTTTTACGTACCTAAGCGCTCTAATTGAAGGTGTATTTAAGGACTAAGTGTGTAAAAAAAAGTATAAAATAGTGTAAACTATTTCTAAATAACAAACACTTAATAAATAACTATGCACTAGATAGGCGAAAATGATAATTTTTAATAAAATATTATCTCCAAACATCAAGCTTTCACAATTTATGCAAATATATAAACAGCAAGAAAAAAATACTGATGAATTAAGTTATTGTCATCTAACAACAATTTTTTTAAGATATTAAAATCACAGTTAAAATTTTGAAACTCTCTTTCCTCAGTACGGTCCTGACTAAAATTCTTATATCAGCAAACTTAAATCTGAAAAACAAAATTTACTAATATGTAGGGATATTCGCATTGCCAACCTAAAAATGTTAGCTTGGACAAACTAAAATTAATTTTCGTAAAAGGTTATTTTTCTAATAAAGCATCATTAGGTTTAAACACATAATTTAATGTTTAGTTTTAATTCTTATGGATTATTCAGTTCAACAAGGAGATTTTTGGGGTGAAAACATGAAGAGTAACTTAATAGAAGAAGATAAAGCGACAGTACTTAAAGCTAAAAACTCTAAAAGAGTTCTGGGAGAAGTGTTTAATGCCCGACTTATTTCACTATTTGGGGACTTAAATTGGCTTTTAAGGTCCCCGGACTTAACCGCACCAGACTTTTTTCTGTGGGGCTATTTAAAGCGCAAAGGTTTTTGCAACGAATTAAAGTTGATGGCACTTACTTAAAAGACGTAATTTTTAAAAGTTAGGATAAGTCGTATGTCATAGTAAATCCCAAAGAGTAGATTGTAGTAAAGTGTAATAAAATGTTAGTTTTATTAAGTTTTAACAATTTAACTGAGAAATTAAAATGGGTAGTCTATTATGGGGAACCCTGTACTGACTCTGTGATATCTGTGAGATATCGAAGGTACAAAGATATTAAGGTGTTGGCAAACTTTTATTCTTAAATAAGCATCCTATGCAACTATACCAGAAATTCAAAATTCACATCCCACAAAGCAAATAACCAAAATACCTTTTCGCTGAGACTCAATGTAATAACCCAGTATAGGACCTTTTCCAGTAGGTCCATTCAACCAGTGCATTTCTACACTAGAAACCGTTTTCATTATAGTAAGCTCTTTCGGTGAACTTGGTGAACCATCTTGAGGACCTGTAGTAACATTATTTGAAATTGGTGGACCATAATCGATTGTTTGAGCTCGAACTGTAAAGGTGTAGGTGACTTCTTCTTCTAAGCTTTGTACCTGAAGGAAGTTTGTTGATACTTTTTGTTTAACTTGTTTACTAAATCCTAAAAAAGATAAAGACCGTGAGATTTTGAAATTTGAGATCATTTTAAATTTGTTTATAAACACTAAAATTTAACCAGTCGGTACAATAATACAAAGTATATTACATAAAAAGTTTATAGTTCTAAATATCCTATTCATAAAAAATTATACAACGGTTTTCTTGATGATGCGGCCCGGGCGATAGTAAAAGTTTTTGAAAACGCCAGTGTGGATACCTATTTGACTTCTCAATTTTTGCACTGCCATAGAACTAAACATATTTCTTTAAGGTATTTCACTCGTACCCGGATTTTCTTAAGAATTAAATGAAATTGAAATATAGGGATGATAAAAGTGTCTTTTATCTAAATTACAAAAAAAAAACATTTTTTTTTATCGTCTCTTATCTTACTTACTATAAGCCGATAATTTTGTCTAAGATTGTCGCGAGCAGAGCTGTCGGTAATTAAATTAAGATAATTAAACAATCGTATTCAATTACTTCTCAGTAATTGGATCACTTTAATTCAATTACTTTCCGGAAAAGGAAATTGTATTTCCACGAATCCCAAGTAATTTAATGACTTAGAAAGTAATTCAAGTACTTATAAAATAATTGAATTACTTGAAATTAATTTAATTACCTAATAAATAATTAAAATACTACGAAAAATTCAATTACCTTTCGTTATGGGAAAACTGCCGGAATTTTGGCCAGCCAGAAAGAGCATCTTAAAACACGGCGGGCCGCTTTAAATCCGGCAAACGCTACCTCCGCGCCGATTTGGTATTTTTGATTAATGCTTACCGCCACCGTTTTTATACTTTTTTTGTGAAACAATTTCTTGATGTTTGGGGTAGGATAAAAAGATTTTTTTTAGTCATTTAGTGTTGAAATTGCCGAGAAACCAGTTTGAATAGTGTGACGTGCACATATCATGCATATTAGTATAATTATTTTGTTTTAATTACCACATAAAACACAATACAGTAAGTATCGTGTTTAATATATGTGGTAATTTAAATAGAGTAATTGTTAAAATATTTAATTCCTTTTAGTTTTAATTGATAATTGAATTACTTTTAACAAACATGCTGGTAATTGGTAATCGTAATTTACTACTACTTAAAAGAGTAATTGGTAATTGTAATTGAATTACTTTTTAAAAGTAATTGCGACAGCTCTGGTCGCGAGTGAGCTACCTTAAATCTATAATGTCATTTTCTAAAAGTTTCAGAATTAAAAGAAAAACATAAAATAGATCGCAACAAATACCAAGATGCTTTCTAAAACATTTTTAAGAGGTACAAATTTAAAAAATGTGATTTGTTTAGCAGACACTGCATTTTCCGTAATGAATAATTTATAGTACAAGTTTTAAAAAAACTTAACTTTATTTTTATGGAGACGTTAAACCCGCCTATTACAAATTGGCATTTTACAAATTTGCCAGCCAAAAAATAGAGCTCTGTAAAACATCCATGCCCTTTTTTTTTCTCTAGAATTATTTGATTTATATATTTTGCTCTACTACTTACGTTCATTCTCTTCTGTTGTTTCATAAGTTACAATATACCCAATTATATCACCATTTGGTTTTTTAGGTGGATCCCACATTACAACTAAGCTGTTCATTGTTATTTCCGTAAATTTTAAATTGACAGGAGCACTAGGCAGTCCTTGAAGCGTTTTTACTGTGATTGGCTGTGATCTTGGTCCATCGCCAGCTGGATTGAAAGCAAGAATTTGAATTTTGTATTCGGTATATTTGTCGAGAAACACTAAACTGTGTGATGTAGTTGATGCTGCGACGACTTCAATTTCTTCTTCCCATTTCTTGCCTTCTTCAAGTTCTTGAGGTGAGTTGATCACTAAGTAAAAGACCTGTAAAATAAATGAAGATTATTCTCTATCTTCTATCCTTTTCTTTAAGGAAACAAGGTTTATTATGTTAGTGAAAAATTATAATCATTTTTCTAAAATTTGCATAAAAAATATGTATCCTTTTTCATCCAATGACAGTTGACGAGGATTTAAAGGGTAAAGGTGTTAATATTTTGATAATCCCAAAAATAGCAACTTATTATTTATTGTAGATACAAAAATTAAAAATATATTGTATTTAAAAAAGAACAATTTATACTTAAATGCTATATTTTAACTCTCTTGAATGCCCTTTATAAGGTAAAATATTTTCATATTATATACTTTTAAGAACAAAACTTTAACTTTTTTCTTAATTCAATTCATCCTTATCGTCAAAATTAACTGTAACCACCCTTAACATATATTAGCAAATTAAGGTTAAACCGATTCCTTACTTTATATCCCAGCAATTCACCATTTTGCATATGTTGTTGGGGAGGCTTCCATCTTAATCTAACTTCAGTAGAGGAAACTGGTTCACCTTGTAGCCCTCTAGGTTCTCCCGTTGGTACTGCTTCTCCAACATACACCGTGACTGGAAGGCTTGCTGGACCTTCCCCTTGGATATTGAATGGTACTACTATTATTTCATAATTTTTGTCTTGGAGAAGTTCGCTTAAAACCATTTTACTTGCCTAAAAAATACCAGGATAGTGTGAAAGAAAATAAATATTATTTTTATAACTCGTTTATTAAAAGTAAAAACGAGATCCATTTGATATATTATTTTGAAATTAAATAGTATTATGTTGTTTGAAAGTCTGGTGTAGAGTATTTTAATTGTTTCTCTTGTTGGGGAAGTATACATTATAAAAACAAAAATATCACTGGAAATTAGAGGTAAAGAACACAAAAAACATACGGAACAAGGTGAAACATCGACATCCCTGACACCTGGTATTTCAAAAAGTGCTACATTACGCACTTTCGCAAAACATTCAATACATTTTTTAAACTTAAACCAAAAATAGTAGTAGAGAGTATGTGTGTTTTTTTCTTTGGGGATGAATAAAACAGACGTTAATTTCCTTTTTCGGCGATAGTTTATTAAGGAGTAATATTTACGTATTCAAAATTATTCATGAATAGCCATCATTATTGTGTGATTTTCTATTAGGAAACAAATATAGCATAAAAATAAACAAAACAAACATTTAGTCTGTTAATAACCTTGTCGTTCGAATAACCAAATTAAAATAACTGTCAGGTCTTAAGAAAAATTGTAATTAAAAAAAAAATATAATTAATAATTTACACAACAAAACGGTCGGCAAGAAATATTATAACTAACTTGGGCATTAATTGGCAGTTACTGATCACAACCCTTAACGAGCCAGCCCAGCAGCCCTTATTAATACCTTTATTGTTAAATTACCCAACCGCTGTGTTCACATATCGTCGTTGTGGTTGGGCCCAGTAGGATCTTTTGAAACATGCGCTAGAGTTGTTGGTTATCGGCAACTCTTGTTGCCACCGCATGGAACGGGATCCGAAGCTAAGATGAGCACAAGGCTTTAACTCAAGGTGTTAGCATACCGTGCTGATGAGTGAATGACATCCTGTGATACAGGGCGACCTCTCAGAGTATCTAGCCTTCCTGCGGTAATGCGGGGCTCTGCCGTGGTGGACTATTACTTCCCTAGCTCCAAACAGAAAGCGGACAGAACTGCTTTCATAGGAAAAAAGTGACAAAGGTGCCCTGACCGAAACGGATAAATCCGTTTCGAGAGGTGCCACTCAAGGTCACAAGCAGACAAAGGTGCGCCGACCGAAACGGGTGAATCCGTTTCGTAAGGTGCCCCTGAAGTCACCGGCGCCTGTTTCACGGGAAGGGCTAATCCATCCCGAACAAACAGGTGCTTAGGAAGGGTTCCTGAATCCAAACAGAAGGCGGACAGAACCGCCTTTATAGGAAAAAAGGTTCCCTGGCTTTAAACAGAAAGCGGATAGGACCGTTTTCATCGGATAAGGCCGGAGATGCGGCCTCAGAAAGAACATCTGGTTCCTGTAACAAGGACCTGGTAGCTACCCACGTCACTAGACCGGGAGAGGAGGGCATGATGGATCTAATCGTCTGCTCGTCATACTCTCCAGGAGACAGGGACACCAGGACACATCAGAACACATTGTGCTCGTGTCCAGTAGCGACACGAGTAAGAGGAGATGTAAGAACTTTCTCCCAAACTGGTATCGGATTCATTAGAAGTCCGATCCTATTGGGAAAAATATAAAAAGGTGTGAGCCACAATAGACCGAGCGGTCGCAGTGGAGGGCGTAAAAAGTCCACTTACTTTAAACCTACCTACCTAGTTAAATTACTACAGTAAAACAAAGAAAAGTATATTAATATTATTTTTGTATTATTTTTTTTACTTACGTTGATACCCATAACTTCCTCTTTTGGCGTAGCTTGTAAAGCAGTTGGAAAATCTGAGACTGGTTGGAACACAACTCTGTAACCGCCGGTTTTAGTATCACCACTCCAAAATTGTTCCTCGATGGGTACCCAAAATACTTCCACGCTTGTAGTAGTTATTGGTACTGCTTTAAGACTACTTACAGCCTTACTTGGGGCTACAAGATTTAGTAAAATATAACTAAATTATTAAGAGAATTTAATAAAGATAAATAAATAGTAGTAATTTGAAATTAAGATTTGTGTAGATTAAAAAGGGTTGCTGAAATTCGATAGGATAGCATAAAAAGAATATAATATTTAAATAACAATGTGGGTGTTTTTGTTTGGTTAAATCGGACGGTGCCATTTTTTTTTCTAAGGATTACCTCATTTCTGATTATACAGGGTGTCCCAACTCTATTTATACACTAAATATCTCTTTCCCTGTACATGCCACAGAAAAAGCTTAAGATACAAAATGTGTGTTTGGTAACATTAATTTTATTAACAATATTGGTTAATATACAGGGTGTACCGAAAACAGATTTAAGTAGAGTTATGGGCGAAAAATTCCAGACACTTAGGTTAACATTTTCTGTCATATTTTTCGAAATTGCGTAAACTGGGTTTTTAACTTTAGGGCCTTAGGCAATTAAACTGATAAAAAACGTGATTTTTTTTAAATAAGTAATGTTTAATGGATTAATTTTTAATAAAATTGAAGTGCAAACTTTTCCACAAAAATTAACAGTTTAATAAGAATATTATATATTTCTTTTTCACAAGTAATAAGTAATAAATAAGTAACCAGTCTATTATCTTATTCCTCGTTCGATACTTTTCTCTGCCACTTCCCCACAATCTATTTAAGAAGCCGCTATTTTGCCACTTTTGCTTTAACTCTTGAACGATACTCTTTGGTAAGTTAATTTCCTCGGATATTTACCTTATGGCGCGACCTTCTTCAAATAACATAATCAGTCTTGCTCTTTGTACTTTGTTTAGTCTATTTATTTTATTGGAAATTATTCTATTCTAAATATATATTACTCTTAAAATAATATGTTATTCGTTGACATCTATTTTTTGTCACTTTAACAATTTTTTAGGTGAAGTTGAGTGGATAAAGGTTAGGCAAACTAAGCCTGAATTACATAATAAAAAATCGTGTGGTAGGAATTTTTCGCTCTTAACCGTACGTTTTTTTTAAAGAACGCACTGTATATTTTGCCAAATATTGACTCTTTATTCATTTCTACATCAAAAATTTATATTACACTATACGTCCATTTTTGCTGGTTTTTGAGATAACGACCTATAATTGTAGTATTATCTGATTTACTCATGCAATAACTAAAAACAATTAAATAAAAACAAATAACATAACATCCTATAGTAAATGTTTAAACTGCTTACCGTTTTTTAGTACTATTTTCTGTCGTAATTATTTTAAAATAATTTTTGAAGGGTCCGATGGATAAAGGGGGTCACTGACATTTTTTTCAAAAATTTGAGGTACCCAACAAAAAATTTTAAATTATATGCGAGTTAAATATTGACTTTATAAAGAGTATACATATTTAAAAAATATTATTTACAATATTAAAAACAAAATAGCAAAAGAGCTCTTAAAAATAAATTGTGGTGCGTATTTTCTCAAAAAACATGATTTTGTTTGTAGTTAATTTATTAGTTACTTAATTATCTCAAAAACCAGCAATAATTACCTTTTAATTTATTTAATATTTTTAATGTAAAATTTAAGGTAGAGTACAAATTTTGCAAAATATACAGGGCGTTCCATTAAAAAAACCTACTTAACAATAAAAACTCTGTTTTTGAAACACCCTGTATATTAATCAATACTGTTAATAAAATTAGTGTTTCCAAACATACATTTTTTATCTCAAGTTTTTTTTTGTATTATGTACAGGGGCACAGATATTTAGTGTATAAATAGAGTTGGGTATTTTAGGGGAAATTCTATATTATTTTCGTACATCAGGGCCTGATAATTATGATTTTTTAAATTAAGCTCATAGTCCCAGTCAGACACCCACGGTACGTTAGTACTTAGGCCTTAGTCTTCGTGGAATGTCCCAAGATAAAAAAAATAGTCTAAATTTTTTGGTTAAACAAGAATTATCTTTAGGTTGTCTTGTAGATAAAATTTGCAGAAACTCCATTGCTATATCTTTTATTACTTTAACAATTTAAAACTGTTTTTGTTTCAAAACGACTAATATTTGCTACATAGTATAAACATCAAATTAACCTAGAATCAAGAAATGTACCAAAAATAGGGTATTTCATTTAAATTAACAAAGATTGATGCACTTTTCTAGTTCAACCGAGAGTAACAGAGGTCTTACACCTTCTCGTCATGTCAAAAAATTTACATAGTTTATGGTCACCTTTAAGTAAAATAAAGATAATTTTTGCACTGTTTATTTTGAAAACTTTAAAAAAATTACTTACCAGCAGGGTAAGTCCTAACTTCTATAGATTCTGGACTAAACCTACTAGGACCAATATCATTTGTAGCTTGTATCCTAAACCTGTATGTTGTGTAAGGTTTTAGATTTGATACTGTATATGATGTCAGTTGGGGATCTACTCGTTCTCTTAGCGATTGCCAAGGACCTGTACCTTCCATTTTCTGTACAGTATAATACCTGAAGAGAAAAATACATATTTATTTTAATAGGTCAACATTTTTAGAAAAGGCAACCAAAAACCTAATAAAAAAAAATGTACAAAAATGGTATTATTGAGTAAACAAATCTCTGACAATAAATACCTGAAATGCCAAAACACAAAGAGTCCATAATCTCTGAAAGTCTAGCATTTATACTACTTTTAATACGTTATTAAGAAAAAAATCTAATAATTTTTAATATCCGCTCAACTTTGATAGAATATTAACTTCTCTGTTGGCATATTAGGTATTCATTGCTACCTATTTTTATTTCCTTCTATAACTCGTAAATGTCTAAAAACTCTTCAAATTCTTTTGCTAATAAGAATGAATACTAAATCCTTTTATTAAAACGTATCCAAGTATTTGGAGACTTTCAAAAACGAAATAGGTCTCCCATTAAAAAAAATGTTGATTTTATGTCGTATATCTTTTGTTTTAAAACAAATCATTTTCTTAAGTTTTATTTTAGATTCTACAGAGAAACATTCCCAAGATGACCATGTTTAGTCTTCGTTGGATGACTCTGTACAGGGTGTATGACGTAGTTCATAATTATAATTCACTAATTAGCAATAAAACTTGTTAATCACTTTAATACAGTAGAACCGTGATAAGTCAAACCTCAATAACATAAAAATCTCGGCCACTTTTTTTTTGTGTTTCCTTACCTTCAAAGCAGAAAACCTGCGTTACTTTAAGTTCAAAACCTCTTTAACTTAAAAAAAGAATTTTACCGTTGGCCCTTGATAACTTAAAGTAGTACCCTTGTTGACCTCCATAACTTAAAGTATTTATCAGTGACTCATCATAACTAGGTATACAAACAAAAGGTTTTCTTTAAAATTTTATTGCTTTGAATTTCAGTCTTTTGCTAAAATAGCTAGTAAATACACGTAAAAAATTGAAAGATAATAAAGAAAACGTAAAATGAAACGAAAATTGAATATGTTAACATATCCTCAAACTAAACCTCGTTAAGTCAACATTTTATTTTTTAAACCTCGCTAACTTCAACTCTTAATAAGTAAAAAACTTGATAACTTAAAGTTTTTAACCTTTCCCTCAAGCTTTAGCTTATCGAGGTTCTACTGTATAGCTTAACGACCCATTACCTTAGAGGAGCAAATCCATCTCGTCCAGGTGTCCAACTGAATGTAATAGCCCTACTTTGAATCTGAGATCTGCTAATTTGCGGTACCGATGGTGGCTGTGGCGGTTCCCTATTATTCGTAGTATAAACCAAGGCGTGGGCCGTTTTACCCCAACCTAACCTTGTTTGAGCAGTTACTGAAAACATGTAGTACTTTTCTTGTTCAAGTTGTGTAAATCTAAACGTTCTATCTGATGGCGGAAATTCTTTTGAATACTTATTGTTAGTATTGACGTTATTAATGTGATAAGTTACTTTATACGCCAAAATCTCCCCGTTAGGTTCTTCGGGTACATCCCAAATTATTCTGGCAGAGGAACCCGACACATCAGGGAAGGAAACATTAGAGGGTGCGCCAGGAACGTCATCAAATGTTCTGACACTTACAGCTGGTTTACTGGGCTCGCCATCACCAAGTCTTGTGTATGCCAAGACCTATAAAATAATAAAATTATCTTACCATTAGGTTAATACCGTGTACTAATATATTTTCTAACTCTATTGTATGTTATTATATATTATATTGTAAAACGATTGATTTTAGAGAGATAATCTTACCTGAATATGATACACAACATATTTTCTTAATTCCGTCAGTGTTGTAGTAAAAGTAGAATTATTTTGAATCACTTTATAATCTACTGAACTTTTTGAATCTGCAGCGTAATATACTTTAAATCCTTCAATAAGACCATTTTGGTGTTCCTTTGGTACATCTCCCCACTTTACCACTATGGTAGTTGAAGAGGTTGCATTGGCGATAACATTCATGGGACCAAAAGATGGCACTAAAAGGAATATAAATTATTAACTTAAAAATGGCCAATACACCAGTTTGTAAGGCCATCATACAAAAAAAAAACTTAAAAATGCAGGTAAATCATCAGCTAAAGCAAAATTTTAAATTTTGTTTCTTTCTTTGGATTGCCTCGAAAATATTTCGAATTTACTAAGTTTGTAAAGAACCCAAAATTAGGCATAAAAAATACGCAAACTTGCATTAATTTAATAAACTCTATACTTTTCACATACCTGACTCTCTTGTTCTTTCAAGAGCCTTGGGGCCAGGAGAAGAACAACCAACATCGTTGCAGGCTTGCATTCTAATTTCGTACAGCGCAAATTCTTCTAATCCTATTATGACATGTGAATTAGCTGTGTGATCTTCTATGGTCGCGCTATGAGTAAATCCAGTTCGCAACTCAATGTACGTTATGTTATATCCTCTTGGATTGCCAAACCATTCTATCTGTTGCAAGGGCTGTAAGAATAAAAAAAGGTTAAAGAATAAAGCCCACGAATAAAAAAGTTAATAAATAGACTTCTACGACTAGAAATAAAACTTAAAAAAAAAACAAGAAAAATGACTTACAATCCATCTGACTCTTAATTCGGTCGCACTCATCGCTCTCACAGTGACGTTTTTCGGGGGATGCGCAGGTGGTGCTTGGATCGTCTGGAACTCTTTTGTGGCTTCTGAGGGTATGCTAGCGCCAACTACATTGTTAGCAATCAATCTAAGTTTATACAAAGTAAACGGTACCAAGCCGGTCACAGTAATGGTAGTGGCATCAGGATCACTTATTTCATATACAGTAAACCAAGTGGCGTTTCGTGCTGTTTGGGCTTGCACTGTCCACTTTGTAATGGAAGAGTTTCCGTCAAACCCAGGTGTAAATTGAAGTACAACTGAGAATGCTTCAATATTAGACAAAGCTAATTTGGATGGGGGATGGGGTAGTACAGGTTCAACTCCAGATTGTATAATAGCAACCTTTGGAGGACTATGTCCTACGGCAGTCCAGGCTGTGACCTCAAATTTATAGTGAGTGGTAGCCTGGAGTTCACTTACTTTGACACTAAGAGTGTCCGCTGACAAATTTCTGATACGGATTGTTTCTGGCATGTCTTTAATATGATACTTTATTTGATACCCAGTTAAAATACCGTTAATTTTTTTGGGTGGCTGCCAAAGGACTTTAACAGCTCTATCACTGATATCATCAAACTGTAGACTGGTGACTTCATCCGGCACTAAAACACACACTTCTGATTAAAATCTCCCCACAAATGTTAATAGTAATTATTATATATAACTTACTTTTAATATAAAAATAAGGTATTATAAATTCGAATAAATAATAAAATTATGAGTACGTTTCTTACCATCTTCTTTGGTTTTAACACTAATAAAATCACTAATTTGTCCATCTCCCGGATCGGTAAAACAAAGCACTGTTATATTATACTCCGTAAATTTCTCCAAATGAGCCATAAGAGCAGTTTGTTCTGCATAAGGGTCTAAAAGATTTGGGTGCACTGTCATCATACTTGCTTCTACAGGACCTCTTGTGGGATGCCAGCGCCATGCTTGGATTTTGTAACCTAGATAAAAATAGATATGTAGAATAGTCAGTACTATAGTGGAAGGTTAAAGCGAGTTGATAAATTATAGTATATGTACAGTAAAGGCCAAAGAAAATAAATTTACATAAATTATAAAAATAGTGTCAAAGTGATCAAAAATGTGATGTACGGAAAGTCATAAATGTAATTTAAATTTTAAAAGGTTAAGTTTGTAAAACATATAAAGTACTCTTTGGAAAGAAAAACTGCAAATATTTTTGTCAATTTTTTAATCCCAATAAATTTTATTTTATTTTATAACGGTTTTAAAGTCTGGCATCTTTTTTACTTAAAGTCTCCTACTTAGGGCCAGTTGTATAGGTTAAGGTTAATATCACGATTAATCTTTGAATTAATCTCAGGTTTTATTCTTGGATTAATCTTAGGGTTAATCCATAGTTCTGTTTTACAGTTGTATACTTCCGGGGTTCGGTCACAGGGTTATTTAAATATTCCTAACTTTTCCTAGAAGTAAAGGAAGAATTTCTTTAACATAACCTGCAATTTTTATTTTTTGAAGCAAAAGAAGTTTTGGTAAATAGTTTATATGGAAAATAGGAAAATGGAAATTCAAATTGGTAAATGCTAAAGTATTTATACATATTTATAATACCTAAATTATTTTGACAAGATGTACGTCAATTTGTTAGATAAGTACTTCCACCGAGGCTTTTGAAATTGTAAACCTATTTATAAACTTCTGGTCTACTAAAGTTTCCATGGTATTGATACGATTACGAAAAATTCGGCGTCTTCTTGGATTTTCTATTTTATTTATATTATCTAAATCGTCGTCCTCGTCGAATAGTACATCCTTAAATATTTCGAAGGCCTCCATTTTTATTTATTAACCTTAGGATTGTGAGTTAATCCCTACTGCACGAGTTATGAATTACCCTAGGTTAACCCACAAATTGAAGGTAATTTTATGCTACACAACTCGGCCTAACCTATACAACTGGGACAACAAATAAAAACTCGGCACATAACGCAATTATTCAAATGGCGCAAATCATAATTACGCTTCTTTTATATAAACGTCTATTATATAAAAATATTTTCTACAACTTTTAAGTTTAATTTTAACCATTATATAATTTTGTATCCAGTTTATTTAAATAATAATTATTTTTATATTTAAATCCTTTTTGTACTAGGTATTTGTATTTGTAGTTGCAAATACTTTACAAAAAATATTCAGTATTCAAATAATTGTCACGGATATCAAAAACTTTACTTTAAAAGAAATTAAATACTTGTTTCACGACTTTTAGATTAGAAACTAAAATTCATATTTAATGAAAACAATAACCACTCTGCATCAAAATGGATGTAAACATTGGCTTTAATAGATATTTTAGGCATATTTTAAACGTATCTCTATTTTGACAAGTATCAATTCTTAGAAAACAGTAAATTATTGTTTTAAATTTTATTTAGAAGAATAAATTTTAACTAAAATTAATATTATTGATTAGCCTGTATATTTTAGTTTAAAACTATAAACTAAATTATAACTTTTCTTCTACGGGGTGTTGATTAGTATTTAGTACGTAGTCCTGTATATTTTAGTTTAAAACTATAAACTAAATTATAACTTTTCTTCTACGGGGTGTTGATTTAGTATTTAGTACGTAGTCATATCTCCAAATATCTGGAAGTTATTCCTTTTCCAATCTGACGGACTCAAAGATGGTATTTCTGATGATGTTCATTTTTCGATGGTTGCCATTCTTAGCATATTTCTAACATTTGTCAAATTTTTACAAAGTAAATTTTAACATGTATTAATTTTTATAAAGCGTTAATTAAAAGGAGAAAACGATTTTTACCAAAAATGTTAAATGTTATATATTTTTGTTAATGGTAAGACAATTTTAACAACCCTAATCACCTCCACTAATTGAACTATCGATTTGTATTTGCTCAAATTTTAGAATTAATAGACAAAATTTATTAGTATGATATTATCGCATTCTCACAACTATCTTTTGACTTTGTTGTCGTCCATTTTAAGAATTAAAATTATACAAACTGATTTACCTTGATTTATTCCATTTATTTTTTGAGGATCCGGTGGTATCCACCATATTTGCACAACAGTGGAATTAATAGCTTCGACTTTTTGAATTATAGGTGGTGCTTCAGGAACTCCTTCTTTTGTTTTTATCTTTGCCCCATCTGTGAATACACCTACTCCTTTATTATTGTATGCGGCTATTTGTACTATGTAGTCTTTCCATGTGATCAGGTCTGTTATCAAATAGTTTCTTTGGGCCTAAAAACTCCTTAACATAAGTATATTGTATTAAAATATTCTGTTTATTAACACTTACAGAATATAATTATGAAATGATGATCTGTTAAAATTATTAAAGTTTAAAAAATAATTAATCGAGCTTATACAGCTTTCCTTGTATTACTATTGTAAAATTAGATATATTGTGATTTTTTATATCGGGTATACCTATAAAATAATTCATTTTTAGAGTGTGACCAATTAAGTCCGTACCCTATAGGATTTGGTATTATTTACCTTCATTAAAATTTGATTTCTGCTTACCTAAAAACCAATTAAAACAGAGAAGGGGTAAAACTGTACATCCTATTATCCTATTATTATTATTATTGATATTTCATGTATTGTATCGAGAGACTAACTTTATTTACACGCCACTTATTGACCAACTATTTATAAAAATATTTAATTTAAATTAAAAACAATAAAATTAGAACCTCCAAAGAAATAAAACCTAGTTTTTCTTAGACAGCAAAACGATTATATATATATATAAATATATATATATATATATATATATATATATATATATATATATATATATATATATATATATATATATATATATATATTAAATATATAGTAATTAAACATACTAAGAACATTAAACAGGAAGATAAAACATATTTAGGTCTTTCTTTCTGAGTAATTATAGATGATCTAACAAACATGTAACTTTTTTTTTTTTTAATTAACTCATTTTTTGTAAGTTTTGGCTGTTAATTTCACAAAAAAATGACTCTGTGACAATTTTTTTTGCGAAACTATTGTCAAATAAACCTATACAAATCATAATTTTTTCTAGTTTCATATTCTGATAATGAATACTGTACCTCGTTAGTGATATTTCTAATAGTCCACGGGCTGTCATTGTACCCGTAGAGCCTATAACGAATGATGTAACCTAAAATTTGTCCATTCCTGTGTTCTTCAAGGGGTGGCTGCCACTGTGTTATAATTTCTGATGAACTTCTCGCAGACCCGACAAATCCAACTGGTGGACCGGAGGGGGCTTAAAACAAATATAAAATTAAAAGTAACAGTCATCAATTTCGAAATAAAATTTGAAATTGCCAGAATGTAAAACAAAAGAAATGACAAACACTTTGAGAAAAGCTAGACAAAGGGAATAAGAAACGGAAATAAAACATTTTATTAAAATACAAAATTAAAACTTAATAAGCTTAAAATACGAAAATAATTAAGAAACATGGTTGGAAATGTAGTACATAAATTGAAAAAATGTAGTCGCTAAGTGGACAGGCTGTCAAAACTGTTTAATGACAAAAATTTATTAGTTGAAATAAAAAAGCATTAATTTTCTTAAAGTAGTGAGTAAAGAATAAATTACCGACATTTATTATTATACATTTTTAGCGGCCTCGTTAAGAGCATATATACAGGGTGATTTATGAGGAAATGTCAATACTTCAGGTACGTAGTCAGGGTCCAAAAATAAACATTAAAGTCCATACAAATATGGGTCCGCAAGGCCTTCGTTTCCAAAATACAGGGTGTTAAAGGTTTTATTTAATTTTTTAAGTAAAATCTATGATAATGTAAATATTGGAGTAAAAATTGGTATCCGGGGGTTTCTTGGTATGACGGATTCGAACCTAATCTTAGTACGGCTCTTATTTGTAGAGGGTGCCACCTACACGTCTTTTTACTATTTTGAACAATTACAACTTTTTAGTACGGCCATGTATAACATTTTTAAGTAAATTAAATAATTGTTTTGTCATTTTTACGTCAAAAAGGTATACTGTTTAAAGTTGATATGAGCAAACGTTTTCGAAATATTGGGATTTTACAAAAAATACGACGCATCTGATTTTATTATAGCAAAATTAAAAAAAAAACAAAATGTATAATCAAACAATATGTATTTTAATTTTTAATAAATTTATTTTTTTTTAAATTATGTTCAGAAAAACACAAGCTAGGTTTTTATAATTTTATTTAAAAAATAGAAAAATTAAACAAAAACTTTGTATGGACTTTTATGTTCATTTTTAGACCCTAAATACGTACCTGAAGTATTGACATTTCCTCATGAATGATCCTGTATATTTGTGGTATTTATTTATATATTTATATATATATATATATATATATATATATATATATATATATATATATATATATATATATATATATATATATATATATATATATATATATATATATATATATATATATATATATATATATATATATATATATATATATATATATATATATATATATATTGATACCTGTTGTTGTGGCCTCCGTTATGTTGAAAGCGACCCTGACTTCCCCGGGAAAGGAGACACTTTTTTGTGACAAAGTGGCATATATGGGGTGGGACTTAACATAAACCATCTGTCAAAAGAGGGAAAATATTTGATTTTAATATTTTAGAAAATTAAAGTTTAGCAGAGCAGTGGTACGATCTGACCTCCACGTATACACCTTTTGCGCATTTAAGACGACGGGACCCGCCGTAGTTTCCAGTTTTACGGAGGTCACAGAGAGCTTTGTTTTTAAATCTTCATATAAATTTGTTTTTTTCTACGAATGTACGGTTTTGATCATTTTTTGTTTAATAGTGTTTTTCTAATAAAATTTATATAACATAATATAAAAGGAATATATTATTATATAGATCCTTACAAAATATGTTTTTTTAATTGTTCTGTTTTTGTCCATCAACCAAAATATGCTGTAGTTTTGGGTTTTGTGGCCACTGATCTATCCATCCTATTTTTCTAAAAAAGTTTTAATTTCTTCTCACTTATAAGTTCCCCTTGAAATAGATTTCTTGAACTCATGTTGCAGTGATTCAAGTTTTTTTTTTTTCCAAAAAACTAAAATTACAGAAAACACTAATAAACAATATGGCATTTAAAATAATTTTATGGGTAAATTTAGTTTTTAATTCACTGTAATATGTTATCTTAAATGTGCATTCAATGATAAGTTTTTTTCTTATTGTTATACTTCTTTTTTTTTGTTTTCTTTCTTTTCGTGTCTCCCCTCAAGAGGACATCTAAAAAAAAAAAGATATTTAATGTTTGTCATATTCTTTCATATTTTGTATGTTGTAATTATGGATTATTTTGTTTACCTGACGTAGAAGAATTATATGTTGATATATAGTTAGATTCAGTTTCAACATTCTTGCGTACCAATCTAGAATCTCCATTTTGTATTGATATTTCATTGACCAGGTCTATTTTTTCTAAAAATGAACAAGTAGCAATTATTTTTTTGCAACTAATTAAAAAGATAGCATATCCATTAATTATTTAGAAATATCTTAAAAAACACTTGAACTATTTTAATGCCCGATTGGATACAAACTTTGTCTCAGTTTGACTTAAAAATTTGTATTCATAGAAAGTAATATTGAGTTCAGATCTAGTATTAATAAAATCAAATACTACAAAAAAAACTCACTTTTATCCTTTGGCACTTCATCAACAGAAGCCGTTGGAATACTGTCACACTTATCTATAAAATATATATATATATATATACATTAGCGTTGAATGTTAAATGTACTTTCTAGATATTACCCTCAATTTCATATTCTTCCACGTATTGCTGACTTACGTCGATATGTATCTCAGATAAAGACTTTCCTTTATATTCAACGGGAATAGTTCCCCTTTCCATCATTAATAGCAATTTGGATACTTTTGCAGTTTGGTATATGTCGACGGGTAGCCAAAAATTTATTTTAAGACGGTAAATGAAAAATGATTAATTTGTCCATTTATCACTTTGATGTAGTAATATACTTTTTTTTAATTTTTATTTAATTTTACCTTTGAATAGTGCTAACAAATAGTTTTGGGCCATTATTTTAAAACAATATATGGGATCACTTTCAATAATGCAATATTTATTGGCTTTAACATATTAAAGTAAAACTTACTCGTAAAATTCTTGATGAGTTTTTGTCGTATGGCCCATAAAAGTGGAAAATTGTTTAACTTCATCCTTAGATAAATTTAGAATTTGCATCACGGTTGCAATGTGTTTCCTCAATTTGTTGCTACTGATGGCCGTTGGATATTTTAAATCCATTTTACTTGTCAATGTTCTGAACGCAACATCTCCTTTGCCCCATTTTATTTTACTTCCAGGCAAAGCAAAAACATATTCATTATCAGGTGAAATATATTTGTTTCTATGTAAAATAAGTAAGTCAATAAATTTTTGTAAAACTTTTGGAACTAATACAACAACTTCTCTGGATCCTTTTCCACTATTCACAATACGTTTGTATTCCATAGTCAATATTTTTTCTGACTCCGTCAGAGCCTCTTGAAAGTCAAAAGAACTAGTTTTTTTATCATTTTTATAGTCAACTAATTTTAAAAACTGGACGTCGCCAATTCTTCTCCGATTAAAAAGAATAAGTAAGGCTAAGGTACACTGCGACAATAATTTATATGTTTTTGGAGTGTCTAGGTTTTCCATAAATGCTTGTACGCATTCATTTGCATATTGAAGAGATATATCTCGAAACTTTTTTATGTCACTAACTAATGGTAACAACAAGGGCTTATTCCATTTTTTTTCCTGTAAGTCTTTGTTTGCTAAAGAGGACAGTTCAATATTCCAACGACTTTCTATCAACTTTATAAAATTTTTTATATCATATAGTACTTTTTTTGTTGATTCTGGTGAATCAGATCTGAAACCAGGTCGCTCTTCTAAAATTAAATGATGAAGTTCTTGACAAACCTGTTTGAGTGAAGTTCCCAAGTGCATTGCCAAACTAGGTACTTCGAAAATCTTTTTTTCTGCATCATATCTCGCTACATCTCTCACAGCAGAAACTACCAAGCTAAATTTACTAGGAATAATCAGATCTTTCAATTGTAATTTGCAGTCATTGCTTAATTTTCGAAAAGAGATCAGCAAGCGAGCTAATTCCCTCATTCGATTGCTACAAGCATAAGCCATCCGTTCCCGTTTGTGTTTTTTAAGATAAGATTCCCCAAATTGAACAATAAGAGGATCTTTTTTCGCTTCAAAGGCTATATCATCTCCTTTCATAAGACTGAAAACCTAAAAGTAAAAGCTAATACTTAGAATATTACAAAGAATAAATTACTTGAAACTCCTAAGAAATATCTCAGGAGGAGTGAAATTGCATTAATCTCTAAGATAACAGAAAATTTAGGAATTGTATTAAAACTCACTAAGATAAGTTTTTAATTTGCTATCACTACATTTTCGCAACTACAAGATGGTACTATTAAATTTAAAATGTAATGTTTTGTATCTGATCCATTTTTGTATTGTGGCTATGCAAATTTGGTTTAAAAATATTGAATTAAAAATTTGGTAATATCATATTGTGGGAAAGTTAATTCATTTTTTAATTTTTTTATATTTGCTAAAAGATAATAACGATTTTAAAAATGTTCTATCCCAAATTTAAGGTTTTTTTTTTTTAAGCATCGTAGAGGTTAAAGAAAACTTACCTGCATCTTAACATTTAACTTTGAAATTGTATTGGTTGGATCCATCGCACAAGCAGTTAATGTTTGTGAGTCGGATATAGGATTTTTTCGGGTATTTTTCCCTTCTGCCTTTACAGGACAACGTTTAGAGTGTCTTGTTAAATATTTTTGAACATATAGACCTTTACAATAGGCACATGGGTAAATACTTCATTCTTATTATCCCAAATTGTTTTAAATCTTTGTCGGTTAGGTCGTATAGTACCATTTATGAAAAGATTGAAATTTGTTTCGTTTCTGAATAATATAAAAGCCTCTCTTCTTTCTTTGCTCTTTTTTGGATAACTCAAAATATCCCTTATTTCAGGCTCTGAGGCATGATTTCTTTCAAGATGCCTAGAGAAATTTTTCGTGACTAAATCCTCATTGCAAAACTTACAATTGACTTTTTTTTTCTGACGTAGTTGTCTTTGCTGTGGATTAAAATTAATTACGTAAACGATGTTCATTAAACTATTTAGGGCTACTTACAATAATTTTTTCAGATAGAGGTAAGTGTCTTGAAAAAGAATTATTATTATCTGCTATGGACTCATTGTCTGAACAATCTGACACATATTTATCTGATCCACTTGGAACCTCGAAATCTTCATCATTTTTGTCATCAGCTAATACATCGGAATCAGTAAGCTGATCTGGCATGTTACCATCAGCAGTAAAATCTTTAATATTAGAAATAAAATTAATTTATATTTATTAATTTTGCATTATCCCATGGAAAATGGGTATTGATGCAACTGTTTTTTGACTATTTTATCATTGTTGTAATCTCAAAAAGTAATAATTTCACATGTCCACCTTAAGTTTTTAGTCTTATAATGTTTTTGATTATCATATCACATACAGAGCTTATCCTTATAATTGCACAACCTGTAGCAAGCTTATTAAAAAAATAACTTGGAAAACAAAAGTTGTAAAAAATTAGATAACCCGGAAAAAAATGAACATGCATATACATATAGGTTTAAAATATAGGACAAAGAAAACTTACGTTTTTTTTTTAAACACACCATATGTATTTTTATATATTTGAATTGTCTTCATTTTCATCTCCTCAAAAATATATATCATACCTTTAAGCTATTAAAGTTCAAAGTTGGTTGATAAGTCAAGCATCACTAAATATATTAATAATATATTGATGCTTGTGGCAGTTGTAGTAATAAGAAATTTTGAAGTTAAGTAGCTCGAAGATAATCACTAAAGCATAGGCATGTTATATATTTTTGAAAAGAGGCCATCAAGAACAATTTAAATACCTAAAAATTTATAGCTACTTTTATAAAAAAAACGTAAGTTTGCTCTGTCCCACATTTTTGAAACACCCTTTATATTAAAAGGTTTTTTTCCTAATGGTTCATTTAATTTTTAGCAAATTTGTATTTAAAATATTTTCGTATCCTTCACAGTAAGCTTTCTACAGGGTGTACAATGATAATAACAAACTTTGTACATGTATATGAAATTAATCTAATTAGGATTTTATTAAATAATTCTATTATTAAGGACATACCTTACAGAGCTATTTATCAAATAAATATTTAAAAAATAAACTACTTATAAGTTTCAAATTAAGCGAAAGTCGGGATTATAAGTTCACTTTTGGCGTGTTTTATTAAATTGCTATGATAAAAACAATAATAAGTTAATTTGTCAAAAAGTGGCGCCTATGTCACTTTTATTCCCTAGGGGTTAAAAAGTAATTTTTTACTTCCTAGGGATTTAAAGTACTACTTTAATCCCTAAAAACTGATTGAAAGTGCAATACTAAAGTTTTGATACAACCATCTTTCACCACGGCAACTACTTACCATTAAAGTTAACTTCAGTAGCACATTCTTGCAATAAATCGGTTAATGTGTCAATTTTTTCAACGGTTTTATTTTTAAAATTAGGAAGTCGAATGTCAGAGATAATCTAGAAAAAAATATAACTTACTAAGATTCAAGGATCTTATTGTTATTGGAACATACGTTTATTTTCGATGGCTTTTGGGAATTATATAAATAATAATCACAACTCTTCTGAAAAAGATTATTTTTTTGCTCTTCAATGGATTCTAAACTGTCCTCGCTTGTGTCAAAAACTATTGAGCTACATGAGCTACATTCATTCTTCTGATGGTCAATATTTCTGTAAACTTTTGTGTCATGTGTTCTACAGTGTTCAAAATCTTCAGTTGTCAAGTTCGTTTCATCTACAGGGACCGGTTGGTTTTTAGTTAAAGTCAATGGAAAATCAATATTAAGGGGTAGCTCACTTGCATAATAATTTTCATTATGGACATTATTCTGTGAAATAAGATAAAATTATAAAGACGTGGTGAATCCGTGTCCTATGCGACAAACTGATACGACATAATAACTGCCCTGACAGAAAACGAAATATTGAACAAAGAAGTTAAATGGATGACTGAAACTTATAAAATTGAAAAATATAGACGTACTTGCTTCCCTACAAAATTGTACGGCATAACTGATCCCAGAGTTGTCTCATTCTGACATATTTCTTTTTCAACAAAATTGCTTGCTATCATATCTCCACTATTTATATCTTCTGTTTCTCCTTCCCCAATAATTTCATCGATCCATTTCTTTAACGCCAATTTTTTTCATTTCTTTTTCAACTTTGCACTCATCCATTTTTATTTTATCATGATCTTCTGGTTCAGAGTCAAAATTCGAGTTCCGAACCCATTCCTATAACGATTTGTGTCAAATACACGCTAGTTTTAAATAAATATTATATATTTGGGTTTCATAATATTGCGTTTTATAATGGTTCTGGGTGAAATTTTTACTTTTCTCTTTTAATATGAAAATAAATACTTACGCAAGCTATTTTAGTACCGGTACTAATTTCGTACATGTTATCATTCTCTTTAAAATCGTCCACTTTCCCTTCGACATCATATTCGATAGTCCCTTTAAAGTAAAATTTTTTTAAAGTGATATGGTCATTAGTGTTTCAGGAGTTTTACAAATAAAATATATATATATTTTTAAAAAACGTCTTAATAAATGAAATTTATTGGCATCCATAAGAAAAATGTAAATACGTATGAAATTAAAAACAAAGTGACGACTTTGAAATTTAAAACTAATTTTAATCTATACTGCTGAAACTTCGAACGGCATAAAGTAAATAGTTAGCTTATTTTTTACCTTAAACATCTCCAAGAATACAAAAGAGAATTAAATTCGGTTTTTAGCCTGTTAAAGTCCATCTCATTTGCTGTCGGCTGGTAATTTTTTTAAATATGGGTCGCGCCAATTCATACGTACAAGCTGGTAAATAAAATATATTTTTTTTCTTAATTTTACGGTTTCCCTTTTTTTAAAAAAAAACGTATTTTGATCATTTTTTTGGCTTTGGACAAATCAATGAATCAATAGTAAGAAAAATTTTAAGGATTTTCGTGCATCTGTCCTCGTTTTGAAGAAATTAGCATTAACTCCAAAATTGGGTTGTTTTGACATTTATCCTGTAGCTGATTCGAATATAGCAAAAAAATATTTTTTTAACTGTTATGTTTATAGCTAGTGTTTGCTTTTTTAATTTTTCAAAAGTATTTTATACAGGGTAATAAAGAAATATTTATCTGAAAATGTTGATTTTGTTTTGTGGTCAAGTTTACTAAAAAACAATTTTTAACAACTTAGAGGATCTGTAATGAATTTAGTTCTTCCTTTTAAATTTTATAAATATTGTATTAGTTATCATAAAACGTAAAGCCAAAAAAAAACAATGAAGATTTTGTTATATTTAATATTTAAATTGCAAAATACTTTATATTAAATTACCTAAAGTAATCTTGCAAATTAAATTAAACAAAATTTTAAGTGCTTTACGTACGTTATGAGCAATGAAGACTTTGTTTCATTTAGTTTGCAAGATACTTTAGGTACTTTACTATAAAATATCTCAATTGCTTTTTTTTCATTTCATTCACTAATTGGTCTAAAGCTGAAACAGTTCATCAAAATACGTTTTTTAAAAAACGGGGTAACTGCGAAATTAAAAAATTATTTTATTTACCACCCTGTACCCACGAATTGGCGTGATCAATCTCAAAAAAATACCAAACGAAAGCCAATGGGACGGACATTCACATGCTGAAAACATCATTTAATTCTCTTTAGTATTCTTGGAAATTTTTAATGTTAAAAATAAGCTAAAAATTTATCTTATGGCTTGCGAAGTTCCAGCAGTTAGGATACTTTGCAATCTCCTATTTCTGTATAATGTAAGGATGATCTTTTTTTATTATCCTAAACCTAAAGATTTCTTAAAAATAGTGTGATGCTGTATACATCAATGTAAGCTTTGGCGGGAAACTACCGCAAAGCCATGTGCACAACAAAAATTCCTTAAGCCTACTAACAACAATAATACCTACTAAAAACTACATTCAAAATAATGCACATACCTTGAGCAATAGCTTTTCTTACTAACAAATGGCTTCTGGAATACATATTTAATATTTCATCCACCAAGGAGGTCACAGCAGCATAACCGTCACAAATCAACTAATAAAAAGACGTAATTGGTACTCGCGCTGTTGCCATATCTCGGAGGTCACAACGTGCTAGCTAAATACCGGAGGTCACTTCGCGTGATCAGTATTCGGCATATATAAGTAAACAGACGACACTAGCGCCAGTGGTATATGGATTGAATTAAAACGAAATTTTACGGACATAGGGGGTCAAAGTGACCTCAAAACGAATTTTTGGCATATTGTTTCTAACGCCATCTGGGTTACGTCTGTGACAAAAACTAGGCGAAACGTTGTGACCTCCAAAAACGGAGGTCAGTACGTTATATATGAGGTCACAACGAATGTAAAGTTTCTGTTTCGGAGGTCACTAACAACCTTTTATCAATATATATATATATATATATATATATATATATATATATATATATATATATATATATATATATATATATATATATATATATATATATATATATATATATATATATATATATATATATATATATATATATATATATATATATATATATAATATATATATATATATATATATATATATATATATATATATATATATATATATATATATATTTTTTACTTTTTTAAAAATGGTAAAAATATAATAATTAATGTTTGTAATTTTTAGTGTAACACCTATTTAGGCTAACCTAAAAAAGTTCCTTTATTTGCCACATATTACGCATAAAATAAAATATATTTTATTAGGCTAAAAAATATTTAAGACAAAGATATAAAAGAAAATGACAAATTTAAAAAAATAATATTTAATACATCCCACCTTTAAACAGAAATGTATATAGGGGGCCCCAATGAAAAAAAAAAACAAAAATTACTTTTTTCCCATAAGTTTAAAAAATTTGGAAAAAAAACCCCAAAATTTAAGGTAATAAAAAAAATTATAAAATTTTTTATTAAAGATTGGGTTTTGTAAAAATTAAAATTTTTACAAAAATTTCAATAAGGGGGTTTTAAAAAAGGGAAAAATTTTTAAAGGGTGACCTTGTTTAAAATTATAAGAAAAATTTCTATAAACATGGGTCCGGAAAGCCCCTTTTTTCCGGTAGGGGTAATATCTTTTTAAAAAAAGAATTTTTTTTTTAAAATTTTAAAAAAAAATTTTCTCGGGGTTTTTTGAAATTTGGCAATATTATTTGTTGTATTTAGAGACTAATTTACCCAAAAAATTTAAAAAATTTAAAAAAAAAATACGCCATTGCCTCTGTTGCAACTTTAAAATTTGTTGTTTGATTAAGCGTCTAAAAATACGACTTCTTTACCTTTTTATTTTTTCGTATCTCACTTCGTTTTCAAGAAAAAAAAAAATTTCATTGCATGCCACTGGACAAAATTTTTTTTATTAACTTTTTTTTAAAAAAAAAACAGGTCCTTGGGGAAACCAAAAAATCATTTCTGCATGGAGGTTTGACACTGACAAGCGTTAGTTCTTCTAGAAAATAATTATTCACCTAATTTTCTTTTGGCGAAATTTCTCTAAAAAGTTTTTATCTCGGTTTTTGTGATGAAAAATTACACTTTTGAGGAAATGACAGACATGCATGTAATGTATGCACGTGCTTACAGTAACTGCTATGCAGCGAGGCGCCTGTATGCAGAAGCGTTTCCCCAAACGGCAACTTCCAGTAAAACCTTTGAGAGCGTAGACCGTAGATTACGGGAAAGAGGTAAATTTTCTTATTTCTTTTTTGTAATGTTTTTGACAATAATGTTATTTAGGAAGTTTTGCCATTCCCACCAATGATAGAGGCCGGCCGAGGTCCGTAAGAACGCCTGAGTTTGAGGAGGCAGTTTTACGTGCCGTGGAACAAAATCCTGGTATAAGTACCAGGACTATAGCAGCTCGATTAGGGGATAATCATTCCAACAGCACTGTGTGGCAGGTTCTCTCCGAACAACTTTTGTATCCGTATCATGTTCAACGTGTGCAGGCATTACTACCAAGAGATTTTCTGCCCCGTTTGCAGTTTTGCCAATGGTATTTCGAAAAGGTTAATAATAACAGAATTTTTAATAAAACCATAATTGTTACGGAGGAAGCTGGATTTCGGCGGGATGGTATTGTTAATTTCCATAACACTCATGTATGGAGTGAAGAAAATCCTCATGCTTTATAATGTCGTCACCAGGAACAATTTTCTTTAAATGTGTGGATGGGTATTGTTGGTGACAATTTAATTGGGCCCTTCTTTTTACCCTTAAGATTAAAGGGCGAATCTTACTTAGAGTTTCTTCAACAAGAATTGCCCGTACTGCTGGCTACTCTAAATGTACGTAATCAAATAACTTTTATGCCCGATGGAGCTCCTCCTCATTTTAGTATAGCTGTTAGAACTCATCTAAATAACACTTTGGGGAAAATTGGTTGGAAGAGGTGGAGTGGACCAATTCAATGGCCACCTCGCTCCCCTGACTTAAATCCAACAGATTTTTATTTATGAAGACACCTTAAAACTTTGGTTTACGCCACTCCCATACAAACAATAGAAGAGTTAAGAAATAAAATTGTAAATGTTTGCGAAGATGTGAGAAATAGACCTCGAATTTTAGATCGAGTTCGTCGTTCAATGATTCGTCCAGTGAGAAGGTTTACAGAAATGGATGGTGGACATTTCCAACATTTGTTGTAGCTGTGGTTGCAATAAAACTCTTTCCTAGAAATGTTTTTGATTTTTTGTTTTTCACATGTGATTTTTTTAGCAAAAATTAATAAACCAATTTTGTCCAGTGGCATGCAATAAAACCGTTTTTATTTTTTTTTCTCGAAAACGAAGTGAAGAAGCTGTATTTTTGGACGCTTAATCAAGCAAGAAATATTAAAGTTGCCAAAAAGGCAGTGGCGCACATTTTTTTGCCAATTTTATTCGCTAAGATGCCCCCGGGACGCCACTGGACCTTATAATCTATTTAGGGCTAAATTCGCCTCTTAATACAACAAATAATATTGCCACATTTCAAAAAAATCGAGTAAATATTTTTTAAAAAAGTTATCACCCTGTATCTTAAAAAAATGTGCATTTCCGGACCCATGTTTATAGAAACTTTTTCTCATATTTTTAAACAAGGAATCGCCCATTACAATATCTCCGTCTATTTTTCGAACACACTGTATAAGTTATATTTTATTTGGTCATAGACCTAGTCATGTTTAAAACGGTCTTATGTAGCCAGAGCCTTAAGATTTCCACAGTATTGGAAAACCAAGAGCTAGAGCTAAATTGATGGCACATTCTCGACTTCCGATTTTCGAAACAACTCCAACGGTGAATACAGATCGCGGCTAACTTGATTCTTCACGAAGGTACAGGGTGTTTTTCAAATTTTGGCGATTTCAGCACACTTCTATATCTTAGTTAATAGTAGAGATAGAAAAGCAGGTAATGCAATGCAATGCTGCACCCTGTATATTATTTAACTATTTGTTTCAATATAAAATTATATTATTATTGACACTACACACGGTTTATTTTTTTTAAATAGGTATTTATTGGAAAAACGATAAATAAGAAAAAATGCATTAAGAACCTGAACGTAGTATTTAAATTTTGCACTTCTTGTATTAAATTTTATTATTTAGTATTATTTTTTTAATATTTTATTATTTATTTATCAAGTATTTAACGATCCATAGGCTATTAGGTTTTCCTTGAGTCTTTTAAAATTATCACTGCTAATATAAAATTTATATTTCCATGTTTTAAACTACATTTTATTTGATTCAATATTTAAGAAAACAAAAAAAAGCAGTAATTCTTATTTCTTGCTTAATTATTACAATGAACATTTCTTTCTACGCCAACTTGCATTCTACATTTTACTAAACAAAATGCGGACTTAGTTAATTGAAATTAATAATAAATAAAAAAGGGCAATTATCTAATAATTTTAAAATAATATTTATTATTTTTATAAAAGTAACCAACTTAGGAGTTGATGCGTTTATTCCAATGTAGATAGAAGGGTGTGCAAAATTTGAATCTTATAAGGTTTTCCTTAATTTTTTTACGAATAACCAGTTTCTTTAATAACAAATTAAAATTGTGTGGATCAATAGATGGACAATTTTATTTGGAAACAAATAGTGAAATACTATACAGGGTGTCCCATTAAAAAATAAAGATAACTTTGGGTTATATTTTGACAGCCGCAACTGATAAAAAAATAATTAAGTACGCCACTGGATTCTACGTAAAATTCTACATAAACACGCTGTTACAACAGATACAGAGGTGTACTGAAATCATCAAAATTTAAAAAACGGCCTGTGTCATCAAGACGAATTAAGTTAGCAACGCTCTTTTTACTATTGCAGCTGATTTAAAAATCGAACTAGAGAACGTGCCATCAGATTTACTCTATCTCTTACAGTTTCCACCGAAACGGAGCCATACTGTACATATGTACTAAGACAGAATAAAGTAAAATCAAACCCTACTTAATTTGTATAAAAAACCTCATTTCATCAGATTCTATGAGGTTGAAAACAGGTACAAAAAGCAGATAATGGATGTCGGTTATCCCAAAGCATAAACTATCGAAAAGGGTTTTTGTGTTCCATGAGAAAATTAGTTCTATTGACATGATCATTAAGGCCATTACTATTGAACAAATTTAAATTAAACCAGGTTTTAACTGAATTTTACGAGTTTATAATAAAAACACAACATACTTTAGGATAATTATTGTTATTGCAGAAAAATATTTTGGTAAAATTACAATGTACATACCTCAAAAATGGTAATTTAAACAAAAAAATCGTTGGTAACATAACTTTATGGTGGTTAATGATTAACAACTTTTTTCTTTAATTTTATAAACGTTATTTATAAAAAAAATTAAAATGAAAGTTAAAACTAACGAAGCTTTATTCTTATAAAGCAGGTATGTCAAACGGGCGGCCCGCCAATAGGTAGGTTATGGCCCGCCAAGACTGTTTAAAAATTTAAAAAAATATATTAATTAATTATTTAAATGTTAATTTTATTTATAAGTACATTATTATTTTTATTATTATAATTTTTTAAACCCTGAAAACATGCGGCTCCCAAATTAATACAAAATAGGTCAGATGGCCCGTAATATCACATGCCTGTAACATAACTAACTAAATATTAAATTTAATATTCTTATTTTGTTCATGTGCTTTAAGTTATTTTAATGGGTGTATTTAAAATTACGCACCGATTGTAAAAATTATAGAGGATATATCCCTTAAAAACCAAAAGTTGAGTTCCATTTTTGTTTATATCCGAAGTAGCTAAAAGTTGGTTATGCTGTCAAAAATTTCAAATTTTGACACATAAGTGTTACAAATTTGGTTACAATCGATTAAAAATTACAGAAAAAAAACAGCTTGAAAATTGTTTTGTTGTGTAGTCTAAAAATATCTATAGTAGAAATAAGCTTACACTGTTCTGAAAAGTAAAATGATCAATTTTGAGGAAATAACCAAAAAGTTGTACTCTTAATTTCCGTACTTTTAAAGTACCTGTAAATCGTTTTAAATTTGAGTGGCATCGTGATATCCACTATCTAACGGAAATTAAAAATATCTTTTTGTTGTTGAAATATCGGTAAAAGTTCTAGTGGACCACTAAGAAAAGATGCCAAATATATTGTAGAAAGTGTACATTATACTGCATTAGAAAAGAGCTTCTTGTATAATGCGGGAAGTTAGAAAATTTCATTACAACTATTTTTAAGCCCTTGGCAGCAGATAATGTAAGTGGTAAAAGTTTTATAATCCACCATTTCGTCAAACGTATAACGTAAGCCAACACATAGCTACAAAAAAACTAAGAATAAGGAGGAAAGGTGACAATTTTTATTATATTCACACATTTTAAAGTTGTTTTAAAAAGTTTATAATGATTTAGTAATTTACTGCGTTTTTAGCGATAATACCCAGAGTGGTCTAAATCGACCCCTATGGGTCGACTACGACCTGTAAGGGAACCAGAAATTTAAATCCTTAGAAAAGTAGCACAACATAGGCTGTTATAAACACATTTAAAGCGGAAAAAACATGGCAAGGTGTCGACAAGACAAAAAAGTTTGAGGACGATTGTTATGACCATGACGTATACTTAAAGGGGGTAGAAGGGGGACCAAGCCTCCCCACTTTTTGAAACATCTTAAATAATTGTAGGGGGTAATTTAATTTCGGATCTACATTACTTCATCAAATTTTTGAATTAAACGTTTTTGTAGTCAATATACGTCACTGTATAGAGGTACAGTATTTATCACGATCTAAGAAACTGACCTGGCCCGAGACGAGATAATGACATGCAATAAAGCCATAAAAGTATTAGCCGTGACAGGGTCGTATTTATTTTGTTGTTGGCGAATAAGAGATTATTACCTGAAAACTCTATAAGACTTTTGAGTCATTATTATTACTTGATAATGGCAATTTATACCTGATGGTATATATATAACATATAAGTATAAAGAAATCTTTATTTCTGAAATACTGTCAGTTATTAAGTTCTGCTGCGATAGTGTGTTTTAAAGATGTCCAGTGCAAAAGCCGTTTCAGGCAATAGCCGAAAATGTTTGCCTGTTGAAGCAAAAATAATTGTTAAAAGTGTTTTAAAGTTAGTAGAGCGAGTCCACGAAAAACATTTTTCATTAAAGGAAACATCGACTTTAACCGGTGTTCCTCAAAGTACTGTGTTGAAAATTGTAAATAATACTGTTAAGCCTGGAAGAGTACGAAAAGACAGTGGTGCACCTAAATCTGTTGATTTATGCAATGAAGATTTAATTCGTCGGAAAATTTATCAGATGTACGAAGAGCAGAAAGTTCCCCCATTATTATCGCTCTCAGCGAGGCTATCCGAGGATGATTGTGACATAAGTTGTTCTACTACAACCTTGTGGCGTACTCTACGTCGTTTGGGGTTTTTATTTAAAAAAATAGACAAAAGGCAAGTTATAATGGAATCATACCGCTTGCAAAAACTTAGAATACAATATCTGGAAACAATAAATAAGGCTAGATCGGAAAAATCGAACGATAATATACCTAGATAAGACATGGTATGACACCCATGACAAAAAAATGTCACACTAAAGCTCCGTCAAATAAAGGTAAAAGAATAACAATTCTTCATGCGGGGTAAGAAGACGGCTGGGTAACAAATTGTTTATTTTTGGCAGCCATTCCAGCTTAAATTACCACTGCGATACAACTGCTGAAGTTTTTGAGAACTGGGTTCAAAACAAATTATTACCGAATATACCACCAAAGAGCGGTATTGTGATGGATAATGCATCCTACCATAGTCGCCAGTTGAATAAAGTGCCAAGTTCCACCAGCAGAAAAAAGGAAATACAAGACTTTTTGTCTGACCGTGGCATATATTTCCATGAGAGTTATAATGTTAAGCAATTGTTAGAGGTTTTAAAATGTTACAATTTTAAAAAGAATACGTTTGCGATAAAATTGCAGAGGTAGCAGGTCACGAAATAATTCGGCTTCCGCCATATTACTGCATTTTCAATCCGATCGAGTTGAAATGGCATAACTTAAGTCTAATATACGCGCGCACAATAATACACCAACTTTAAATCCTTGTGTGATTGTACTGATAAAAACAGAAGTCGAAAATGTAACCGTTGAAAACTGGAGAAACTGTACTGAACACGTTAAAAAAATTGAAAATTCTTATCGCTCTGTCTATAAATATAAATAGCCTAGAACCTGTAAAAAGAATTATTATTAATTTGGAAGATAGTAGTGATAGCGAAATTGATTTAGAGTAAGATATGGTGTGTTTTATTTTGTTCTTAAATGTAAGTATTATATACTGTTAAAATATAGTATTACTGCAATTTTTTGTTTGTTTATTTAATTCCCAACCAACTATACACATTAGTAGAATTAATAAATTGTAAAATTTAACTTACTTAGTACTTTATCTTTTGCATCAGGTATAATGCGGCCCTGCACGGTAAATCCGAAAAATTTTATGGTTTTATTGCATTACAAACCTAAGTCAAGTCAAGTTAGTTTCTTAGATCGTAAAAAAACTATAGAACAACTAATTACTAAGCCTCTGCATAATTTTTTAACTGTTTCAAAAGCTATTTTAACTTTACTTTGTAAAATTATTTAAAGGCTGATTGGAATAGCTGCCAGCTATTGGTATAAGGAATGCTTCACCTGTTTTTCTGTGTCTGCTTTATTCTTCGACTTCTGAAGAAATAACAGATTTTATTTAAAAAAAAAACAGTATCGCCCTCTAGCCGCCGGCTTACAATCTTGGAAATGTTCCAAACCTCTAAGATATAGCCAGGATTCATTCTAAATAACCTACCCATTGTACTGCTTTTTTATATACAATTAAAAATATATATTCTACGATATCCAGTACCACATTAATTGCTACAAGAATGATTCTAATAAAGCCATGAATTTGCGTACTATACTACAAACACAAATAACTATAACTTTTGCGTAGCATAACTCTTACCTTCTTGTGGCAACATAACTTGATTACTAGGCTCCGACGGGCTACCTTCTCCAACACTATTTATAGCGCTGACTCTGAACTGGTATGAGGCAGCAGCCTTTAAATTTGTAAGTAACGTCCATCGTTGGTCGCCCGATACGTTACTAAGTTCAGTTACCCAGTTTAGTAGAGGATCGGGAATCGGTCCTGTAATGGGAGGAACTTATGGAACACAATAATACTGTTAATGTATAGAGGTGGGTGGAGAAAAATAGAAAGTTAATTGCTGAGCATGCGCTGTGATATATAATATACAGTGGAACCAAGCTTAAATTATATATCGATTTGCATTAATAGATTGTCTTATTAGAAAAATGTTAATTTTATGACATATCTCTTTTGTGTCAATTAAAATAGGTTTCTTTCAGATTCTACGAAAAACATACACAAGATGACCATTTCACATTTAAAAAAGAGGAAAGACACCAATATGCCCTGCTAAGTCCTCATTGTTTGACTCTGTACAGGGTGTCCCAATTTCGACACTTTTATAGGATATCTTCGTAATTGTTAGTGTTATCAAAAAAGTAATATTGGCGTCGTGTACTTTTTTTAGGTCAAACCTAAAAGAATAAAATCAAAATTTAAAAATTTTCGCTCGCTTAAGAGATACAGGGGAAATATTGTCTATTTCAGAACGACCCTATATTTTCTTATTTAAAAGGTACAAAAAAATGTGTTATACAAAAGTTTCTTTGTAATGATGTTTGAATAATCTGCCGTTTTCAGGGTAAGTATACAGGGTCAAGTGAAAGAGTTATCGGACCTAACATCATGTTTCTAAATGGAACACCCTGTATATTTTAATCTAAAAAGATATCATATGAAATTCTTTTTAAAAATGTAACACACCATGGGTGATTCTGCGTTTCTATGTCATTTAATTAAACTTTATAACTTTTAACCACACTAGGCTAAAACTAATATCCTAGAAACGGAACTATGTTGACATTCTAGTCGTTATTACCATTCAACGTTAATTTCTTTTTTACATTTTAACTTGTGAAAATAATTTATCAACATTTTTTAAAAAGTGATATGATATCAGTTTATATTGAAAGTGGAGAAAAAGGAAGAAATGGCGCAAAAGTTATATGTTGTACGCTTTTCGGAAAAACGGCAACCATTAAAGAACTTCCGACTACTGAAACATAATTTAAAAATATACAGGTCTTCTACGAAGCCAAGATCAAACATTTATAATAAAGAAAAAAGGGAAAATAAAAAAATAAATATGTTAGGACTATCCGAGGCCCATGTTCAGGTAAGAATGGAATACCCTGTGATAGCTTTAAATAGTAGTAGCTAAACTTCTATTTAAGTGAAAACTCCTTAAGGCGCGTTTAGCACTTTTTGTTGATACTACAGACTCGGCTATGCAACGCTTATGATGCACTCTGGAGAAAAAGCCAGATACTAAAATGTAACCAAATGCACAGTATATTTGCTTTTTATGGATCGATTATTTTATCGTCTTGAATTTAAGATTTGCGAATGTTACATTGTTAAAGGTTAATAGAGAATCTCGTCTTGGTGAAGTTTTCACTTCTGCCTAGTCCTCTTAAGCACACAGCCTCATTTTATTCTCTAAAATCATTTTAAAATTTTACGAACAAAAATCTACCTCTGTCGGAAAGATAGTAACTAAAACTGGAATTATTAAATCTAAGGCGCAAATAATTTTGACGTCCAATAAATATTTTCCTTGTGTTGTTAATATTCCCAATACTTGCACCATGGAGATGATGTGAGAAGACTGGAATTTTGTCACTGGTTTTTAAATACATCTAACGAGGAACGTTCCTTTTACAAAAAAACTATTTGGTCGAATAACAAGTTGCGGTATTCTAAAACGACATGGTGAAAGACATTGGAACTCCACAAATTGGGGTAAATTTAAGTTGGTATATCAAGATCTCCGTATCTAAATAAAATTTATAAAGAAGTCATCTTAACCCGACGACAATGAATTCATGAGGCCTCTTCATAAATAAAACCATAACACGTCATGAATGCTTTAAGATCTGTCCAAAAAATAATTTGCGATGATTTTCGTTATTTTTTCCCTTAATCTGAATTTTTATTTTGTTTTAAAGTTTCTATAGTATTTTAATTTACTTTCTTGTGCCAAGTATTTCTTCTACTATTTGTATTTTTAAATATACTGTGTATTATTTTTCCAGCTACAATGTCAACATAGTTTCCTTTCTAGGATATTAGTTTTGTTTCATAGCCTACTGTGGTTTGAAGTAAAACACTTTAAATAAATTGCACAAAAAACCAATATTATCCATGCTGTGATATATTATAAAAAAAAAAGAATTTAATATGCTATTTTTTTTATAATGCAACACATTTAAAAAAAATAAGGGTCAGGTCCGATAACTTTTTAACCTGACCCCGTATACTTATTATGAAAACGGCAGATTATTTAACAATCATTATAAAGAAACTTTTGTATAAAACCTTTTTATGTATCTCTTTTAACTAAGAAAATATATGAAATAAATGAATTAATAATGAATAGGAAAATATATAAAATGAATATGAAATTGATTTTTTTTTATTTTCCCCGTATTTCTTAAGCGACCGAAATTTTTCAAATTTTGATTTTACCAAGTTTGACCCGAAAAGAGTACATAACGCCGATATTATTTTTTTGATAGCACTAACACTTACGGAGACCCTATAAATGTGTCAAAAATGGGACTCCCTGTACATATATCACATTATGGAAACTCTACAACATACAGCAGTGAAGTTGCAAATTTCGGAAAGTTAATTAAGCCATCCTTGTATAATCAAGTACTATTTTAACGTATCAATAAGAGTGTAAGACAATGTTATAGTTTCAAAAACACTAAAATCTTGGACTTCCACTGCCTCCACTTGTTAATCGATACACAATGTTTCAGTAAGTGATGTATATCCAACCGTTTTTAAGAGATAAACCTTAAACCATTCGATGTGTACCGGAAAATGTTCCCAGAATTGCGTAGAAGTATAATAATAAAAGGGCATTTAAATCCACCACTCTAAGAAATATTCTTACCAAGACAACACCGGAAACAATATTTAAAACATAAACTGTATTTACGAAATTTTCTGTAAATATGGTGAGGTATATATCGGGGAAACAAAAGTACCTCAGGAAATTAAAGTAAAAAAAACACAAAGACACATACGAAACGAGGTGAAACGTCGAAGTCGGGGGTATCCCAACATGCATGGTCAAAACCACCCCGCATACAATGGTCGGAAGCAAAAATTATAAATAAAGAAACCCACTGGAAGAAAAGAAACTTAAAAGAAGCTGTAATAAATTTAAACTATCAAAAATTATTTAGCAAGCCTAGTATTGACGTTCCGAATATCTGGTAGCGAACTGTGAGAACAGTATATACTATAAGTTATCCAACCGCTGTATTCACACGTCGTTGTCGTGGTTGGGCCCAATAGGATCTTGCGCTAGAGTTGCTGGTTATCGGCAACTCTTTTGGCTAGCGTATGGAACGGGATCCGAAACTAAGATAAACACAAGGCTTAACCCAAGGTGTTAGCATACCGTGCTGATGAGTGAATGACATCCTGTGCCTTAAACAGGTGTCTCCAACGGTGCCTCTGAGATACAGGGCGACTTCTCAGAGTATCTAGCCTTACTGCCGTGGTGGACTAGTACTACCCTAGCTCCAGATAGCGGACAGAACCGCTTTTATAGGAAACAAGTGACAAAGGTGCGCTGACCGAAACGGATAAATTTGTTTTGAGAGGTGCCAGTCAAGGTTACAAGCAGACAAAGTGCGCCGACCGAAACGGGTAAATCCGTTTCGAAAGGTGCCCCTGAAGTCACCGGCGCCTGTTGCATGGGGAAGGGCTAATCCATCCCGAACAAACAGGTGCTTAGGAAGGGAATTCCTGAATCCAAACAGAAGGCGGACAGAACCGCTTTTATAGGGAAAAGGGTTCCCTGGCTTTAAACAGAAAGCGGATAGGACCGTTTTCATAGGGTAAGGCCGGTGATGCGGCCTCAGAAAGAACATCTGGTTCCTGTAACAAGGACCGGGTAGCTACCCACGTCACTAGACCGGGAGAGGAGGGCATGACGGATTTAACCGTCTGCTTGTCATACTCTCCAGGAGACAGGGACACCAGAACACATCAGAACACATGAGCTCGTGTCCGGTAGCGACACGAGTAAGATGAGATGTAAAAACTCTCTCCCAATCTGGTATCGGATTTATTAGAAATCTGATCCTATTGGGAGAAATATAAAAAGGTGTGTACCTAACTACTATAAGTTATCACTTGAAAACGGTTGGTATCTCCAACCGAAACGACGAGTACCAATTAACAAATAAAGACAGTGAAAGTCCAAGATTTTAGTGTTGTTGATGTTATTTTAACATTGCTGAAATAAAATAAAATGTTGTTTTAGGCTTGGTGCGACTGTACTTATTTATTAAAAAAAAAGATATAAAATTTTATTTATAAAAAATAATATTTACTTTTAATTTATACATATTTAAAAAATAGATATAGTAAAGCCCCGATTAAACCAAAGGACCTTTCCTACATGCTCATGCAGTTAAACAATGTTTTTGTGTTGTAATGTTAGTTTAGAAGGTTATTCTGTTAGTTAAGCATATATGGGTATGTAGTGTAAATAAGTTTCTTTAAAGTTAAAAGTCGTAAATTATTTTCTGGACTAAATACAAGCATTTTATATTAATACTGTTACTCTGTTTTTAGGATAACTCCCCTGTGGAAAAAGCCTGTTAGAAAATGTTAGGTTCAAATAAGAATTCTTATAGGTCTATCTGAATCAAAAATGTCCGGATAGAAATTTCTATCCTAACTTAACTGATAGATTCTCATAAAAAACCATTAGGAATTCTTCAGTAATTGCTTTAGTAACACAATAAGTCAGAACTGACAATAGTTAATCATAACTTCCAATTAAACATCGCATTTTAGTTGGATCTATCAGGCATTTTCCACAGGGTCCTCGGATTTTTTTTTACTTGGTTATTTACGTAGTCAACCCCACAAGTTTTCGGCCTAACTAACTGGCATTAAACTGGACAAGATTTTTGGCGTCCCAATCCAAGATTACTTTGAGGTCTTGTGAAAGAGATATCTAAGCTTGTTTTCCAAATCAGAATTACATGGTGGCTTAAGAAATTGAATATTAGAGTGAAGAGTACTATCGTCCACAAAACTATGGATAGAATTGGTTGTGGAAGAGAGAAGATTGTTGATGTAAAGAAAAAACAGATTTGTTGCCAGTACTAAGCCCTGGAGCACCTCCGCATTAATTGGATAGAAGCTGGAAGAATGACCACCTACAATAACTGATATACGTCGCGTCGGTTAGAAAGAAAACTGGACAGCCAAAACCAAAGCTCAGGTGGAAGACGGTAGGAAGAAAGTTTGTTAAGAAGCCCATCATGCCATACCTGATCAAAAGCTTTAGATATGTTAAGAGCAACGATCTGGGATTCACCAAGAAACTCAAGGGACTTGTTCCAGTTGTGTGAGACAAAGGAAAGAAGCTCAGCTGTGGATCTTCTGTGACGAAATCCATACTGTCTGTCATGTAAAATTTTGTCTTTTTCCAAATACTTTGAAAACAACAGAAACAAGAGATATAGGTCTATAGTTAAAAAAAAGAGTTTCGCATTCTTTCTTGGGGACAGGTTGCACACGTGCGGCCTTCCAGCTCTTCGGAAAAAGGCCCGAGTCGTAAGAGACTCGAAAAAGGCGAGTTAGGATGGGTGCAAGCTTAGGGGCACATTTTTTTAATACCATTGCTGGTATGATATCCAGTCCAGACGATTTTTTGGTATTAAGAGAAGAAAAAATACGCTTGATCTGTTTGACTTTAAAAATTATATAGGATATTTTATGAGGAACAAGGGCAACTGTTATAATAAAATACATGTTTTTTATTCGTTACTTAAAGAACGACTAAAAAATGCAATAAAAATATTCAGTTCTTAGATAAATGTTGGATTTTAAACTAAATAACAACCTTCGGCGTTACTTGAAAACACCGATACGTCACGGTCTCATATGGCAAACTGATATAAAACCGTGATGTATCGGTGTTGTTCTAACAGCGTTCGATCTCTACCATTAAGAAGTATTAAAAATAAAAATTCAAAAACGTGCCATTTCATTTTCAGAAATATGTAAATTATCTAATATTTTTAAGCAGTTAATAACTATGAACAAAAAGGGGTAACGCCTTGTATCAAAAAAAAAAAAAAAAAAAATAGCTTAAACATTATTAACCTGGTAAACGAAATGATTAGTAACAATTTCTTTTTCTTTACAAAAAAAAAAATGACAACCTAAATATAATATAGATTAGCAGGTTCAGGCATAAGAGTTAGTTTCATCAAAAGTTAAGTTTCTCTTTAAATTTTTATTATTAAATTTATAGGAATAAAAAGTTACATTCAAATTTATCAACAATTTAACTGTTAATTTCATGTTATAAAAGAACTCAATTTCCCTCCAAACAAAACCAAATATTACATATCTATGGTTAAACCGCAATGGAATACCGAACTGGCTTCATGAAATACATGCAAAATTATCTAATTGATAGAAAAGCGACAGTTTAGTTACTAAGGAAAAATAGGTTAATAAGGTATGGAAGAGTCTAAATAGTAGGAGTTCTCAATTCTACAGAGTTAGTAAGGAAAGAAGGTATTTAACACAAAAACAATGCTTAACTATTGGCAAGAGTTACCATTATTCCATTATGCTTACCGAATTCAGGTACTTCTCTTTTTTGTACTATATATTGTTTTATAGGGCTATTTCCGTCAAATCCGGGTGTCCAACTGACATTAACTGCTCTTTGACCATCGGCATCCACTCTATAAAAAAAATATTGCATAAGTTTAAAACTGCAACCTAAATAATACACAAAAAAACATATTAGTCTAGTCGAGAAGTGTGTTTCCTGCGAAAAATAGTTAGTAGGCTTCGAAAAATATGAGCGATAGCTTATTCGACGCGGAATTCAAATCTGAGAAAGGCGTTTTAAGGATTTTTCTGTCAATAATTGCAAATGTTATTAACAAAAAACGAAAAAAAGCCATTTTGATTTTTGATGATATCTCAAAAACCAATTTCTGATAAAAAAGTCCCAACTTCCGGAGTTCTTTTTTCATTATTTATAATGTTAATTTACCGCTGAAAATGGGCCTTCGAGTGACATTTTGGGTTGCCCGCTCGGCGTCAAAACCGAATACGTCACACTAAATAATTTTTTTTGTTATTAAATAATAATAAAAAATTTAAAAAAAATATGGTGTATTAAAAAGACTTGAAAGAATTTATTCCCGTTGAAAATTTTTTAACAAGTTAGACAATGGTTAATTAATAAAATTGTTTTGAACTTTCGTCTTCATAGTACAATAAAAAAAATGCTTAAATAATTGCCGTATAAATTTTTCGCGTCGTGAAGCCCTTCTTAAATATATGCCCAACAAGGTCATGGCATAAAAGTTTTAAAAATTTTAATGCTTTGTTTATAATAATTTTATAACTTTGACAATATCACTCTGATTTTTCATTTTTTGTCAAAGTTATAAAATTATTATAAACTTATATTTTAAAAAACTTTTATGGCGTTATCTTGTTAAGTATGTATATATATGTATATAAGTATAAAACAATTTTATTAATTGACAATTGTCTAACTTGTTGAAAAACTAACTTTAAGTAAAATTTTCAACGCCATAACATTGTCTATCATTAAAAAAAAATACCTTGTTTATAACAAAAACTTTGCAAAACTTTTACTTATTACGCCGTTAGAGCTTTCTTAGTTTTTTTTATTGACCGAATTGAAATGATCGTTTTTGACGTATGCGGATTGTGACTATAAACTGAAAGAATCAGTTTTATTTATGCAAGTAAAAAAATTAAATAAGATATAGATAGATATAAAAATATACAATAAAACCAGTGTAAGTTTTCAAATGTGAATATTTTTTTATTTTTTTTAACCATGGACAGGGTGTGTAGAATGACTTAAAATTTTAACAGTAGGTAGGGAATAGGCCAAGTACAAAAACTATATCATGCCGAAGAGCGCCTTTACCTTGGGGGTGGTTGCCAAACCATCTCGTAGGTGGATTTTATTTTAATTTTGACCACAGAAATCGTCAGAAAAATTATTTCTAAGCAAAAAATGTTGTATGCATTTTTTTTTCGTAAAATGCATACTTTTCGAGTTATTCACGATCGAAAGTCGGAGTTTTTCGTCGATAAAATCAACGTTTTTAATCGGTTTTTTGCAAATAACTCGATAATTATGCATTTTATCAAAAAACCTGTGGATAACAAAATGGTATCCTTAAAAAAACGAATAAAATGTTTTTTTTTTGTAATTCATCTGGGACCAATACAAACCAAGTTATGGGAGTTTCAAAGGCAATAAGGCAAAATCTACGTATTTTTCGAGGAAAACTTATAATAATTTTTTAAAGCATGCAAAGACCTTTTTTTTAAAAAAAAGGTATGTATCATAAAAATTGAGTAAGTTATGATTAAAATGAGGTTAGACCAAAATTTTTTGAGTGCAAAAATCTTCGAAAACGACCCCCTAATTACCACCCTTTTTCAATTCTCTTTATCTATGTATCATAAATACATTTTAAAATTTTAACCGATTTAAATTGCTTAGTTTTGAAGAAAATGGTGCTGCAAGGGAAAATCAAATTTCAGAATTTTAATTAATTAATTAATTAAAATTAAACTAAGGGACATATGTAATAATTACTAAGGTATAAAATTGTAGCTTTTTAAATTACTAACATTTTGCTTTCTTTTAATTTACTGTATGACGGAAATTAAGTGAGATATAAACGTTTAAAACGCGTGTGTATAGACGCACTACCTTGTTCAGCCCTTAAAACTGACCCCTTTAAAAAAGTAAGGGTTGAAACAGTTTTATTATTTAGGATAAAAACTAAAGGAGGTATGCTTAAAAAAATAATTTTTTTGGAGCATCCTAAAAGCTCAAATCGGAGCATAACGTAGTTTTCACCTCTAAAAAATAAAAAGCGACATTCAGCATAATGGAGATTTTGAGGGGGAGGGTAAGTTAAGCCTAATTTCAAATTTTTATGCAAAACACTGTGATAATATAATAATGTTTTTTAAATTAAATCATAATAGGGGTTGATTTTTAAGGGCTAAAACTTTTCAAATAATGTTTCAAAGAAACAAAATACTACTTTTTCAACTTATTTAAGTCAAATTTTACTTAACTTAAGCTTTAATGTATAGTTTTATAAGTTTTAGCAATAAAGGGTAGTTTTCACCCCTAAAAAACAAAGAGCGCCCATCGGCATAATATAGATTTTGAAAAGGGGGTAAGTTAAGCTTAATCCCAAAGTTTCATGCAAATCTATGCATTTTGAAAAAATTGCCAGGTTTTGCACTTTTTTCAGGCTCGTTTCCTGAAGTATACAGTAAAGCGCAGAGTACTGCGAACATAGGACGATCCTAGACGATTTTGGATGTACCTAAAAACGCCGCACGCATTGCTTATCGATCAATAATTTTCCAGCGAACAATTCAATACGTTTATTTCTGAAATAGTTTTTTAGTATCGAACGCTCGACAGCAATAGTTGTACTGTGTCGATTATTTGCGACCAAAAAGTTTTTTTTTAAAAATAGTTATTAATAATGGATGTTTACGAACTGGAAGACAAAATTCAAATTATTGAATGGAATCACCGTGAAAATCCTGTTAGGGGAATTGGGGAATTATTTAATAATTTATTTCTAACCAGGCCGACTCCCACGATTTCCACTATTTACCGAGTCATTAAAAACTTTCTGACATTTGGTTGTTTAACTCCAAGAAAACATAAACATGATAGTGCCTCAAAAAAAAACAACAAAAGGGAAATGAAACAAATTATGGTAGTGGCAAGTGTTATTAAAAATCCTACAGTTTCCATTAATACAATTGCAGGACAGGTTTTTTTGAGCAGAAGATCAGTGGAAAGAGTGCTGAAAAAATTGATACCGATCCTACAAAGTAAGAAAAACCAATGAAATTTTCCCTGATGATCATTTTAGACGAGGCAATGTTTTGAAACTGTAATGGAAATGAAAAATAACAATGAAAATTTTATAAGAAACATTGTTTTTACTGATGAATCGACATTTTCACTTCATGGTCTCACCCAACGATTTTTTTCTCTGAGGTCACGTAAAATCATAAATTTATGGTTTCCAGGAGAATAGGGCTAATAATCTACAAGAATTGCAATTACAAATTGGGAATTGGGAATTTAGGATTATTACCCTTAACATTAAGCAAATGTCAGAAGGCGTTTTTATGACAATCTTGGTTATTGTTTGGCTCAAGAAGGTGGTTTATTTGATCATCTTTGATAACTTGAAAAAGAGTTTTTCTTTTTTTATTCTATGAATGCACATTAAATTATTTTCTTAAAAATATTTTCTACGTTCCATTATTTATTTGAGAAAATTATTTTATTTTATTAGGAAAAACTGTTGCAAACGTTGCGGTCTCGTAAGCAACTAATTTTAAATTTATGACTGATAAGAAATCAGATCGAAGTCGGTTGACGCTAGCTAACTCCTGCTACTTGCCTATAAACACTGCATCCTCTTACTGAAAATAAAAACGTAGTAAACAACTAAACTGGACAGATAATTCTTCCGAATTTATCACCGCGCTCCCCACCAGTCCTAACCAAAAATGCGCCACGTGAGAAAACGAGACGGAAGTTGAGATGCAAGCCACAAAATTATTATTGGTATTTTAGAATTGGGTACATCCAAAATTGTCCAGGACCCTCCTATGTTCGCAGTACGGTGCGCTTTACTGTATATAATTTCGTCTAATATTCACAAATATGACAAACATGCAAATAAGATAGAATTAAAGGGAAGAAATATGTATTTAAGTTTGCATTATCTTTTTTTTTCTTTGTATTTTAAACTTATAACGTGAATTTATCTGAAGACAACAAAAGTCAAGATACTGTTTAATTTAAGGACATGAATATCTATGATTTTTATTTTCATAATGAAAATCTTAATTTGCGCCTAAAAAAATTATTTATAATTCTAAAACTTACCTCTCGGCTTTAACATTCGTTGGTGCAAACGGCAATTCTATGACGCTCAGTTTGGCAGATCGTGTTTCATTTCCTCCAGGTGATCTAACTGCACAAGTATAGTGTCCAACATCAGACGCTCTAACTGCCTGAATTTCCAGCATTCCATCTGATAAAATATTAATTCTTTGGCTTCCTTTGGGATTTATTAATCTATAATACAATAACCATTATATTTATAAATAAATACATAAATAAATTATTGAGGTTTCAGCAAGAGATTTTTCTTGGTTTTTGACAAATTTCAAGCTCACTTCACAAGTAAGAAAGTTTATGATATTTTACTATAAGAATGTACTGTTAAGTAAACTTGAGATTTAACAAAGCAAACTAACCAGAACAACCCGGCAAATTAAAAATAGTATGTGGCTTATTATCCCTTGGTTTCTAATTAACAACTTGACATGTGATTATTGTGTTGTTTTTTTGAATATTTTGTTATAATGTAAATGTTATCTTTTTTTTTTATTACCAAAATTTAATTATTTATCTCTAAAGGTAGGTTTGTTTTGTGAATTACGATTTAACACCTATTTCACCTGTCCGGGGTTATCTGGGTTAAAAGATGACCTAAGGTATATTAATACTGTTATTATAAAATATATTTTCGTATTTTTATTTTTAAAAACATGCAAATCTAGTGGTTATTTATTGGGTCCTAAAATCCAGCAAATGTAGTTGTTTAAGCCTTTTAATGAAAGAAATACGGGTGTCGTACGATTTCACTATCGTTTTAAAACTTAGTTGCCTCGATGTTCAACTTATCATTTTAAAGTCCTGCTATCAATTTTGATTACACAGGTCAACATTTGATCTACGCGGGAACGCCAAAAGCGGTTAGGTGCTACTAGGATTTTTGGGGTCGCTGATTACGATGAGAGGGTTGGTTAACCTCCATCACGTAAGGTTGAAGGTCATTTAAAGGTCAAGTGAAGAAAAAACTATGGGAAAAATCTGGAAAATATTATGCATATGTATTTGAGGTCGCTAAATCCGAATACGGTGTTTATTTACATTTATCCTAGAGGTCATCCAAGTTTACTTTAAAGTATTTTTGGGATAAAAATGTTAAGACGATTCGAAAAACCTGAAAAAATTCGTCCGAATGTTTTCGACGGCGAAGCGGAATCTTAGTTGGGTTAACTTCCACAAGGTCAGATTTAAGATCATTTGAATGTCAAGTAGAGAAAAAAGCATAGGAAAAATCTGGAAAAATTCAGGCATATACAGGGTGTCCCAAAAGGTATGGTCCAAAGTTTGGGATCATGTAGATTGGATCAAAATAAGGTCACAACTTCATATAACTTTTTGCTCTATGCCTCTTCTTTACCGAGCTATTAGCTCTTAAAGGTAACAATTGAAAATCGATTTTTTATTAATAAGTTTTGAACGGCTTGTACGATCTAAAATTTTTTTGTTGATTAATTTTAGATAATAACTGTCTTGCATTAACTGCTATAAACATGCCCCGAAACCATCAAAGATACCAGGTCCGGACTATCAAATTTGTAAAAAACTTCAAAATTTTTGCAGTGTTGCCATATTTAACATTTTGACCTTACTGGTAGATTTCCCCGAGTTTTCTATGGAAAAAAGGTATACTTTATCTTTATTGATAGGACCAGCGGTTTTCGCGTAAAATGCATTTAAAGTCATTAAGGTATAATCGAGGGCTCTCCATAAGATATACCCTGGGGTTCTAATAAGGTGTACTTTAAACTGCCTATGAACTTTATGTCAAAATCTACTACCGCTAGTCCTATCAATAAAGATAAAGTATACCTTTTTTTCATAGAAAACTTAGGGGAATCTACCAGTAAGGTCAAAATATTAAATATGGCAACAATGCAATGTTTTTTTTTCAAATCTGAAAAAAAATGGAAAAAACCGCTTCTTTTCCCAAAAAAACCGATCGATTAGGAAAAATTCTGTTTTTTTTATTGTACTTAGTTACATTAAAAAACCTTTTAGGTGATTTTTGGTGAATATTTTTTAGTATTATTTTTTTGTATCGGTTTATACAGGGTGTTACTTAATGGTTCATATTGAAGGAGGATTCCTGATCGATTTTAAGTCGAAAGTTCATATAACGGGGCCTAAAATTAGTTATTAAGATACAGGGTGTGTTTTATTGTTTTCGTTTTTTCTTAATATTCTTTAAATGACCTGCGGTACAAAATTTGGGATCGAGTTTTTGAGGCGAGAATTTAAATTCTCCAGTTTTGAGTGCTATAGAGAGCTGTTGCCTGCCTCACTTGTTTTAGATTCAACTTTTTTAAACTTAGAATATTGACAGTTTATTAAAAAATAAGTTACTATAAATCCATCTGCATCAAAAAGTATACTTCATTTAAGTCTCTAGGAGCAGGTTCTCGAGATAAACACACTTTAAAGGATCCAATTTTTTATGGAAACTATTTGGCCAATTGCTTCAAACTTTGCATAGTGATAATTTTAACACGATGATCAAAGGTCTTTCAGGACAAAAGCGAAAAACGCCCACCCCCTAAAATCATCCTCAAAGGTCCCCACCCCAGTGACTTTGAGGGTGATTTTGGGTTGGAGGCGTTTTCAGGTTTTGTGCCCTAAAAGACTTTTGATCACCGTGTTAAGAACTACCACTATGCAAGTTTGAAAACAATTGGCTAAAATTCATTTTCCATAAAAATCCTTTAAAGTGTGTTTATCTCGAGAACGGCTACTCCTTTAGACACTTAAATAAAGTATACATTTTTGATGCAGATGGATTTTATAACTTATTTTTAATAAACAGGTCAATATTCTAAGCTTAAAAAAGTTCGACATCTAAAAAAGTGAGGAAGGCGAGCTGGCCCCAGTAGCAACATAAAGCGTGGACAATTTAAATTTCTCGCCAAAAACCCCAGATCCCAAATTTTGTACCGCTAGGTCATTTGTTAAAGAATAATTAAAAAAACGAAACAAAATTAAAACTTTAACACCCTGTATCTTAATAACTAAGCATTTCAGGGCCCACGTTTTATGAACTTTCGACTAAAATCGATCCAGGAATCCTCCTTCAAATTATGACATACCATTAAGTAACACCCTGTATAAATTTTCTAGTCAAATTGCCAACCTGCCAATGTGATGCGACAATATATTTCGACGAAGAAAGTTTGGATAGTGAGAGTTCTGAGGGTGATAACGAAAAATTTGAATAAGTTTTAGGTGTGTTTATGTGTTTTATTAGGTTTTTAATCATTAAGACTTTGTTTTTAAATTTTGGATTGATGTTTATGTGATGCTTTACTTATTTTACAGTGTTTGATAATGTTTTGTTCACTTTTGTAAACATTTTGTTAATAAATATTAAAATATAATTAAAACTAGAATTTTTCCATATTTTGTTTTTTTTTATCCTTTGAAAAAAAACCGGTATTTTTCCGAAAAAAAAATAGAGGCCTCAGACAGCTTAAAGGGATCTACCGAATGTAGTAAATACCACACCTAGGTCTTAAAGCTATACAACGTTGGGCTAAAAAAATGTGTCTTTTATATAAAATGATTAAAATAAAAAATGTGGAAAATTTTCTTTAAAAACAACTGTATTTAAAGGCTTTACGGCTTTTAGATTTTTATCTTTTTGTAAGTAAATCAATATTTAAAGAAATTATTTTATTGGTAAATAAAATAATTAATAAACTTACTGTTTGTCTCGAAACCAATCAAGTTGATATGGAACAGCAGGATCATAAGATATTTTACATTGTAGGGTTGCTGTATGGCCTAGCAAAACTCTAGTATTAACAGGTGGTTGAACAATCTGCGTCCGCACTAAAATATAAAATAAGTTTATTTAAAAAATCCGGGAACACAAAAATAAAGTTAAAAAAACAGTTAAAAATAAATTTATCAGCTATCTTTGGGCCTAAATTTAATTTTATGCTTGCAGTGGCGTAAGCTTGGGGGACTATATTCATAAGGAAACAGGAACTTGACGATGGTTCACTGATACTGAAGCATTTCTGTAACATCCGAATTTGTAGATAGGTCAAACAAGTTTTTTAAAATTGTTTCTTAAAAAATTCTGAGAAATAAATACGTTACAGCATATTTGTAGCGTATTTTAAAAAATATCTTACAAACCGAAAAGGCTAAAACGAGCCCCGAGCTATAGACGATGTTGTCTAAAACTTTTTATGATGTAGTTTAAAGTGACCGTAAATATAAAAACAAAAGTCAAAGTTAATTACATGACAGATTTAAAATGATTAAAAATAATGGCAGAATAATATAAATTAGTAAAGAATTTCATTTAATTAACAAACTAACAGTAAACGTAATTAATTATTTACATTTTTAGGAGATACTGTTGCAAATATTTATAGTATTCGTAATATGTTATGGATAACTAAATAAATTATTACATGTTAAATATAATAAACTACTTTATTTAGTTATAATTTTTATTACCCTAACTACTGCTTACAGAAGGTTTAAACTTATGTAATTACTGTACGATCTGGGTTTACATTAATAAGGGATAACAAATGAGTTACTCCAAAACACTAACTTTTTGTTTCCCTAGATAAAAATTAGTCATTAGCATATGACTTAGCACTATTTCAATTTCACAAATGTTTGCACCAAATATTTAAAAATGGTCAAAAAGACATTAAAATGGTCCAATTTACTTGTCATTAAAAAAAAACCAAACGCAATTATATTTGGTTAAGAACCAGAAAATCTACATAATTTATCATTAAGTGCACAAATATATACACTTTTATACTATTAAGGCCCTATTAATTGTCAGTTCTTAATTTATTATGTGCATTAGACATCTCAAATTATATACTTAAATTTATTGTGTATTCTAATATACATACTATCTGATAAATTATAGTTTTGTAAGAGTTATACACGGATAATAAAAAATACAATTTAAAAAAATATGTTGTATCATATAAAAATAAACTTATTATACTTACCTAAAACAGTTAAGTGAGCTGAGCCTCTTACTTCTCCAGCCTCATTAGCTCTCACGCATGTGTACTGGCCAGCATCAGTTTCTTTTACTGCAGCAATAAGCAAATCCCCTGTGTCAAGGATCTGAACTCTACTTGAAGTTTTTACTTCTTCTTCACCTAAAAAAAGATTCATAGCCATTCAATTTTGGATAAACTACAAATTAAGCACAACCCAAGCTTTTCAAACGAGGTGTTCGTAATCTAGCAAAACGAGGTCTCTTACTGCTTTTAAAAGAAGAAATGCTCAGGTTGCTTTAACTTAATATAAAGATTATTGCGTTTCAAACAATTCTGTAGTATAAGTTTAAACCATAGCATCAAAAAACGTCTATATAAGTAATAAAAAAAAAACAATATTTGCTGTAAAACAGTGATATTGACAAACCCCACAATTAAACAAATAAAAGTATAAACTGTCGAGAATATTTAATATTATTTATTTTAGCGGCACAAATAGACTTAACAGAAAAAACTACAAAGATGCAGAAATATTTAAAATGTTTTGATTTCTCGCAACCATAATCAACTTTAGTTTTTTTTTACGGTTGGCGGTTTTTATGGACCACACTGTATATGTGTCGAAATATTAGGGTAATAAGAAATGAAAAACGAATGTTTATTATTTCCTATTAGTTTCAAGGTGGAAAATTCATGTTTATTAAAATTTTATTTAATCCATAATTTTTGTGTTACTATTATAATCTAATCTTTAACCTTTCAGTTTTTAAAATCAATACCGTTGACGGTTTTTATTAGGTTTTTTGTATTTATTTCGCTCTTAAACATTAATATTTATATTTAAAAAAGAATAAAATACATCTCTATTAAAAATAATAAGGGTCATTCATAAATTACGTCACACCTTAAGGGGGGGGGGAGTGGTGTAGAGGATTGTGACATTGTGTGACAAGGGGTATGGGGGTCATCAGCTTTGTGACATCACATGTAAAAATCTAAATTATTAAAACGCAAAACTTAAATGTACACGAAAAATATAAGAATATTTTTTTTGTCATTTATTTAAAATATTTGATTTGATGTTAATTCTATAAAAAAATATTCTTTATGAAAATTTGTAAAAAATGGTTTTACTGTTTTGATTATTTTTAGAGGTAAAATTTCAAAATATGTGATCACACTAGGGGAAAGGGGTCTTACAAATGTGACAAGCTGTGAAAGGAACGGGAGGGGGAGGTCAAAAAACCCTGAAATTCGTGTGACGTAATTTATGGATGACCCCTAAGTCAGAAAGAGTTCCCAGTAAGAAGCTATAAAAAATTCAAACTCAGGTTTCTTTTATTTGGGTGTCCCTACTTTATTATTACTACTTATCCTATGATGTTGTAAAAAGAAAAAAATTATCAAAATCAAATACTAGTAATGTTATATATTCCAAGTTTTTTAAACGGGAAAAGAAAATAGAAAAACGCAAATTAAAAAAAAGTATTAAAAATTCTAAGCAAGTAAATAAAAAATTAAAAAATAAATAATAATATTAAAATAAATCCGATCAAAACATTTACTAGAACATTTTTTATTAAAGAAATTAGTAACTCACAAAAAAATGAAATTTAAAAAAAATCAAAGCACCTTCATGTCCACCGTCCGTTGGCATATCATAATAGCTTTGCTTGTATGTACATTTTTATTGAGTATGATAAAACGTGCCTTGTGCCAATATAAAAACAAAGTTAAAGAGAAATTGGATAAAATAATATTTAAATAAATATGTTCCTCATCATCATCATTAACTAAAGCAATATTTTTTTGCTAACTTCTAAGCAAGTAAATAAAAACTTAAAAAATAAAGAAAAGCAGTAAAATAAATCCGATCAAAACATTTACTAGGACATTTTTTAACAAAGAAATTAGTAACTAACAATCAAAAACCTAAAGAGAATTACTTAATAAAGCTAAAAGTGAACAGTAAATTTTAATTAATTTCAATACATTTTAATCAATATTATTTGTTCAATGTTAATATAAAATGTATAAAAGAACCATATATTTTTTTATTAATTAATATCATTTATTTTTACAAACAAATTTAACTTTTTTTTATACAACGTGGACCATTAAGTATGCAACAAATGGGATTTTTTCTCCAAAAAAGTTGGTATATGATGGAGATATACTATATAAGCTGTAATTCGTTTTATTAAAAGTGCCAGGATATATAGGGAGTGTTAAAAAATTGAAAACTGCCTAAAAATATTACCGTTATAGACTCCTATTCGAATTTTATTTATTTTTTTAAATTTTAAATTATTCCTGAATGATACATATTTTTACTACTCTGATTTATTATTATTTAAAAATAGCCAAAATACTTTTAAATAACTTTTATTAAATTGAAACGTATTTGTAAAATTTAACTGGATTCACATTTTTTTTAGCTAACCTAATAGGATACCTCGAAAGCCAAGGCGGATATACAGAGACCCTTTCAAATTTTTGATGCTAACTATTTTAATATGTCTTATTTTTATTTTCATCCGTACGTTTTCTTAATATCTGCTCTACACTTTCATAAGAATTTGAAACGAAAATGTTATGCGTTAAATAAGAGTATTTATATGCAATAAGTAAAATAAATGCCTTGTAAAAAAGATTAGGAAGTTGGCGGTTAGCTAAAAAATATAAATATAAATCCAGTTACATTTTACAAATATACTTTAATTTGATAAAAGTTATTTAAACGTAATTTGGTTTTAGGTATTTTATAAAAATATTAAATCAGAATTTAAAAAAATATGTCATTCAGAAGTAATTTAAACTTTTCGAAAATTTCGTAAAAATTCAAATACGGAACCATGACTTGGTATTTATGCATAACTTTTAATTTTTAAAAACTTTTATTATAATCATTTTGTTTTTTTTTTTAAATAAGGGTACAATTACTCTTGAGCAGATTTCAATTTTTGTGACTTACCCTGTATATCCTTGGCCTTTTAATAAAACTTGATGCTGCTGATATAGTTTAGAACCATGCACCAACTTTTATAAAGAATAAAATTGTCTGACAAATAACAAATAAAAAATATTCTTACTTGTTGCACACTAAATGGACCACACTTTATATGTCTGTCAATTTTCGCTTTTGTTCATTGCGTCATAAATAAAATGTGTCAAAACATTAAGTAAATAAAAAAAATGAAAATACGAATCAAACAAGAAAGTCCAATATTATTTTTTTTAACCTTTTGAATATTAAAAAAAAAGGAACAAATAATTTTCATGTAAAAGAGGAATTTCAATATGTATAAATTAATAAATCAGCTGATTTTTATTATTTCTTAATAGTTTAAAAGTGGGAAATTCATATTTATTAACATTTTATTTGATCCATAATTTTTGTGTTACTATTATAATCTAATCTTTAATCTTTAAGATTTTAATATCGAATGTTTACTTTGTAAATAAACACAATTAAAGTTATAGGTTAGTTTTTATTTACCGTTAACTATCCAGGTAACATTGGGTACGGGGGCACCGGCCGCCCTACACGTCAAAGTTGCATCTTTCCCATCCAAAACTGTTAAGTTTTTTGGTCCAAATTCCATCACAGGCTGAGCGGCTAAAAGTATTATACTTGGTATAAAAACTGTTAAAAACACCATGTTTATAATTGTGACACGCATGCATGGTAAAAGCAAACACAACACAAACGGGGAAAATAATTATGTAGGGTGGTAAAGGTGAGAAGGGTGAAGGTATGCAGGCAGGTATAAAATAATCAAGAAAGGAGTCAGGTTACTATGCAACCCGGTATACGGCTCGAACGGCCTTAATTTGAAATATAAAAAGAGCTAAAATAAATATAATATTAGCAGGAATGTCCTCTATATAGATAATAGAAATTGCTTTTTAAAACATAATTTTAAAATTATAAATCACTGTATTAGTTTCAGCATTTTATTGAATTTTTTCCATTAATGTCATTACTATAGCAATAAATTTGCTTTTAAAACTTTTCGAAATAATAATGCAATTAAAACAGACTGAGTTTTAGCAAGAATTTTGTAACTAGATTAGATTAAACTGATAAACGCTATAAACCTTTCGTAAGTAAACAACAAAAGTAAATATGGTATATCACATTAAACATATGAAGGATTTCCCATCATAACGTTTTTGTTAGTAACGCGCTTTCAATGTAAACTTCAACAAAAATAAGAATACATATTTGATTTATTTTAAAACTTACTTATTACATAACATTTTAAACAAAAGAGTTTGTTGATTAAGAAAAAGTATATAATTTGGTAATTAACGTCTGTCCAAAACATGATGTGACACACATCATACAGCAAGCCAAGCTATCCTAAGGCTAAGCACTGATTTACAACAAAAAATTTTACCCAAGTCTAATGCTTTACAAATAAGAAATCTGATAATGGTTAAAACACTATTGGCACGTTTGGATTCCCGCTGCCAAAAACCCTCTAAACTGCTGGATTCTATAACTGCTATTTGTAAGATTGGCGATATTTAATTAACTAAAAAATGAACTTTTAAATGAATTAAAGTATATTTGGCAATTTGTCCTTTTTCAGGACGTCCTCATGTCCATCAGTCCGTGGGCATACCATAGATTTAAAGCTCGCATATACATTTTCAATTGATCACAATGAAAAGTGCCTTGTGCCAATATAAAAATAGAGTTATAGGGAAATTGGATAAATAAATATGTATCCCATCAGTAACTAAAGCAATTTTTTCTCGCTAACTTTACTGAGGGGTATTGTTAAAAAGATCACTCAAAGTTTATTAAAGATATAACGAAATGAAATTTGAACCCCTAACATTGTTAGCAGCGAGTCCTTTATTCTTCTCTCTTAAAAATCGATAACTAAAAATTTTTGGAAAAAATTGTAGTAGAAAATTATTATCATTGCGGAAAAATAACTTTACTAAATTTACTTACCAGAAATAAAATTTATTTTAATTAACATTTTACGAATTAACAAGAAAATTAACGGAAATTAATATTAGTTTGTTTTTAAAAAAAGTTGGATAGAATGCTAACTAATTTTTTTGTTGGTATTTTCTTTTTTGTGTTGCTACGAAATTTTTAGCTAATGCCTGTCGTTAAGCATGTACTTGTCTTATATACCGGTACTATAAATAACACTACTTGATAATCTAACTTCCCAAATAACAACTTCTCAAACTTAATTTCTTAAATATTAAAACGTTATTATTCTAAAATGACCATTCCGATGCTAAAATTTGCTATTTTCGCACAAGCACCATTCGTAGAATGCCTAACGAATTTTCTGGTGGAGATTGTATTTTCGCAAAAAAGTGACATCTCTGATACCCAAATGATAATTATTTAAAAATATATATATATATATATATATATATATATATATATATATATATATATATATATATATATATATATATATATATATATATATATATATATATATATATATATATATACAGTAAAGCGCACCGTACTGCAACATAGGAGGCTCCGGAAATTTTTGATGTACCCAAAATCAAAATTTAAAATAATAATTTTGGTTTCATCTCAACTTCCGTCTCGTTTTCTCACTGGCCATTTTTGGTTAGGACTGGTGGGGGAGTGCGGTGATAAATTCGGAAAATTATCTGTCCAGTTTAGTTGTTTACTACGTTTTTATTTTCAGTAAGAGATGCAGTGTTTATAGGCAAGTAGTGGAGCTAGCTAGCGTCAACGACTTCGATCTGATTTCTTATCAGTCATAAATTTAAAATTAGTGGCTTACGAGACCGCAACGTTTGTTGCTTAAAAACCAAACATTTTTCCTAATAAAATAAAATTTTTCTAAAATAAATAATGGAACGTAGAAGATATTTTTAAGAAAATAATTTAATGTGCATTCATAGAATAAAAAAAAAAACTTTTTTTGCAAGTTATCAAAGATGATCAAATAAACCACCTTCTTGAGCCAAACAATAACCAAGATTGTCATAAAAACGCCTTCTGACATTTGTGAATGTTAAGGGAATAATCCTAAATTCCCCCAATTTGTAATTGAATTTTTGTAGATTATTAGCCCTATTCTCCTGGAAACCATAAATTTATGATTTTACGTGACCTCAAAAAAAAAAAACGTTGAGTGAGACCATGAAGTAAAAATGTCGATTCATCAGTAAAAAAAATGTTTCTTATAAAATTTTCATTGTTATTTTTCATTTCCATTACAGTTTCAAAAATTGCCTTTGTCAAAAAGATCATCAGGGAAAATTTAATTGGTTTTTCTTACTTTGTAGGATGGGTATAATTTTTTCAGCACTCTTTCCATGATCTTCTGTCAAAAAAAAAACCCGTTCTGCAATTGTATTAATGGAAACTGTAGGGTTTTTAATAACACTTGCCACTACCATAATTTCTTTCATTTCCTTTGTTGTTTTTTTCTGAGGATATCATGTTTATGTTTTCTTGGGGTTAAACAACCAAAAGTCAGAAAGTTTTTAATGATTCGGGAAATAGTGGAAATCGTGGGGGGCGGCCGGTTAGAAATAAATTATTAAATAATTCCCCAATTCCCCTAACAGGATTTCCACGGTGATTCCATTCAATAATTTAAATTTTGTCTTCCAGTTCGTAAACATCCATTATTAATAACTATTATTAAAAAAACTTTTGGTCGCAAATAATCGACACAATACAACTTTGCTGTCGAGCGTTCGATACTAAAGAACTATTTCAGAAATAAACGTATTGAATTGTTCGCTGGAAAATTATTGATCGATAAGCAATGCGTGCGGCGTTTTTAGGTACATCCAAAATCGTCTAGGGTGTCCTATGTTCGAGTACTCTGGCTTTATTATATATATATATATATATATATATATATATATATATATATATATATATATATATATATATATATATATATTTTAAACGATATATTCAATTTAAGAAAAAACCAACGACAACGTATGTACTTGGGAATAATTAGAAAATATAACTGGTACTTTATTACTGCGAAAAAGTAAAATAAAAAAAAATAACTAAAAACAGAATGATTTAAAAGTGGGAAGTAGTGCTGATCCATATAATAAAAATATTTCGTATTATACAGAGAGGCTAAGACAAGGGCACAATAGTTTTTTTTTAATGGAATATCTAAAAAATTACTTTATTTTTAGGTTATATTTAGTTCGATATTTTGTGCACATGGTGATCCAACAAAGACTGAAAAAAGCCATAATGTTTTTTTCGTACCTAAACAAAAATGTGAAATAGCTATCTTGTATATTTTTTCCGCAGCATTGAAAAAGTACTTAAGATAATAAATTTAAATGAAACAAAAGAGATACTGTTTTATTAATAGTCTTATTATTAAATATTATTTTACCTTTATCAAAATGTATTAAAAGTAATAATAAACGCCTGACTTTAAGAGAAAATTGACTTTTTGTGTTTTATAATCTTAGATATTTATTTTTATCTTTTTCTATTTCCTATTTAAAATCAGAAATTTTTCATATAAATTTAATTAATTCTGTAAAAATAATTACATAATCTTTTATATTAAAATATTTAAAAAAAGTGACGCTTTCAAAATCGAAATATAAATAAGGTGTAGGTACCATTAAAAAAATGTTAATTTTATGTCTAAACCTTTTGTTTTAATTCAATTTTTTTTTATAAGTGTTCGTCAGGATTCTACAGAAAAAATATACAAGATGACTATTTCATAAACAAACTTCAAAAGTAGTTGGCCTTTACTTACTAACACTTAACTTTAAATTTATGCTTCAACCACCTAAATCAAAATGCAATTGTAGAAATTTTTTTAAACTAGTAACACTACAAAACATTATCCCAAAACCAATATAAAAAATAATAATAATAAAGCAATAACTTTAAGAAAAACTTACTCAGTTAAAAAAATATCGCACATAAAATAAATATAGGTAAATCAAAATAATGCTTTAAATTTTTCTGCAGTCTGCAAAAACAATGTTTCTATATCACAAACAACATAAAATATTAATTTCAGTTTGAAGTTAAAAAACCCTTTAACAAACCTTTATTACCTTATTTAGGAATTTAACGCCAAAATGATTAAAAATTAAAAGTATTTCACAGCCAACGCAAATGGTTAAATGAAAAATCTTACAAACGTTTTGTCCAGTGTTTATTTTGTATCTATAATTTCTACAAAAAGTAATTTGGTTCTTTCAATATAATTTGATGAATAAACACATTAGTTTTTTTTTGGTTAAAACACAATTGAAGAGTAAGCTAAAAAAACGATTAATGTCCATTTTTGGGACAAAATATGTTAAACAGAAATGTAGGTTTCGGTAAGCCGGAATTTTTGGTACACTTCACAGCAAAAATCCCTTACATTTACGAAATACATGCACTGACGTTAAATCACTAGTCGAGCATAAGTGGGAATAATGCCGAGGTTCCAGTTTACCGCTTACGCTCAACCCGCCCTGGCGTTGCGTAATTCATATAGAACTTTTTATTATTTTTAGTTTTAAACGATCACGTAATTTAAAGAAAAAAATACTGACGTGGCTAAAAAATTAGAAAGCAGCCAAAGAAAGCATAAAGGCAATAATTGAAAAAAAATTACGTAAATTAAGTAGTATGTAAAAATTGTTCAATAAAATTAACTTTAATTTTATTAGGGTACAGATGTGTATAAGGAACCCTTTTTACCAGGTAAACTGTGAAACTTTATTGTTCTTTTTCAATAAAAACGATAAATACACTTTTTTTTTAATTATAAAAAAACTTTTTTTGGTATTACTCGCAAAATAAATAAATAAATATTTTTATATAAAGCTTGCTGCCAAAAAAAATTGTTCTTTTGAAACGTTTTTTAATTCCCAATACCTATTTTGCGACAATTATCCTTTTTTCCGCCGACTCTTCAACTGAAAGTAAGAAAATGTCAATTTTTAAGTGTTAATAATATGAAATACTGTTGGTGTGGGATACATTATACCGGCTGGTGCGTCGCCGAGCGGAACATAGGAAAACCCATGTAAATTTTAAGGGGGTTAATTCAAGTTTCAAAAAATTTTAATAAGCAAATCTTGAATTTTATTATTCAATTAAATGTAATTGCAAAATTACCAAATTTTCGGTTCAGGTAAAACCAAACAGACACCAGCCACCAGCAAACAATTTGTAATAAGGCTTTGTCAAATCTGACGAACAGCCGAATACAAGAAATGTTTTTTTTTCGCTTCATCAATCTTACAACCATTATATTCAAAGTAAAAGACCCGTTAACATTATTTTTTTATCAAACCTTTTATTTAATGTAACAACTAAGTTTAACTAATAACAATTATTACTATCGATCATTAAAAAAATAATTTTATCATACTAGAATTTAATTAAACCAATAGCAGTAAATTTTCTTATTCCCTAAAGCCATCGCCATTTCAACCATTAAACGTATTGTCAGTAAATTCAAGTCAAAGCCATCGCAATAAATAATTGTAAATGTGTAACTAGAAGATCAAAATAATCCGGAAAGAGAGAACTGGAACTCTAATATTTTACTAGTTGGTAAAATGAAATAAAATACAATAACTTTTTTAAAAATAATAGAGAATTACATAAAAACATTAATTAATTAAACAACCTCCCATTAACAGCTAAACAATATCCAAACCGATCATAAAATTCATTTCTATGCTAAGTTGATATTGCGAAATTTTATTACATTCTAACGAAATAGCATTTTGTAGCTGGTTTAGATTCGCAAATTTTACACTTTTATAAATGACACTTTTTAAGTGACTCCACAGAAAGAAGTCATTCAGTGAAAGATCAGGTGACCTGGGTGGCCAAAGTATCCGCTACCGTGAACCAATAATATTGCCGTTAAAAGCATTTTTCAGGTACTCTCCAACCATACGGGCATTATAAGCGGGGCAACCATTCATTTGGTAGCAGATCATTTGATCTTCTCGAACAACTTCTTCCAAGGCGGGTCCAATTTGATTTTGAAATAAGTCCAAATAGGTTTCTGCTGTCAGGTTATAGTCCATAAAAAAGGGTCCAATGATATGGTGTCCGATAATTCCCACGAATACATTTATTTTTTGGGGATATTGTGTCCGAGTATGAACAAAGCGATGTTCATTTTATTGGCTCCAATACCGACAATTCTGAACATTTGGTTTATTGTTGAGGGTGAATGTACATTTATCAATATTTCATAAAAAATTCCTTTCGTTATTTGCACTTTTTATCATTTCAAAACAAAATGCCATTCTTCGCTCTTCATCTCCTTCCTGCAGCTCTTAATGTTTTTTGAATTTATACGAATAATATTTGTGTTTTTTCAAAGTGCGCATGCAATACCGTTTTATGGTGTTTATTTACCTCTTGCCCAAGAACCCTCGTACTAACCATTTTGTTTTCCTCCATACTCAATAAAATATTAAGATCTCTGTTCTCTCTTTCTTCGGCTCTATTTTCGGTATTCTGAGTTGAACATTTACAATTATTTATTACGGTACCTTTGGACTCGAACTTACTGACAATACGTTTAATAGTTGAAATAAACTGAAAAAAATTTAGATACTGCTCTAAAACTGTTTCCCGCATAATGCCACTTAATTATGGATATTTTTTTGTAGATTAAAATATATTTTTTTTTTAAATACCGACTGTCACTGATTTATTAACACTTTCCCCCATTTTACTGGTGTCTGTTTGGTTTAACCTGAACCGAAAATTTGGTAATTTTGCAATTACATTTAATTGAATAAATCAAGATTCTCTTATTAAAATTTTTTTAAACTTAGCACGAGGGCTTGTCAGATTGGTCTCTTCAAGAAGATAACTTACATTTTTTTTTGTAAAATATACAGGGGAGTCAATAATTGACCCCCTTAAAATTTACATGAGATTTCCTATGTTCCGCTCGGCGACGCACCAGCCGGTATAAATTATACGTACAGTTTGTAAAATATTTCAACAATGAAATAAAAGAGCCAGAAAAGGGTAATCACACTGCAGATAAAACTCAATTTTACCCCAAATATTTTTTTTTATATAACTTTTCTCATTAAACCTCAAGCTTTACAGATAATTACTGACGGAATTAAAGGCCCTGCCTGTAAACATTTTTATATACATGCGTCTTTTTATTATTTGCCAAAAAAAACAACATAAATTATTAATTTTGCATTATTTTTTACCAAGAAAAAAATAGAAGAGCTCATTGTTTAAACTGTAAACTTTTTTAACTACTTGTGTGATAATAACTTCACCATAGCATACATGAAAGGATAAAAATTAGCCTTACGCCACCAATCCAAAATACTAGCCCATTATTAATTTTTATTTATAAAATTTGAACCTGGATTTTTCCATTTAATCCAGTTAAAAAATGGAACATTATGTTACACCTAGAAATAGGAGTTTTGAGTTATAATAGATTTTACTGGAAGTTTGGACAGTTTTAATTATGTCTAAAAACTTTCTTTAATTTATGAGATCTATTTATAAAACATCAGATGATTTTGAAACTGCTAAATAAATCAGCGACCTTTAATAATGATTATGTCAAGAACGAATTATATACAGTGCTTAAAAATAGGTGTAAAAAACAGCATTATTCTTTTTCCAATTTTGTTTTTCGTTTTTTAACAACACGATAAAAATGGTGGTTATTATGACATTTTCGAACGTCATTTTGTCGAAAAAAACCTTTTTTTAAATATACAGAATGTTCCACTTAAAATAGCAAAGTTGTTAGTACTTCTGATTAAACCGAAAGTACGACATAGGTGTTTAAATATCAAAAATCTGCATTCAATCCAGCCATACATCCCACTAAACTTTTAAAATAGTATGACACTTCTGAAGAAAATTACAGGCTTGCTAGTAATCTTGTGGGCACCCGGTTAAGTAACTAACTACTTTTTAACTCCCCCTTATTGACGTAGCCTAGGAGGAATCGGCGCATGAGTAACGAAAACTATTCAACCTCAATTTTTTTATACGATCCTCTTTAAATTGCCCTACTGATGATATAAATGCATATTGCAATGGTGCCACCTGGTGCCATATTGTTTAAACCGAAATTGCTTAAACCATTGCAAGAAATTGTTATTTTTTAACCAGACAAAGTTTTTTCGTATTTTTTATTGAAATACAAATAAAAAGGTCCTATGACTTTTTACGATAAAATTACTATTTTTGAAAATATGAATTTTTTAAAGTTTGAAAAATCTCAAATTTGGGTACTTTTGACCCATGAAAAATATATATTAAAAAAAAACAAAAAAATATAATTTTTAATTCTCTATACAGTAGGTAATAATATCCTTAATTGAGATTTGAAAAGAATTTATTGTTTATACAGGTTTTTTGATTGTTTATTAGGCGCGCTTACAAGTAAAATAAAGCTCCAATAACTTTTGTAAAATTGATAACAGGAAAAAAACTTATAAAAACAAATTGTAGATAATTAAATTATTAATAATATTGCTTTTTTCACAATTTTGATAAAGTTACTAGTTTTTAAGACAAAGGATAAACAAAGATTCAGGACACAGAGGGGCCGATGCAGCGTATGAGTCAGAGAGACGGCGATACTTTAAGGTTAAGGTAAGGGACGCATACTTACGAGCGGGCAATAAACAATCAAAAAACCTGTATAAACATTTTTTTTTCAAATCTCAATTGAGGATATTATTGACTATTGTATAAAGAATTAAAAAAATATTTTTTATGTTTTATTTTTTTTAATATATATTTTTCATGGGTGAAAAGTATAATATACCCAAATTTAAGATTTTTCGAACTTTTAAAAATTCATATCTCCAAAAATATTAACTTTATCGTAAAAAGTCATGAGACCTTTTCTATTTGTATTTCAATAAAGAATACGAAGAAAATTGGTCCGGTTGAAAAATAACAATTTCTTGCAATTGTTTAAAGAATTTCGGTTTAAACAATATGGCACCAGGTGGGGCCATGGTAACATGCATTTATATTATCAGTAGGGCAATTTAAATAGAATCGTATAAAAAATTGAGGTGGAATAGTTTTCGGTACTCATGTGCCGATTCCTCCTAGACTAACGCCTGAAGTGTGTAATCCAGACGGGATCCACAGTAATAGAGGCTTGAAAGTTTAAAGGTGACATGCAAAAATTTGGTAACTTTACAAAGTTACAAAGCTAAATATTGAAAACATGTATAACTCTTTGCAGATTTTTTTTATAAAAGAAAAGCTACAAAAACCAAAAGTCCTGTTATTTTCTTTTGTTCATACAAGTTTTTTATAAGCACCTTATTTTTAAATTATTTTAAATTATAGATTAAATTAGTTATTTTTGGCTGACACAAATTTTAAGATAGAGAGCTTATTCGACGCGTAACAAAAATAAATAATTTAGTGGTAGTTAAAACTTAGTTTTCTTAAAATTGTCGCTTATGCTCTTTTACTTTTCAAGCATCAAGTTTATTATGAAATTCTTACTACACATAACAACCCACGGTGTTTATTAGCGGCCACACATCTAGTTACTGGCCGCCTCCAACCTAAGGCGGTATGGCGTTATTGATGTTAAAGCTAACCCCAAATTTCGTTTTATCTCGTGTTTGTGCTGTCTTCCGTAATTTTGGATTAACGAATGCTTAAATAACATAAATATTAAACTATCCCTGTGCCAAATTTAAGTAGATTAGGACTGTGCACAAGGTCGTAGCCAATGGGGGGGAGGTTGGGGGTCAGAACCCCTCCCCCCGAAATTTTCACAAAAGAAAAAACTATAAATACAACAAACTACTACTACAGTTAATAATTTTGGTAATGCTTGATCTTCAGGGGGAAAACAAAACGTCGAGTAAACTATCTTACCGATTTAAGTTTAACGGCCGAGTGATGATCGCGTTGTTAAATTTAGCAATGAACTTAGCAGTTTAGAATGTTTAACACAACGTCATTGTCAGTGTTATTCAATGATTTTAGTAGGCAACCTGTCAAAATCTGACATTTTGTTAAACATTCTAAACCGTTGTCAACTTAGCAAATTGTTAAAAGTTAACAACGGTTTAGAATGTTTAACTTACAGGTTGCCTACTAAAATCATTGAATAACAATGACAATGACGTTTTGTTAAACATTCTAAACTGCTAAGTCCATTGCTAAATTTAACAACGCGATCATCACTCGGCCGTAAGTGTCTGTACCCACTCAGTACAAAGACGTGCGGATAGCGATGTTCAGTTTTGGTTTGAGAGTATCGTAGGTTGCAGCATAAGGATCGAGGTTTTACCCCAGAAGATATTGCGTTACAATTTAAATTTTTATATGGAAACCCCCATTTTTTAAAAATTTTTAGATTCTTCATAAAGTTTTTAGTAACTTTTGTTAATAAAGTGTATATCTATCTTCAATCGTTGTGAAGCTATATGATCAAATAGTTCCCATAGTAACAAGATTTTACTTTAAAATTAAAAATAACTCTACGAGTATAAAAAGAACAAAGAGCAACCTACAGTCATACGCAAATTAAAGGTAAAGTAAAAATTAATTCACTTTAAAGAAGTAGGTCAATGTGGTAATAAGTGCTAAAAGTGGTGTCCATTTACCTCCATGCAATAATAAAGATTTTGTTCGAATCTATTTCTCACATTTTCAAGCATATATGGAGTTATTTGTCTACGTTCATCCGTAATCCGCTTCTGAAGATCTTGAATAGAACCTGGCTTCGTACTAAAAACTTTACTTTTTAAATATCCCCAAAGAAAGTAACCTAATGGACTTAAGTCCGGAGATCTCTGCGGCCACTCAATGGGGCCTCGTCTGCCGATCCACTGATTTGCGGTGGTGCACCATCTTGTTGAAGATGAATATCATTTTCGTTATAATTAACGTCATTTTTCTAATATTTCGGTAATTCGTGGCTCTATTGTATTTTCTAACATGTCCAAATACATCTTGCCCGTCAAGTTTCTAGGAATAAAGAAAGGTCCTTCAATATGATTTACGAAAATACCGGCCCACACATTAATTTTTTCAGGATATTGCGAGTGTACCTCTCGAAACAAATGTGGATTCGAGACACTTCAATATCGACAATTATGTCTATTTACAGCACCATGTAAATAGAACGTACACTCATCCAAGAAACAAATATTAAATAACAGATTTGCATTGTTGATTAAAAGTTGGGACATTAATTCGCAAAACTCCAACCTTCCATCAAAATCGTCTTCATTAAGCTCACGGTCAAGTTTTATCTTGAACGCGTGAAATTAATTATCTTTCAAAATTCTCTGTACTGTTGAGCGTGTAAATCCTGAAGAAGTAGCCAATTCACGAGTGCTTTGGGTGTTGTCAAGTGCTACGTGTTCCAACACTGGTATTTTGCGACTTCATTTTGAACTGGTCGATTTTTTTAATGGCGATTATGGCGAATATTAGACACAGATACAGTTTCTTCAAATTTTCCCATTAATTAGCCACATATTTACTTATTGTGTGAATTTAACGCATTAAACAACCGGGCAGTAGCTCTTGTAATGCTCCCATTTTATTAATACGGTTTTAATATTCTTTTACCCCTTCTTGAACTGAATAAATCATTGTTCAATATTTATCACAACTAGGATAGTTAACAATTTGAAATTAAAGACAAAGTTTTTCTATGACATACGATGACACTGACTGATGCTAAATGTTCTTGATGGTATCCATGATTATTATTTTTTGCTGTGCAATCGATTATTATCAGTATTGAGTTAAGTTGGTCAAATTTTAATATAAACTTAAATAGCTTTACAACAATAATTAAAGATAGGTATAAACTTTATTAACAAAAGTTACTAAAAACGTCATAAAAAATCTAAAAAAAACAAAAGTAGGGGTTTCCATTAAAAATTGTTAAGTGTAATGCAAAGTCTTATCTTTGGATCACCCCGTATTGTACGGCTATATATAAAAAGACGTCCCCCTAGAAATCAAAATTGACGTGTCCGAGCGTTTTGGCAGAGTCGATACCCCTGGTACAAAAGGCTAACTCCCCCCCCCCAAATTATTCCTGGCTACGGCTTTGACTGTGCATACATACAAACAAGACACCCGGACGCAAGATTTTTTTGATAACCTCTTCTGAGAATCGAAAATTAAAAAAAAAAAAACGAAAAAAATAGTTGCGACTTACTTTTCATAATCCATATTAACGGTAAAACAACAAAAAAGAAAAAAAAATTAAGCATCTTAGTTATCAAGTACCTAGTTTTTAGCAATACCTTAAGGCAAGGAGGGCGTAATTAACGGAATTTTCCAAAATCATTAACTGGCTCATAGGCTTAAAGGTTTACATAAAGGGCTTAGATAAAACAAAATAAACACCAAATAATCTCTAAACTACTTGTGCATAAAAAGTGAAATAGAATGCATTAATTTATTTTTCTTACAGGGCGACATGAAAATAAAGTTCTTTTTGGCGTGACGTTCTCCAGAAGTTCTTAACCGCACTAATTTTGCAGCTATGCTACGCGCATTCCTGTATTCTAAAGGATAATAAAACACTTTTAAAAAATATTATATCTTAATAAAACAAGTAATATAGTTATTAAATAAATAAATGTAAATATATACATACATATATACAAATTAAATATTTACATAAAAAAATGGTAATAGTGTGGTTCTGCTACTTACTTTTGACTCGTAACCAGGTTGATAACGAACTCTCACCGGCTTTGTTCCTTGCAAAACATTGGTACATACCATTGTCAGAAATAAGTAACTTTTTGATGAGTAGAGAATTGTCCTCTTCCACAACATATCTGCAAAACAGTTGTTACAATTATATTCAATATTAGGCTGGAAAAAGAGTGAAGTTAATTATTATATATATATATATATATATATATATATATATTATATATATATATATATATATATATATATATATATATATATCCTATTAAAATATATAAATATATATATATATATATATATATATATATATATATATATATATATATATATATATATATATATATATATATATATATATATATATATATATATATATATATATATATATATGCATTTTTTAAATTGTGAACCAACTGATATCCGTTTGGACTAGATCTACTTTAAAAAAATCAAACTAGAGAAAAATAAAATGAGACACAACCATTTTAAAATACTTTGGGCATCGCAAAGTATAAGCCGTAGAACTAGAATGTGTACAATGAAAAACAAAGGTTTATTTGAACACCTTTTAAAGAACTAAAGAAGGTTTAATAGGTTTAAAAGTAAATAATAATATTTTTTATTGCATATCAAAAGGATTAGAAATATACCACTACAAGAAACTTTTTCTCCATAAGCAACTATTAGGTAGTAGTTATTTAAAATAACGTCCGTGGTGGCACTACCGCGTTGTCTAAAAGGTGCTGTGAAATGCAATATTTGCATGTTTCAGTGCTTGGACAGCGTTGACGGAAATGGGGAAAAGATGGGTTAAACATCGGAAAACCCGGCACTCACGGTATTCTGGTACTTAGGAGCATGTATGTATATGTATATGTCCAGCATATATTATATATGTATATGAAAAATCCTTCGTGAGCTGTCACAACGATTAAAAAAACGTTTGATTATAACGGGTTCTTGTAGCCACAGATGATTCCAATTTGCTGAATTATTATTACCTTTTGTCACTTAAATCTAATTCTTCAGAATTTCTATACCAAGTAACATTAGGTTTTGGTATTCCGATCACGTCACATGGTAAGCTAATTGGAGATCCATAGTCACCCAATGTTTCAGGTCTGGCGTTGCTAAAAATCGGGGTTTTTCCAAAACAACCACCTAAAACAAAAAAAATCATACATTAGTTTCCAAAAAGTAGATTTATTAATGTACAACGTGTGTTATGTAATGTAACTTTTATTTTATTTGCTTATATTATTTTGAAAGATTTATAAATAATAAACTAAAAATAAAATTATATTTGGAATTTATTACTGTATACTTATAGAAAAACACACAATTATTTCCGCTCAAGACGTGCTATGACCGACTTGTTTCTTTTACAATATATTATATGCTGTTTTGTTGTGAATATTGAAGTTCCGAAGGTAACATAACCTTTTGGACATGGATATTTTACTTATACAGACGTACCGAATTAATTTAGAATGTTTCTTTTAGAATTTGATATATTTTCTTTTAAAAATATGTTTTTAATTTTAATTGACAATTAAAGTAAAGAACAACATATATTTCAGATAGAAAAGTAGTTATAGCTATTTGGAGAATTCAAGTGTTTTGCCTTACAAAAATTTACGCTTTTCCTGAATACAAGAGTAACCGAATAAACTTGAAATACTGAGCATAGACAAAATGTTTATGGGTAGTGCATTCATGTTAAATTAAACGCATAACTCGAACGGATGTCTCAGTTAGCAATCTCTAGATGTTTCAAATATTTGAAATCCATGTATTAACTAACTACCTCAAAATAAGATATTTATAAACCTACAATGAACGCGATATTGTACATGTACGTCAGTGGTGGAGATCAAGATTCGGACGCAATTTTATTTAAAAAAAAAACCTAGAGCATAGGAACAATCTTGCAGTCTTTTTTTTAGTAATTCATTTGTATTTTAAACGAAATTTTGCAACAGTTTTTTCAGCATCATACTTGTCAGAATCTGGTCATAAGGTTAAAAAATTGTAAGCATGTATTCCATAGTCGTGGGAATACGTACAGAAAAGGGACAGGTCCCTTACAGCTCGTAGGTGGACAAGAGAAGGAAATATTGTTGTAAGAGTGGGATCATTAATAAGGCGGACGGCTCTTTTTAAGATAGAGTAAAGTATGCCTTAAAGTATGGGAGACGCTATTTCCCGGACTTGAAGTAGTATTCCAAGTAGGGTCTAAACAGAAGAGGCTAAATCGTGTCCGTCTCAAAAGAGACATTTAAGCTTTTTGGAAGCTGCTGTGACTATGGATGTAATACATTTAAGGGCATCTTTAAAAGTATTGCCAACAAGGTCGGCGAAGGTCAAGACTTTTTTGCGATAGCGAATATAATTGTCTCTTTAAGACCTTAAACTGGACCAGATTTTTGATGCTCTAATACCATATTAATTGCAGGTCCAGACTTGATAAAATAAATATTAATTGTAGCAGAAAAGACAGTTAATAAGGAGAAATAAAATTAGTTCTGGTTAGTTCTAGGCATTACTTGGTGGAAGTTAGAAAGTGATCTACTTCAATAACATATACATCAATTAGAAAGGTATGTCAAATTCATCAATCTGGGATTCTCTAAGAAACTGCTTCACTACACTATCTTAAGAATATAGAAAACCTATCATTTATTGGTAGAGATGTTACAAATATTATACATACCTGCGCTAAAGCTTTGGCAGTAGGAAATCCTCCAGATCTCAAATTAACATTACACTCGTACTGTCCACTATGAGTCGTATTAATTGACACTAATGCCAAACTTCTATTCCAAATATCATTTAGTGAATAAGAAATTCCAGCACTTTCGATAGGAATGCCATCTTTAAACCATAAGGTTTCCAATTCGTAGAGAGGCCGTGCATTTGCTATACAGTCTAAGGTCGCTTCCGATGATCCTTTGACGATCTGGAGGTCTTCGGGAGCAATAATAATTTTAGGGGCAATTTCTCTGCTTTCGGGAGAGTCTTCGATGATCAGTCTTATAAATGCACTGTTTTCTTCTTTGCCTTCCTGAGAGTTTATTGCACGGGCTCTGAAAATTAAGAAAAAAACTTTAAGAACAAAAGGAAAATTTAAATATAAATGTATATACAGTGTGTCCGAGATAAGAATGAACAACATGGGGATCTCCAAAACGGTAACAGATAGGTGGGTAGTTTAAATATGGCAAAGTTGTGTATTGGGGAGCTAAATAATACCGAGTTATATTAAAGTTATATTTTGAACTTCTAGAAATTTGCCGGGAAAACTGATAATTCCGATTTTTGTTTTTATTTTTTACGAGTTTATTTAAAAAGTTAAAGAAATTCTAAAAACACATTCTTATTGGAACTTTTTACGCTTTTTCTATTGGTAATGTCAAAAATTTCTTAGGAAGTTTCGTTTTCGCTAAACTATCATCAATTTTATTTTTATAAATAAAGCCCTCGATTGTTTATTGCATTTTTTGAAGTAGTTTTAATCTCAATTACAATAATGTATAACACTTGATATTTTTCTGTTAAATAAACATATTTTTTATAAGAGACACACAGAGTTAGACAAGGAATGCATTTTTCTTTTAAATTTCTTATGGGGGCGTCCCATATTTGTTTAGTACCTAACTATTAAGTATTATACATTTAATAGGCCTGTATTTAAAAAAATAAAGTTAATGATGGTTTAATGAAAACAAAATGTTGTAAAAAATTCTTGACTTCAATACATAAAGCGCAAAAAGTTCCAATGAAAATGTATTTTTAGAATTTTTCTAACTTTTAAAATAATTTAAATTAATTAATAAATTAAAACAAAAATCGAAAATTTCCGTTTTCTCGCCATATTTCCGGAAGTACAAAATATAATAACTTCAAGTTTTCAACGGTATATTATTGAGCTCCTAAATACGCAACTTTACCAAATTTAAACTACCCATTTTTCTCTTACCGTTTTGGCGATCCCCAAGCTTTTCATTTTTATCTTTGACACGCTGTATATTCAAATGTATTTTTAAAACAAAAAACAAACCATCGGTGCGTTTGAAAAATGGTAGTTTAGTAGTTTTATTATCTTATATTATTTTATATATTACTTATATTTACAAACTTCGCATGTTTCTTGGGAATATTAATATTTATTAAAGTATTCTTTTATCTACGAGGTACAGGGGCTCTATTCTGTAACTTTGAATTTGATTCGCATACGGGGTTTGAATAGTATAGAATGCGACTTTATTATTGAAATGGAAAGTTGTGACAACATGACAAATTCTCTGAAACTGTAGTGGAATGCATATTTTGAAAGCTAAAACAAAGGAAATTATCCATATAAAATCAACTTATTTTTTTTCTTATTTTGTACCTGTGTTACATAGATGAATGGGGGGAGGGTTAAAGTAAGGTTGTTAATGCCCTTTCTTGATTAAGACTTTAGACTCTTATAAAATGATTATCAGGCAAGTCTTAAAATTGATTTTGCGACATTAGTAGTATTATGGCAACAAAAATTTTGGATAGATCTTTTAAAGCTGCTATTTAAATAATAACCTTAAAAAATTTTGAACCGCAATACCTTCTCTTAAAAACAAAACTTTTTTTGAATGCAATTGCAGTCGGTGCTAAAGGTAAATTAGATTTTTTAGAATATGTTAAAATCTAATGCTTCTATACCACTCTTTACCAACTAATTGAAATATTCGTACACCAAAAAATGTGTTTCTACTAATAACCATTCGAATATCTATCAAATTTTATATGCAAAATCTTTACAGAACAGAGGTCCAGGAAAAAGACTGTAAAAAATGTCATTATAGAAAAAAATCGGAAGAGGAATTTAACTAACCAGAACAAAAGAAAAACAACTGCTGTCAACTTTCACTAATTTACTCAAACCTCATAGTTTTATTATTACACACGCTACAGTGTAGCGTGTGTAATAATAATAACGTGAATATTTGAGTTATTCATTAAAAAAGTAAAAAGTAATTGTTTTTTTAAACTTAGTGATTACGATAAACTTTCATTAGGCATAGATCAATTCTATAAAATATTTATTTAGCACTTCTCTCGAAATTAATCAAACAGCGCCTAGCAAATAAAACATTCCTGCTTAATTTTCAATGCTAGAGTTTGTTAAACTTAAAAATCTTTTGCAAACTTCACTGAAAATTTTTTTCCACATTTTGTTTACTATACTAGAATTACTCATTTTTGTTAAATAGAGTAGATAGTTGGTCAATAAGAGAAAAAAACAAATTTATATGCAGAACTTTATATTTCCCGGTAAAGACGTTTATTGGTTATAAATCAAAAAATGCTTTTTAATTTTTTAGGATAATTACTTTGTAAATGTACTATCAAATAAACATTTACTTTTAACGTCGGAACAAGCTCAATCTGCATACAAATTATATCACTTTCCTGGATAAAGCCACTTGGGGGTTATGACTCTAAATGCTAAAATTTATTTTTTTCAGATGCTGTACATAGACTGTCGATTCGGCATTCGGTTTACGAGGTTAGCGCAAATCCAAACTGCATGCAAAATTTTATCTTTTTCGATGCAGCCGTTCGTTAGAGCGGGAACATAACGGCAGGCCGACAAATCGACGGAATTGAAATAAAAAGTTTTCGTGTTAACAGTATTTAAAAAAGTAAAATATCGAATTTCTCAAAAATTGTTACATGGAAATCGATGGTTTTTATATTTAAATAAAGTCCTTAATTTCCACAATTTATACTTTATTTTACAATTCGTTGTTTTTCTACGTACACACAAAGATCCAACCCATATATACCGAAAATTGCACAATGCCCATATTTTGATAAATGTTTTAAAATAGTTCCATATTAAAAAAGTTTGTCTTAATTCTATCCAAGACTTTGTTGAGCAAAAACTGTTTTTAATAATTTGTAATTTTAAGTTATTTAATAAAATTTCTATCTGTGAAATGAATAAAAGAATGTTACATTTATATCTGGAATAACCTTTTTGGATAGAAAAATCATTGATAAAGGCTGAAATTAGCCGAAACGTCTAAAATATATTTTTTTTGAAAACCCAAAAATTTTTTCCAAAACAAAAAAAAAGAAAAACATATATTATATATATATATATATATATATATATATATATATATATATATATATATATATATATATATATATATATATATATATATATATATATATATATATATATATATATATATTTTATATTTAATAACTTTTTTGGATTTAGGTCAATTTAATAAACGTTGGAAAGTTGCCTATGGACCATAACACCTACTTGCTTTGTTTTTGTTTCGAAAAAGACACAAATCATGGCCGAAACGACACAATATTGCTTAGCGAGACCATTTTAACTGTTTTATAGGGCTTTCTAAGCATTTTAAGTGGTTTTTAGTATATGAAATTTTACATATGTTCAATGAGACTCATCCCGATAAAAATGTGAATGATTCGTATGTATCTGCCTGAAATGTAAAACACCGGCCACAAAAACCGATTAGAAATAAGGCTGAGGAAGTCGCTGTTTTGGTTCATGTTGAATTGGATCATACTTAAAGTACCCGTCAATTGGCAGATGTCACAGGTGTCTCTTGTTCATCCGTAGCACCGGTTTTAAAAGCGAACTAATTTCATCCCTATCAAATTCAATTAGTAAAGCAACTAAATGAGAATGATCATGATAGAAGGCTGCAATTTGGTAAAGAAATAAGCCAGCGTTTAATTGAAGATCCGCACTTATTAATTAACATTCGTTTTTCCGATGGATATACATTTTATTTAAATAAATATTTAAATAGGCATAATTGCCGTTACTGGAATGATAGTAATCCACATTTATTCCGTGGGGTTCATACCCAGTACTCTCAAAAATAAATGTCTGGTGTAGCATATTAGGGAATTATATTATAGGCCACTTGTTATTCCTAGAAATTTAACTGGTGAAGTCTACTTAAACATGCTTTAAGATGCAATTGATCCATTTAAAACAGAAATAATAGAAGATGACCAAAATCATAATGCTGATTGGCATTATTTCCAGCAAGATGAAGCACCTTCTCACTATGCTGCTCCTGTGAAAGAATTTTTAATAACCGGTTCCCTGGATGGTGGATTGGAAGGAGAGGCCCAATTGAATGGCCTGCCAGGTCACCTGATTTATCGCCTTTAGACTTTTTTTTTTGACACTTAAAAAATAAATGTTTTGCTACGAAGCCCGAGTCCATAGAAAATCCTTGCCAAAGGATTGCAGCAGAATGCAAAAGCCTAACACCTGATATGCTACAAAATGTCAGAAATAGATTTAAACAAAATCTCTATTATTGTATGAAAGCAAATGGGTCACATTTTTAGCACTTGTTAAAGAAACGTTTTAATAAATCAATTAAACATTCCAAGGTACTAATGATTGTAGTTGTTTTCATTCCTAATCCCTAAAACTTATTTGTATTTTTCATTAATACCAAAATTATAAGGTTAATCTTTTTAAAGCTGTTTTGGCATTAACTGTTTAAGTAAAATTTAACAAATAAGGTATCATTAGAAAGATAATTTTGTGCCCTTTCAATTATTATGTCACTTGACCCCACTTTCTATTTAAGAAATTTGGTGTTGTTACTTACCCTCGCTAGGAGGTTAAGGCAAAATCCACGTGTCCGAGCATTATTGCTTTAAATTACAAGAAAAGAAGGAAAGCTAGGTGCATACTTTAAAAAGTCAAAATAAAGCAGTTATGTTCACGCGGACTCCCAGTAAAAAGTTTGAAAAATTTGGTTTTACCTGTTAATGTAAAGAAACGAAATACGTATATAGCTTAAGATTGTAATGGCTAGATTTACCCACATAAATCTATCTTAGCAAAAATTCTTTAAAAAATATAATGAAGTATATATGCAAAAAAAAACTCAAAATGTTAAATATAAATATTTCCAATACCTTTAAAAGAGCAACTACAAAATTTATTTACTTTTTAACCTACTTTATATTCTACTAAGTCGATAAAATATTAAATTTGTCTCTATTATCCAATAGACAACATAAATAGAAAAGAACCATCGACCACCATTAGTTATTCTTGAGTTAAATTTATAAATATAAATGGCTTTTGAAATACATTATATTAAATGGCTATTATTATTATCGATAACAAAAGTTTCCCTCTCCGAGTTTCGGATTATTTACTTTTTATTAGAAATAATGGATTATTTTCTTTAGAATTTTTTTTTTTAAATTAATATATACAGTAAACTAATTAAATACTATGTTTAAAACAATAAACTGTTTTCTTAAGTGCAATAAAAATACTTTATTGCGTTTTTACCATATTAATTCAGCGCGAAGCGTCAGTTATTTGAAACGCCATCACCAGCTGTGGATTTCAATTTGACGTTTTCATCAAATTTACACGGAATTTTTATACTTTAATATTTTTAAAAAATATCTAAACAAATACCAAAAAATGTATGGCTAAAGCCAAAAGTCATGAGCTTCGAGTACTGATTCGAACACTTTTTTAATAAATATTAAAATACTCAAGTATCAAAAATACCCGACTCCGTCCATTACTGCTTTAAAGTTTGTAGGGACGTTACATGCTTTTCGTATTTCAGAGATATTTGTTCGAATTATTTAGTATTAATTGTGCCCACGGTTGGTTTTGTGGTTTATTTCTCTTGATTATGTTAAGTCGTCAAAATAGCATGTTTATACCAACTTAGAGTTAGGGAATATTATTTTAATTTTATAAATTAAATAATAAATTTGAAAATAAGATAAACGCCACTAAAGTAGACAAGAAACATTAGTTTAATGCGCCAAATTGGATTAATTGACCATAATTCTGCATATTAGGTGGACGACAATATTTAAGTATTTGTTATAATAGCAGAAGGTATGAGTTACATAATTTTTTTTAGTAAATAAAGTAATTTGTTTTTTAAGTTTTATTATCTGTACCTAAAATAAATTGGTATTCTGATGTTTTGTGGCATGAACGATTCTTTGTGCTTCGTCATTTATCAAATCGTACTAGTCCCGTTTTTAGAGGCATGCAAAAAATATTTTTATTACGATTTTGATATTTCTTAAAACTGTTTAAAGTATTATCGCACTTCTAGTAGCATATTGAGAATTTCCTTAAAGTAATTTTAGGGATAAATTTTAAAACTCCGTATAGGTCACAAACCGTATCACGTTATTCGCAATGCATTTAATTGTGATAAACACCAATGAAAAGATGGCAAAGTATACCATTGATTTTTAAGGGACCAAGTATATCGCAGCCATAAAGCCCAATAGAACGCGTGTCATCAGGCAAGCTGTCAAAATAGAAAAAACGGAAAATCTTAACAAGAGACGACGCACAAAACATCTCAAACGCATGGAACACTCTAAAAAAACCAACAAAAACAAACCAAGGGACCAGAACAATAACCTAAGAACAATGGCAAACCCAGCCAAGGGTAGACATAAACCAGGCCGAACCGGGATCTAATTGGGCAACAGATCCAGGGCAGGGCAAGCCCAGTCAGATGTGACGGCAATCCAGAACAATGATAAACCCAGTCAAGCGTGTAAACCAAGAGACCGTGTTGCAAAAGTAACTTTTTATAATAATTCTGTTTATTTTTTAAACCCCTTAAATTTAAAAAATATTTTAAATGATACAAAATATCATCTCCTATACATTAAATAAATAATATCAATAAAATATTCATTTAATACACGAAAAAAACCCAACATAATAAAAATGCAAGGCAGAAAACTACCTGCTTAATTACCTGGGATTTTACGCGAGTTACGAGACTAGATCAACTCACTTCTTTTTAAAAAAGATTTTATTTCACTAAAAAGGGCCTAACTAACTTTTACAATATTAACTTAAACTAAAAACTACGGTGAACAATTAATATGAACAGCTTGGTAGCATTGACACTATATTAATGTTAACATAATTTAATTAATCGTTGCTTTTATAAGCATAAATTTTATTCAGCATTTATATTCTGTTGAGGGATATTTTCCCCACCCTGAGTTTTTCAACGCCCTCGTTGATTATCTTTTGAAGGGTTTTGGGTAGGGATGGCCTTTAAATACTTGTGCTTCCTCCATTGGTATATGAGTATACTTAGACTACATACAAAAAAAAAGACATATAGTTGTAAAAATGAAGTAATATGTTTGCTTCGAGGTATGAGATCGTCAAACTTAACGGGTTCTAAGAGATCGT